>JADRCH010000101.1:53627-69427 GCA_019843965.1 Rhynchomys soricoides | reverse complement strand
AGTTACCCAGAGGAAGGCCTAGTGAGACCTGACTGCAGCAGAGAGCAACAGCAGAAAGTAGGTGTGTGGTATAGGCAGGGACTCTTATCCATGTGAGATTGCTCATGGGGCTGGGAGAAGGGCTGATGAAGAAGAGAGCAGACTGACAGACTGTGGGCCTGCACCAGGAGCTAATGACAGCTGTAGTGAGCTCAGCAGTCAGAAGGAAGGAACCCCCCAGTTTTGAATTAAAATTTAACACTGGATGTAAGTTGTTTGGACTGAAGTTCAAAACGTGCGGCTTGTGATAAAGCTGCTGCTCAGAGTGCCTTTCCCAGCGCTCGGAACACCAAGCCCATTTTCTCCTGGTCTTCCACAGACTTCACCATTGTCTGGAAACTAGCTCTTTCCAGGTATCTAAACCTCATCCTCCTCATAAAGGTTACTTGCAGTCTTCATTTAATTGTTTTGTTAATGTTTATTCACAGACCATGTGCAGTACTAGTTAGTAGTAGTTAGTAGCAGTATAGATTGGCCTGGGTCTATTTCTGCTATTAGGATATTGTGAGGCAGAGACAGAACAATGTCATGTTGGCTCAAAAGCCAAATCCCACTAGTAGAATTATGCAGAGCTACAGAGTTGAGGTTAAATGTATACATGAGTGGCACGTGATGAGTGCTTTATACTGAATTCTTTTGCCTTCATTGTCATCTGCTCTTTGGAATTTCTAAGAGTTTATGTGTTAATCTCATCTCCACCAGTTCTAAGGAGAGATTGTATCTGTGTTGATGACCTGCCACAATATACAGATGTTACTAGATAGATACTTGAGGGAATGGTCAGTTGGCAATTGTTTCTAACAGCTTGTTCTTTTGTTAATAACAGCAATCTGGAGTGCCTTTAGCTAGAGGTACTTTGGTCACCCATTGCTACAAAGACCTTGGATTCATGGATTTTATTTGCAGCCTAGTGACCAGATCTGTGAAGGTGAGTCATGAGTGTGTTGTTGAGTGTGTGGACTCATAAAATGATTGCTTACTCTGAGAAAGGAAACATACTCAGTGGAACTTGGAAAAAGTTCCTTTGGGGTGCATGGGCAGGTGAAGAATCAGTCTTTTCACCAAAGATATTTTCTATAAAAATAAATTACTCTATTGGTTGTCAAATTCTAACTATAGTCATTATTAAATAGAAACTATCTAAAAATGTCAGGGAGCTCGTCAGGCAAGTCATTCTCACTCAATGTCGTTATGATATGTAAAGAGCCAGAGTGCTTTAGAAAAGCCTACGTGTGTGCTGTGATCTCTGTTTCAGGCTTTCGCTGAGTATCCGGGAAGCTCAGCTCAGTTGAGAGTGCTCTTGTCCTTCTATGCCTCCACCATTGTGTCCGCTCTAGTGGCTGCTGAGAACCTATCAGACGGTATAGTCGCCAAACTATTTCCGTACATCCAAAAGGTTTGTCAAGCAAATCATTTTATACATAAAGGAATTCACTTGCTTGTGAAAATTTCATGGAGAAATAAGTGTTTTTAAATTGATAGTTTGAATGGTTGATAAGATTCAATCTTTGGGTTTAAAAGACTAAGTGTCTAGTGTTAGCTCTCACTGTGTCCCGGATCTAGTCATAGACTGTCCTTCAGGCAAAGGCTATCACTTACTTGTTCCTTTGGCACTGGCGGTAGACACTTGACAGAGGCTCTGCTCTTACCTCTAGGGCCCCAGGTTACTCTCTTTAATTCAGTACAGTTTTTACCCCTGTGCGTGATGAGATGGATGGCTCCCTTCCAAAGACTTGCGCTCACGGGTCAGGCAGAGCTTGGAGCCACTTGTTGGGATATCTGAGTCAGGAGGCTTTTCTGAGGTTCCTTCTCATCTATAGACTTGTCTTACCCCTGTGTCCATATAAGGACACTTGTAAAGAGTCATGGGCTGTCAGTGTGCATTAGGGTTTATTGATCCTTTTAAGTTTACCATGTATTTATTTGTTAAGGTGTTTTTAAGATGACATTTTGCTTAAAGGGCTTATCCTTCTCATTTGTTTGTACATGTGTGTACCGGTGTGGAAGCCAGAGGGCAACATGTGGGAGCTTGTTCTACTCTTCTAGCATGTGGGCCCTGATGATTGAACTCAGGTCGCCAGCCATGACACCAAGTGTGTATACCTGCTGAACCATCTTACCAGCCTTAGGGGGTTTGGTTTGGTTTGGTTTTTTGAGGCTTTTGCTGTGTTGTCTACACTGGTTTTAAACTCATGTTCATCCTGCCTTGGCCCCTGAGTGCTGTGACAACTAGCTTAAAATTTGTTTTTTGTTTTTTTTTTTTATCTTATACATGGAAACATAGGAATTATACATAACCCTGCTGTACCATGTAATGTTTCAGTGTGTGTATTTACTGTGTTTAACATTTAAATCAGGGCGAACAATGGAATTTCTAATTTGTTGTAGTTAAGTAACATGTTAAGTAGAAGAATATAATTCTATAGTTTGTCATTTTCTTTATATTTTAAAAACATTTAGGGGTTGAAATCATCTCTACCAGATTATAGAGCTGCGACGTACATGATAATCTGTCAGATTTCTGTGAAAGTAACGATGGAAGATACCTTTGTGAACTCACTTGCATCCCAGCTCATCAAAACATTGACCAAGGTTCCTTCTCAGATCAAGGATGGATTAGGTTGCCTGATAATTCTCTTACAGCGACAGAAGCCAGAGAACCTTGGGAAAAAGTATGTGTTGTTGTACAGTTAGAGCCCAGTAAAGTTGTTTTGAATAAGTTTTGGTAACTGTGCTTTTTAAGCTGCTACTTGTCTCATTTGTTGCTGTTCTGTATGCTTGTTTCTTGAAAGGCCATTTCTTCACTTGTGTGGTGTTCCAGACCTTATAGGCCTACTTCACGGGATCTCTGAAAACTACGATGTGAGTCCTCTTCTGCGTTACACACTTCCCCATCTGGTTGCCTCTGTTGTTCAGCACGTTGCAGGTTTGTGGCTTACATTTGGGTCTAAAAGCTTCCTAAATTTCAATTATCTTCAAATTGGACACCTGGTTGATAGATTTTGACTATTTAAAATTTCTTCAAATTCGGTAGTTTCTATGTAACTTGTCTAGTAAGTGAAAAATCTTTGGGGTTGGGAGCAGGTTCACTGAAGGGAGAGCCTGTTCTTCTGAGAAATGTCTCAGGATTCTGTTATTTAGATGGGTTCTGAAGAAAATGAGAGAATTTGGCCAAGTGAACCTTTGCTTCCCATTTAGATACTTACAGATCTCTAGTGTTTCATCAACAGTAAATACCCAGCTTCCAGGAAGTAAGCCATTTCATGCATAAAAATCCAAATTATGAAAGAAAATGATTTATTTGTGCTATTTCTCTTTACTTCAATAAACAGAAAAGAAAATAAATACCTGGTTCTGTTGCTGCTTAGAGAATACTAACAAAAAGTATTCTAAATTATGTTAAATCTGATGAATATTAAGAAAAGCATTTTTAAAAATATGTTGAGTCAGATATAAAAAAGGTTTGTACAACCCAGTCTTAACTTTGGTTCTTTGGGTTGTTTTTTTTTCTTTTTGGTTTTTCGAGACAGGGTTTCTCTGTATATTCTCTGTATAGCCCTGGCTGTCCTGGAATTCGCTCTGTAGACCAGGCTGTCCTCAAATTCAGAAATCCACCTGCCTCTGCCTCCTGAGTGCTGGGATTAAAGGCATGCGCTACCACTGCCCGGCAACCCAGTCTTACTTTAAAGCTTTTATTTCAGTAAAGCCTAGAAGATGGCATCGTTGGTTTAGCCAGGAGGCATTGACATGAGAGCTTAGCTTGCTTGCTCTCAGGAATCTAGGTTATAATCCAGCTTCACTAACTTTTAGTGTGATCTCGGGAAACAATGTATAAATTTTGCACTTTTTTTGTTTATAACCTGTGTCATGGTTATACTTCCTAAAAGTACGGAGAATTTCAGGTGAAGGACAAATGAGAGTAATATACACAGAGATGGTTTGAAGACTGTAAATTACTCAATACACAAAACATATATTCAAATATATGTAGGAGAAGGCTAGGGAGATGCCGTAGCTGTTGAGAGTGCTTACTGCCATTGCAGAGGACCCAGGTTAAGTACCCAGTACCCATATTGGGAAGTTCATAGTTGTCTGTGACTCCAATTCTGGGGGATCTGATGTCCTCTGGACTCTGCAGGCACCCGCGTACATCTGGTGTACATAAGCGCACCATGTAGGCACATAGTCATATACATAAATAAAACAACCTTTCTAAAAAAAGAAAACGGGTTAAGAAGTTAGATGCTAGTATATGTTTTTAAGTTATTACTAGTAGAGTTTTTCACTCTTAAGTAAGTTTAATCATGAGCATGTCACAAAGAATATCCCTAATTCAATTTTCATCTGTTACATATTAAGGAGAAGAAACTGAAGGCATTGATGGTCAGATCTACAAGAAACACTTAGAAGCAATACTTACAAAAATACCGCTGACGAACAACTTAGACCACCTACTGGCTAGGTAAGGTTGTTTTAGCATGCTTCTGATGTGCATATTTATGGGTAAGTATACATTTCAGGATTCAGGAGTAGTTTCTAGAATGCTTTTTAATGTGTTTTGCATTGTCTATATCATTGCACTCATTACAGGTATTGAGTCTAACAAGTGACAGCATAAAATGCAAAAGCAAAGTCTTCTTATTTGTCTTTAATGCTTATAGAAGGAAATGAGAAGGTAGGAAGCCAGCTAAATTGACTTGTAACTAAGTTTGCAAGTGTTTAAGTTCTTCCGTTAATAAATAGGCTGTAGTGCCTGAAATAGCACATGAAAGCTGGTGACTCAGCGATTGTCACCTAGAATCTTGAGAGTAGGTGTGTGATGGAGATTTCCTCCGTTTCTCTGAGAGGCGTTTCTGTCTCCCCTTTCATTTCCTATTTGAGGGCAGTGCTGTGTGGTGAATAGAATGGGTAAGTCTGGTAGTAGACAGAGCTTGGGATCTGACTAACACCATTTTAGTTAGAGTAGTAGTTTTCGAAACCAGTCGTCCTGGGTCTGTTTTTGCCACTACGTTAGGTGAGAAAGAAAGTGCCTGCAGTTTGGATTCATGGAGGCGTAGTTTACAGTCTGGAATCAGAACAGCCTTTAAAACTTAAAGCCCTGCCCTGCTCTTTCTTGCGTGGGAAGGGTCACTATTGTTGCGTTTCATTTAACCTCAGGCACATTGGAAGGTTCAGCAAAGTCAATATAATTTCTTTCCTATGGAAGTGTGATTATTAGAGATATGATTTATAAAGCATTTAGCACACACCAGGGCTTCCATGAATGATAACTCATTTTGTTGGTGTTCCACTTTCTTTTGCAGCCGTCTTTTTGAAGAATATATTTCATACAGTTCCCAGGGGGAGACCTGTGCTAATGGGGTGGCTTTGCTTAATGAGCAGTTTCTTCCACTCATCAGACTTTTAGAAAGCAAGTAAGTTGAGTGTTGTGGATGTTGTCAGTGTTTATTGATTGTTCTTCAAAGAAATAACTTGCAAGTTGTGTCTTAAAGCAATGGATTGTGGATACTTCTTTTTATTGTTTCCTTTTCAGAAAGGAATTTACAATGAGATATATTGAAAGACAAAAGGAAATAGGGGCTGGAGAGGGTTTGTGGACAGTATAAGTTTTTTAAACTAGAGACTTTATTGTCTTCGTAGTGACAGACTTGATCAATATTAACCTTTATGTATAGCATGTGTTAATTAAGTTTCACTCTAAGTACTTTTAAAATGTTGTGTTTTGTGCATGTGGGTGAATCCGTTGAGAGTACTGATGAAATGTAACTCCTGCTTAGATACCCCAGAACACTGGATGTTGTATTGGAGGAGCACCTGAAGGAGATTACAGACCTTAAAAGGCAGGAGCTTTTCCACCAGTTCATCTCTCTCTCTACAGGTGGAGGGAAGTATCAGGTACGCCCCCCCCCCCCCGCACAGTTAAGTCAGGTCTGCTCTCCTTCCCCGGCACAGTTAAGGCAAGAATTGGTGGTGCAGTTATTTGGAGAGTGCTGCTTTCCTCCCTCTTTGAAACGTCAAAGAACTGAGGATTTATACAGTTTGATAGCTACTAGAAATAGTGCTCCAGGGCAGGAATCATAACTGGAGAAGAATGAAGTATCAGGAAAACGTTGGGAATCTCATCTGATGTTGGTTAAGTCACCACAGGGTGGCTTCACTTGCTCTCAGCATTCCTCTTGGTGTGCAGCTGCCAATGCAGGAGCCTGCAGTCACATGATCATGACATGCAGGAGCCTGCAGTCACATGATCATAACCACGATAGACAGATCTTGAGAAATGTTCTGGTGATTCAAGCCTAAATACTAGAAATTTGATGTTTAGGCAGAAGTTCTTAAAATTAGCCTTCAAAACAAATATTTTAAAGAGAAATGCAGTTTTTCTCCTGAAACTGGGCTATTACTTTCCGTGCTGTTGCATTTCCAAATCAAGTAGCTAGGGAGCTGTCATTTGTAGTCCGATTCCATGTTCAGCTAAGCTGCCACCAGCTGGAGCATGTCTTTGTTAGTTAGCCGGGGTGTGTTCTGTCTTCAGTGAGGTATCAGTTTAGTACTTTCACTTGGAATTAAATGTCCATGAAAAGTGCTGAGTTACTTTATAATTCTGTTTCATTACAGTGAACCCACACAAGCACACAGAACACACTGTGTACAACATGTATGCTTTTGTGTGTTGTAACTCATACATGTTGGTTAAGTTTTAGAGCTGAATGTAATTTTCTGTTTTTATATTTTTCTTATTGGATATTTTCTTTATTTACATTTCAAATGTTATCCCCTTAACCCGGTTCCCCACCTTCCCTCCCCAGAAACCCCCTATCCCACCCCCTTTCCCCATGTTTCTATGAGGGTGGTCCTCCACCCACCCAGTCCCGATTCCCCACCCTTGAGTTCCCTACACTGGGGCATCTATCGAGCCCTCCATAGGATGGATCAAGGACCTCCCCTCCCACTGATGCCTGACAGGGCCATCCTCTGCTACTTCTGTTTCTGTATTTGTGATTATTGTACACTAGGTAGCCTAGGGTATTTTGTTTTCTTTTTTGGTTCTATGTTACTCAGATTAAGTGAAATGATTATGTTGGACCTACAGTTTTTAGAGGATTCTGACACCTCTTTGATGCTCAGTTTGAATCACCCCCTGGCTCCTGTGAGACTTCTGGCCGTCAATCACCTAAAAACTATCATGAAAACATCAAAGGTTTGTGTCAAACAGCTTTTACTTTTGATTTTTTTCTACCTTACCAGTCTAATTCTAGAGTAAGAAATTGGAGTTTCTATCAATTGTATAATTGTAGATAAGTCAAATTTTACCTTTTTTTCCTCTTTTTTTTTTTGGAATATCTGCCTTACAGAGTTTTTTGTTTTGTGTTTTTTATATTGTTGTATTTTAAAGGTTATAGTTAATTTTTAAAATTATATTTATTTACTTATTTATTTATTTACTTATTTAGTGCCTCTGCATCTATACACAGGTGTGTGCATAGAGGTCAAAGAAAAACTTGAGGGTCAGAAGACCACCATGTGGATATGGGAGATTGAACTTAAGTTGTCAGGCTGGGTGGCAAGGGCCTTCACCCACAGGGCCATCTCAAGGATATATTCTCTCTGTCTGGGCTATTTTTAAGGTTACATCCCTAATTAAAAGATGGCGTTTAGAGTGTACATATTATGTTCAGTGAGACTGGAATAGAACTGTGGTGGTCACCAATCCTAGAAGGCCTGTTAGGATGACCTGGCTCTGATTTTGTTGTGCTCTCAGAGCTGGGCCTGGTCTCAGCACTGCTGTTCTGAGGTTTCTCTTCCAGTGTGAGAGTTTGTGAGCTTCTTTGTTGCAACAGCTGATGTGCTTTTCTCTTGTTCAGGAGGGCGTTGATGAGAGCTTTATTAAAGACGCTGTCCTGTCTCGGTTAGGTGATGATAGTGTGGATGTTGTTTTAGCAGCTCTGAGTGCTTTTGAGGTGAGTTAACGTCCTGGGGTTTAGTTGTCAATGCTTTCTTGTTCCTCTCACGTGGTGCTTGACTTTAGGCGGGAACGGGTTTGGAAATTAGAGTGTAGACTTAAGTCTGGTGATGAGTCTCAAAGGGGTAGTTAGACTGCACAGTCTGCTGGATAAGAAGTACTACAGAAAGGAAGAGTGCTTGGGAGTTCTTAATATTGCTGCAAGAGCTTGGTGTCAACAGCCAGTGCCCCATGACCATGGCAAGTTGGGTCATGGGGGCAGGTTTTGAGAAATTGTTCTCCCAAGTGAGAAGAAAAGTTCTGAGAGAAAGGGTCTCAGAAAAAAGTTAAATTGGAATCTTGGGAGAAATTGTTTATAATTAATCCTTTTCAATTTCATTTTAGAAAATCTTTACATATTTAGCAAGTAACTATTTATTCATGGTATTTTTCCCCTTCTAGATTTTTCAACAACACTTTGGTGTAGAAGAGACAATTTCAAATCTTCTGAATCTCTTTCAAAGAGCAGAACTTTCAAAGAATAAGGGGTGGTACGTGTTCGCTTCTGTGTCCATGATCTTGTCAGTCAATGACCTTCTCATGAGTTCATGCTGCTGCTCTTCCTTTCTGACTAATGACTTCAGTAACTTCGTGATTGACCTTTTCTCATGATCATAGAACAGAAAAAAGTTTCTCATTTAGTGTGTGCGCACGTGCGTGCGCGTGTGCATGCATGGGCATCTTTGTACATATGTGTGCATATGCCACTTCCCACACTTGGAGGCTCTCTGTCCTCACCTTCCCATGGGTCTGGGAACTGACCCAGGTGCACATGGGTGCAATGTGTTTTTATTATATGGACCCCAATCCCTCTTAGATCCACCCTGTCCTCCTTACCTCCTCTCAGTGTCTTCCACCCTTCCTTTATAACCCTCTAAGTCCACTCTGTGCTGCCCATGTGCTGGTGTAGGGCCATCCAGTGGAGCAGGTTGATCTATCAACCTTAATAAAAGCTAGCTCCCCATTTCCGAGAAAGGTGGTGTGGCAGTGTGATTTATAGGGGTGTTTTTCTTGCATAAATTTGTGTACACCTCATAAATGCGTGGTACCTCTGGAAGCTAAAAGAGGGTGTCAGATTCCTCAGAAGTGGTATTACTACTGCTTGTTAAATTACCATGTGGGTGTTGCAAACACAACCCAGGTCTTCTAGAAGAGCAGCAGACAGTGCAGTGTTCTTTGCTGAGCCATTCTCCAGCCCTGGGATATGCGTGCTTTTTTTTTTTTTTTTTAAATGCATGAGTGAATCTCTACTGTCCAGTGGAGCTGAGATGAATGATGTAATATATTTTGTTAAGTAAGAAGTTTTTTGTTTTTCATTTTTTGAGTTTTATTTTTGTTTCTTTTTAAAATATTTGACAGGACAGAGTTATTGGCTAGATAATTCCTTTAATTGGAATGGATTTGAGGTTGTATCTTGGGATCTCTGAGCAATATTTTTGGCTAGGAGACCAGACAAGCTATTGCAAGTTGATCCAGAACAGTGTAATAATGAATTCTGCTGACTTGAAGATTCTACATGTGTCTGTATCAAACATACGTTCATGTCTTCTAGGTACAGGGTGCTTGAGCTAGCAGCAAACATACTAATTAAAGAAGAGATACTAAGTAAAGATGACCAGTTGACAAATCAGGTGGTTGTCCAGTTGCTGCCTTATATGGTTATTACTAATAATGATGTAGAGTCTCCTGATACGAAAATTGCTATACATTTGTCAAAGTCAGGAATTTGTTCTCTGCATCCTCTATTAAAAGGCTGGAAAGAAGGTAAGAAAGTCAGTTGTTAAAGTCAAAAGTCATTGTTAAATGCCCACTTCTGGTCTACAAGGCTCCCCCTCCACCCCCCACCCCCGACTTTTTGCTGTCGTTCTGTTCTTAAAAGCTGTTTTGCTTTAATCAAATACAAAGGTAATGTTGTGTATTCCTTTGGGACCATGGCTGAGAGTTACAGCTCAAGTTGGCCTGGAACAACTTTATAAAGCAGATCTCTATTTTATAAAGAAGAGAAGAAGATTCAAAATTGGATTAAAAATAAAAAGCAGGCCTTTGTAGAGAACTAGTAAATATTTTATCTAAATGTGTTACTTTCCCCCAATACTTTATGTGGATGCCAGTAATACAGTGATATAGTATTCAATTTTTTTTATAGCTCTTGAAAATGTTATTAAAAGCGGAAAATCAAGAGAAATAATCGGTGTAGGAAATCAGAAGATGGCTCTGTTGCTGGGCAGCAATTTAAGCTCAGGAGACCGCTCTTCCATGTTGAAGCTGGTATGTGTGCTGTCCCCTCCCCTCCGAGTTCTCTTCCTCGTGCTAATTAGGCACCCACTTCTGTTTTCATGCTTCTTTTCTCAATTTTTGCTGTTGTTCCATTCTTGCACCCTGTTTTGCTTTAAACCAATACAAAGTAATTTTGTGTATTCCTTTGGGGCCATGGCTGAGAGTTACAGCTCAGGCTGGCCTGGAACTCAATGTGTAGCCCAAGATAAATTTATGATCGTCCTGCCTTGGCCTCCCAACTGCTGGGATTATAAGCTTGTATAAGCCACCTGTGGCTAACTTAGCGTGTTGTACAGATTATCTGAAGTCCTTAATATTTTATATCATTTTTGAACTAGTGAGAATACTTTCTTCTTTTTAAACTCATTTTTCCTATTTAAATTTTTTCCTATTTATTTAACATTGAAGTCTTTTCATTGTTAACAGCAAAATGAAATTAAAGAAAATATTTTAGTAAACCTTTTAATGGTATTAGGTGTCTGATTTATTGATTTTTGTTGTGTGTATTTTTAGGTCTGTGGGTTAAATGTGTTAACTTGTCAAGTGTGTTTCTGTTCATTATAATTTCTAAGAGTTTGTATAATGACAGTATCAGTGTTTGTATGATAACAGTAATCAGTGTTTACTGTTCTTAAAAGGCTTCCTGTTAGATAGGCCTCAGGTAGAAACGCTTGTACTGTGACAACCGTGACTGACTAGTAATAGAATATGCTTATTTCTCAAGGTGGAAGATTTAGTGTGTGCTGGAGAAAAGGAGTCCTACAACCTGAAGCAGAAAGTGGCATTTCACGTGATTGTGTCTGTGCTTATCTCTTGCTGTTCATCCTTCAGAGAAACCTGCTTCCCATTTGCTGTAAGAGTGTTCAGTTTATTGCAGAAGAAAATAAAGAAGCTCAAAAGCATCATGACTGCTGTGGTAAGGAGTGCAGTGTCTGCAGGAAGTTGAGCTGTGCAATGACACTGTGGCCTGATGGTCACCGAAAAACTGCAGCTCAGAGCTCTGGCTCTAGCTGGGGAAGTGGGAAGCACTGGTTGGAATGGTAGCTGCGGGCGTCAGCACAAAGCACTCTCATGCTTTTGCAGGAAGTTTACTTGAGTCTCAGGATTCTGAGGTTGACAGGTTTTCTGTGATGACTGACTCTTCTACTATTTTTATCAGTGTATAACCCAGGTTTCCTTCCTATCTACTCTGGTGATTCACTTCCACACAAAACTTGTTCTAGTATTTTTTGAAACAATATCCTATATATTTAAAACTGTTGAGTATTCCAGTAGGTCTAGATGTCCCTGGCCCACTGTTGTCCCCAACAGTGTTACTAAAGGTCAAGTTTCCTTTCGTTCCTAGTACCCCATTTTGAGGTAGCAAGCTCGTTTTAATATCTGCTGTTGGCATCAGTATTTTTCTTTTATTTATCTTTTAAACTTCTAAGAGCTGCTCATTACAGAATTTGCTAAGAGAATTACACTTCATATTTATGTATACTCTCAGGAGTTTTATGAATTCTGGTTGTAGCCATTGTTAACCAAAATTATGTGAAATTAGCATGCTTCTTTAAACTTTAAAAAGTGGCTCAAGTGAGCCCCTCTGACTGTCTTTATTTTGTGAGGTGCAGTAACTGGAGCTGGGCTTTTCCCCGGGGCTAACAGTATAGAGCGGTTGTGTTTTATTCAGTGTAGGCAGCAGGTTGTTTCACATTGCTCTATTAATGCCCTTTCTGAGGACTGTGAGTATCTTTTCAACTGTAGCAATGTACGCACGCATGCACAAAATCTGTGTGAAACTGTTAGCTCACCCCTGCTAGCGTGTACAAGTCCATTGTGGTCTACTCACAGAGCACCTGTTTGGAAGTACTGTGAGGATGAGCTAGTCTCCGTTTCCATGCATGTCTCAGGAAATCCCGTCCGAGTGGCACCTGGAACTGATGTTGCCCAGAGGACTGCCGGAGGAGCTGTGGGCGCGCTACGTGCAGCAGCTGCACAGCGCCCAGACGGTCGCCGTGGAGGACTCCATTTTACTTGTATTCTCCCTGAAATGTTTTATTTTTGCACTGAAGGCTCCAAAGTCTTTCCCTACAGGTAAGGCATGGTTGAGTCTTTAATGTGATGTGGCACTGTTCTTAACTCCATACATGGTTCACCTTCACTTGAACGACAGGCTCCCCCAGCATGCTCTTGTAGGATTGTCCTTTGCTTCTGTTTGTCACCATGTCCCCTCAGGTACCACGTGGTGGAATCCCGAGCAGCTGGATGAAGACAGCAGACACTACCTGCACCTGCTCATTGGTATCTTTGAAATGCTGCTGGAGGTTTCCGACGCCATACATTTCAGGGTTCTGATGAGGCTCATAATGAAGGTACTTGGCTCACTCCTCACAGGCATTTCTGCTATTGGTAGTGGAGGGTATTGTATTACTAAAGTTGAGTAATAAAGTATACTTGGCAGCAGTGAGCAGTGTGCACTGATAAATATGCCTGGAGCAGTCCAGTAATCACAGACAGGCAGGCAGCATGTTGAATAGAGAGTAGCATTGCAGCATCTCTACTGATGAGCTATTGTGTCGAAAATTCCAAACAACTCAGTCTGTTTGAGTTTTAAATAACATTTATAGGTGAGAGAACCGGCTGAGTGCTCGAAGATGGTACTCAGGAGTGGCAGAGTCACTCACGAGACTTCTCTGGGCTTTATGGTCTCCATGCTGCAAGCAGTGCATTCTTGTCCTTGTCTGACTCACTCTCTGTGGCTTTCAGCATTGTCACTATCTCTCACTCTTTCAAGAGCTTTTAGTGAAGCTTCCCAGGTCCCACTGGTGTCTTGACTTTTTAGTTAGTGCACCTATCTTTTTTGTTAAATATTTTCAAGTGCAAGGTTATAGTGAGGCTTCTTGAATGTCATTCTTCATTGACATTCTTCCTTACAGGTTTAAGTTCCAAATATTGAAGGAGTGATTCATCAGATCTGTCCTATGTGGTTATTGTACAGTAGTGAAAAGATCTAGGGTCAGCATATGTGAGTAAGAACTAGACTTCACTTTGTTTTGCTTTCTTTTGATTAGGTACATCTACAAGACGTTCTTCAGTTGTTCAAGTTCTTTTGCATTTTGTGGACCTATGGTTCTAGCCTTTCAAATCCACTTAACTGCACTGTGAAGTCAGAGCTGCAGACTCAAGCTCTTTACATGGGCTCTGTGATGCTTTCTTCTCAGGATGCACAGCATAAACAAAAACTGGCATCTACTGCATCTCCAGGTACGGCAGGTCACATTTAACTTCTTAATTAGTACATTATAGACATCTCACTCTGTGAGGAGGTATACGGAGAATCCTGCGCTTCATTGTATAGAGATAACATAATTTGTTAAAATAGTTGATTCTATAGGGGATGGTGACAAGGATGAAGGCACTTGCCACCAAGCCTTAGGACTTAAAATTTAATCCCGGTCTCCACATAGTGAAAGGAGAAACTGACCCCTCATAGTGTCCTCTGACCTCTGCACTCAGTGATTGCTCCCCCACTCCATGTAGATACAGGAAATATCCTTTTTATTTATTTATTCAAAATGTAATTTTAAAAGTAAGAAAAAGAGCCAGGCGTGGTGACACATGGTAACAGTAGATTTTCTGGGCTCATTTGTATGCTTTGAGGAAACATGACCCACACTTTTTTGAAATAATTAGGCAATGAACGGTCTTCAGAGAGGGAATCTGAGAGGGAATCTTTTGTGTGTATGTCATGGTCATGGTGGGGGTAGTGCTAGAGATGGTGGCCAGGCCAGATGCAAGCTGTGCAACTGAGCTGTGTTCCCAGCCCTAGAAGGAAACCTATTACTTTGTACCTTTGACACTGTTTAAGTTTTGCTCACTGACACATTCTTTCTCCTTTGGTATTAGTGGTGATGTCTCTACTCCTCAATCTGGGAAGCCCTATCAAAGAAGTCCGAAGAGCTGCTGTTCAGGGTCTCCAGGTCCTTAGCGGAGTAGCCTCAAAGTTTCAGCTGGTGATAGATCACCTCATTCCTAAGGCAGAAGAGATCACGTCAGATGCTACCTATGTGGTTCAGGTAGACTACTGTCAAAGAAGGTTGACATGTGAGGGCCCATGGAGCAGGAACAGTCTTCTCTTCCTGTGCGGTGTAGGGATTGTGGGAGACTAATCCACTAATTTAAAAATTTGCATCAGCAACTACAGGCTTTTGATTTTTTTTTTTTTTTTTTTTTAAATGGTTTCAATTCTGCTGTCCTTTTCTTGAATGAAAGAGTAATGTTGAACCTTTCCTAGTGAGCTAGCTTTTGGATTCTGACATTCCTTCTGGTTGGGACTTTATTGAAGAGAAATTAAAGAGGCGTCAGAAATGTCATGTTACTTGGAAAAGAATCTTCCAGAACTAGAATATTTAGTCCTTAAAGGTCGTTTTCCCTTCTTACTACAATTTATTTTCTTTCTTTCTTTCTTTCTTTCTTTCATCCCAGGATTTGGCTACACTATTTGTTGAACTACAGAATGAGGAGAAGCAGAAATCACATCCGAAGCTGTCTGAAACTCTGAGAAGCCTTCTTCACTGTGTGTATGGCTGTCCATCTTACATTGCAAAAGACTTGTTGAAAGTGTTTCAAGATGTGAACAATGAGGTGGGTAGGGTGATTTTCACGGAGTGCGTGGGCTGTGTGTCCCTGCCCTGAGCAAGCAACCGTGTGCTCCCGGGGGGAATGTTCTTCACAAATTGGAAGGAAGAATTACAGAGGAAAGAAAGACACAGGATGCAAAAAGCACACATCACAAATGGCCGTTCACTTTAATACTAGGTGTATTTTTTCGCATGAGCTTTATTCCAGATAAGTTTTGGTTTGTGTCCATTTTTCAAGGAGAAATCCTCTCAAAGAAACGTATTTGTAGTCTCTGAAATTGGACTTTTTTTCCTTACTTATAAAACATATGGCTTCAGGTATTTTTCTGGAGGGAAAAGCACAGGCTGCATTATGTCCTCTAGGAAGCCTGTGGTGTGAAGGAAGTGTCTGCTATGACCAGCAGATTACACTGCCTTAAATGTCCGTGTCCCCGTTGTTCTCGACTGACCACAAATACTCAGAGAGTTACAATGGGCACAGTGGAACACAAACTAAACCCTGTTTATAGGACACAGCAGGTGTCTTTCCTGTCCTTGTCTCCTGAAAAGCACAGCGTTACTGTGATTAACTCCGAGGTGGGTGTTAGAAGCGGGGCTGGATTACATGCCCGCATGAGGCCCTGTTCTGTGACAGGCTTGAGTATACAGGCCTTTGTTTAAGGAGAGGGTTAGAGGCAGCACTCTGTGGATATCAAGAAACAACTCTTGGCTCTGTGGACCATCTTTGCAGCTGCTCAGATTTGCCACTTTTAGGAAAAGCAGCCACAGAGGATGTGTAAACAGATAAATATGGCTGTTGTCAATGAAAGTTTAAAAAGACAGGCCATGATTGGACATCACTGACTGGTAGACAGGCCATGATT
>JADRCH010000101.1:0-46730 GCA_019843965.1 Rhynchomys soricoides | reverse complement strand
TGAACTATGACCTTGTGCATGCTGAGCAGGCACTCTGCTGTTGAACTGTAGGCCAGTCCCAGCCCTTCGCCTGGTCTTTTTTTTTTAAATATCTCTTTGGTAATAATTGTACTTTACTTCAGGATAAAGTTCTTCACAACATCATGTCTATTTTTACATTCATGGGAGCCAATGTCATGCGCCTAGATGATGCTTATAGTTTTCAAGTTATTAGCAAGACAGTGAAAATGGTCATTCCAGCACTTATTCAGGTAAGCTGTCTGCATGCCACCATCATTGTTCCTATTTTGAATTTGTACAGTTTCCATGTAAATGCCAGTTTGGAAGCACTCAGTTCTTTTAGTCCAGAAGAACTTTACAGCCAACAAATGGGCTTACAAAATAACCACATATGTTAAACCTGGTGCTACCACCAAATCTCTTAAGTCTGGTTTCCCTGAACTATAGCAGTGTCTCTGTGGAATCGTTCTGACCTCATCATGATGAGTAAATTGACTGTTTTATAATTTGATAATAAAGCTTTTAGATTGAGAATATAATAAAGAAAAAATAAAAGAAAGGAACTTTTATAGCTACAGTGTCAAATTTCTTAGTATGCAAGTTAGCACAAGGTTTCTAAGCATGGTCCGAGAGCCAGGACTTATCTTGTCTTTGCCAGATTTTCACCTGGTAAATTCCAAATGCATGATGTGAAAAGTAGCTTCAAGCATATCTATTACCCCACACTTGTACTTGTGGCTGTCATTCGCCACGCTCTTGACTGTTCTGGGGAGAAAATCGATTCACACCATCTCCTCTTAATTGTCCTCTTTAGTTCTTAGTGCTAGCTTGTTGCTTCCTGTGTGATTCCTGCCTGGCGGACCTCTCTGTGTGTACATTATTTGTCAAGTGAATAAGTAAATGCTAAGGAGTCGAGAGTAAGGAGCATCTCAGTGGCCTAGAACAGCCAGAAAGAATTCGTAAGAGACAGAACCTGAACCGACAAAAGGGAGGGCATGATTTATACAGAAGTGCGGCGCAGCCAAGATAGACGCCAGCTGGGTTTTCACTGAGAGAGAGGCCTAATCCTCTGAAAGCTGCTTGTGAAGGTTATTTGTGCCTCAAGTCTCTGTTTGATCTTTTGCAGTCTGATAATGGAGACTCTAGAGAAGTCACTAGAACTGTTGAAGAGATTGTGGTGAAAATCATTGGTGTGTTTGTGGATGCACTTCCACATGTGCCAGAGCACAGACGCCTGCCCATCCTTGTTCAGCTTGTCAACACGCTAGGTGCAGAAAAATTCCTGTGGATTCTCCTAGTCTTGCTTTTTGAGCAGTATGTCACTAAAACAGTGCTGGTGGCTGCTTTTGGAGAAAAGGTAAGAATATATATATCAGGTGGGATGGTAAGAAGGAATGGGGTGACATCACATGGGTTTTGTGATACTGGTCAGCTTAAGTATGGGACTAGCACTGCTTAGTGTGTGCAGTTTGACAGTACTTGCCCAGAAGCATTTTCAAGATTCTTTTTTTTTTTTTTTTTAAGTTTTCAGAACATGTAGACCCAGAACATCTTTTATTGTTGTTTGTTTGTTTTTTGAGACTGTTCTGGGACCCACTCTGTAGACTTGGCTGGCCTCCAGAGAGATCCACCTGTCACTGCCTCCTGATTTCTGGGATTAAGAAACTGCCTAACAACCCAGAACATCTCTAGCAACAAAACATCTTCTAAGGACCCCACCGGTGGTTCTGTTTTAAGCCCAGCAGAGTGAAACAGGGTCTCTGCAAGCTGCCTGTGGAGGCACAATGTGAGGGAGGACTGGCCAGTTGTTTGGAAGAGCAGGAGCTACTGGGCACGGTTCTTTGTATCACTGTATTACTGAAGGAATCCATAGCTTTCTCATCTGCTGACGGCTACAGGGCGTGTTCTGGGCGTGTTCCTAATTTGTGCTTACTGCTGGACCTGTTAGGCAGTACTGTCTGTCACCTTTCCCCTTCTTCCCAAACAGGATTCTATTTTAGAGGCAGATACTGAGTTCTGGATTTCAGTCTGTTGTGAATTCCGTGTCCAGCATCAAGTCCAGAGCTTGATGCATATCCTCCGGTACCTAGAAAAGCTGCCAGAGGAAAAGGAAGGTAAGCCCTGGTCAGGTGTCCGCTACCATCTAAACTGAGAGCTGTGGCCGAGCTGATGGGAATGAGGCAGTCCTTGGAACCCTAGTGCATCCGTAGATGAACTGTGGATGTTAAGTTCACCAGAGACCCCTGACCACTGTACCTCTAACACTCTTTTAACTCTATCTAAAGTTTATAAAATTCTGAGACATACATCTTCAGCTTTTAGATGGGCACTTTGAGTGGAGATGTGCTCCTTCAGCCTCTGGGCTCCAGCCCTCAGGATCTCAGTCCAGATCTAGAGTCTCTGATTGTCTCCACTCTTCAGTGTTGTATTTTCTGCTTTGACTGATCCACTCTTCTCAGGCCTGGGAGGTGGCTGCTTCCTTGGTAAACATTCTGCCATCACTCATTGCTTTGGCTAAGGAAAAGTCTGGTCCTAGCCCAGCACAGTTCTCTCTGAGATGGCATCCTGCTCACCATGTTACACTTGTACATCCTACAGATTAGTCATTGGGGGTGGATAAAGTTACCTGTTCTGTTGCTATTTTTCAGAAGCCACTTCCAAGACAGTATCTACTAAGAGTGAAGTGCAAGATGAGATGTTACCAGTTTTTAAAGTGGACACTCATACAAGCAAGCAGCTTCGGCATTTTACGTATTTGTCAGTGTCCTTCATGGCCCAACTCCTGGCTTCCAGTCATTTCCTCAAAAGGGTAATGTGTTCTTTAAGCATGTTTATGATTAAAAACTGATTTTGTTTTTTGCTAAAGAACAGTGTCTTAGACTCACGAAAAAGTAGCTTGCCAAATGTCTTGTGAAAATGTGAGGCATGCCTTGAAAGATGGTGAAAAAACAGTGCACTTCAACATGCAGACTGGTGGATGCTGTCTACCATAGTTGAGACCCAGTGATTTCACTCTCAAGACAGTGCAGACCCAGTGGAAGCACGTGAACACCAGTCATTTCCAGGCAAATAGAGGATAGCATTGATCATGCCAGCCCCAAACTGCTAACAATCCAGTATCTGCCAGACGAGTGGATAAATCACCTGGTTTTGAGGGAAGATTGTGAACAACACAGCTACCTGATGAAGCGCCCTTAGGAAACTATGGTTTATGTCAAGGATGAGGTGTCGGCACCTCTCCTGTAGTTAGGAACACAGGTGCCTCTGTCACCGCTTCTGTGCAAGCAAAGAAATAAAGAGTGAGAATCAGGAAAAAGGGGGATCAGCAATTTCCTAGACCTAGCCGTTAATTAGCTTTGCAGCTTCCTGATAGAGATGGCATGATAGGATTACCTCAGTGTGCCAGCCACCTTACCATTATAAAATGTTACTATTTTCAAATTATGGGGAAAAAAATCTTCATAAGCAATACAACATAAATGAGGTATTGAAAATTCAGCCTAATGAAACATTGGCAAGAATATTATGATAGAATTTACAGGATATTCTCTTCAAGATAGGGTTTCTCTGTAGCTCTGGCTTTCCTGGAACTCAGAGATCCACCTGCTTCTGCCTACCAAGTTCATGTATACAAAGATACACTGTTAGGCTGGCTAGATGGATCAGCAGATATACCCTTCCTGCCAACCATGATGACCCAGGTTTGTTCCTGGGAACCTGCATATTGGAAGTAGAGAACCCATTCTTGCAAGCTGTCCTCTGACCTCTACACATGCACTATAGCATGCACAAGAGCGTGTGCATGCGTGCGCGCGCGCGCGCGCGCGCACACACACACACACACACACACACATATATTAAGTAAATTGATTTAAAAAAAAAAATCTCAACTGTTCAAAGATTCTAGATTAACATAGAAGTTCAGTGCACTTCCCCAGTTAACTTCTTTGAAAATGATGTTGCTGTGCTCAGGGTTAAGCCAAATGGTAAAGAAAGAGTGATCAGACAGGTCAGTGTGACCACCACCAGGCTGAGAACACACCAAGGTGGAGGGAGGGAGGGAAAGTAGCAAATGGTTTACAGAGCCACAAGGAAAGTACACTTAAGACCTAATGCTGGCATGGTGTGTCTCTACTTACAGGGAAAGTGAATCTGCTTTCACACCATGTATATCACGTAATTTTAGGTAGAGTAAAAACTTGGATGTGAAAAGCTACACCTAGAGCTTTTTAAAAGAAAATCCAGGAGAACAGTGTTGTGATCAAAGGAGAAATCAATTTTCTTTCTAATTTTAAGTCAACAAAATGCTACCATAAATAAGCAGAAGGAAAGCTGCAGACGTAGATCACTGCATCTATGAGTGAGATCATCAGTTTCCATTCCAACACTGGCAAAGAATAGCATTTTGATGAAGAAGAACCACAAATGGCTTGTTAATATTTGATAGAACTCTAATGCCCTGGTGAGCAAAGCAAGAAATGCGGACTAAATGGGACTAAATGGCCTTGCTGTTCATCCAAATGGCAGAAATGGGAAAATTGTTGATGCCAAGAGGTGCAGGGATATGAGCTGTGCAGGGGTGGGGAGTGTGTGTGTACACAGGCAGCCACTTCAGGAAGGATCAGAGAGGTGAGTAAAGCTTGCCCAGATGCCCAGGAGACTTATAAAGATATTCTCAGGCTTTATTAGTGCAGGAGAACATCCCTAACCTCAACCTGGTAGAAATGCTTCAAAATACCAAACTTTTAAAACCATTTCAAACCACTCACTTGGTGGCATAAGTGGAAAATTGCACATCTGACCTCATGTGTCAAGGTCACAGTCAGAACAGAAGCGTGTGAGAAACATGGCTTGAAGTTTATACACGTGTCCCATCCTCACTGTCATTATTTGCAAATTTTCCAAAATAAAAAAATTCGGAATTGAAATAGGTCTCATCTCAAGCATTTTAGGAAAAGGGTGGTATTCAATCTATGCAATGAGAAAAATGGACAAAAATTAATTATCTAGCAATAAAGGAAAGTGATTGAATACATCTACAGATACATACATATTGTATCACTGTATCACTGGACTGAAATATGTAGCACTGGACTGAAAGAACTAGAACCAGATAGGTTTCCATACCCTGCTCTCAAAAATCTGATGCATGTGCTACTTAGAAACTTAATGGCAGGTTCAGGCTTTCTTTGGTGATCTGAGATACAGGAAGAACCAGGAAGCAATTGCGAGATAGATCATGTCTGTTTTCATAATGCTTGGTTTAAAACCCTGAATGAGTTCACATGGTTGGGTTTTGTATAAAAGAAGCATTGATGTTGTTCTGAATCTTGCCATTAGTCATTTGCAGCCGGTGAGGGAGATCTGACTCTAATTGAACTGTAATGGCAGAAGACTTCAGGTTTGTGGTAATAGTCTGTTTCTTTAACCCATGTCAAATGATGATCATCAGTATGGATCATCAGTCCATACTGATCTCATGAAGCTTCTTTAATTCCTAGGTTGTAGAAAGTGGTGGTCCTAAGAGCCTACACGGACTTGAACAGAGGTATGTTTATTCTTTTTTTTTTAAAATTTCTTGGGAGTAATTCCAACTTGCAAAGTGATTGAAGAATGAACATAACAGATGCCCACAGTCTGGCCACATTCACTGTCTCTCTGCACCCGAGCTTCATCATTCTTGCTGCAGACATGTTTGTCTCTGAAAGCAAGTCTGTCAAGTTTGGTTCTTTGCCCTGAATACTTTGCTCCAAGGCAGATTGAAGACTGTGGACTGGTTTTCCAAGCAGAAGATAGCCAGTGCTGATCCCTCCTCTCCTTCTTCTCCTGTAACTTACTGAAGTAAGTCTGAAATAATTTACTAAATTGCGTTTTCTGAATGTGTCTCTTTTAGTTTGCTAGAAACAGTTCTCAGCTATATTAACACAGTAGCACAGTCCATGGAAAAGAATGCAGACCAGCTGACTGGGAAGTTTTGGCGAGCGCTGCTCAGCAAAGCTTACGACATGCTGGATAAGGTAGGCTTTCATTTCTCTCTTGATTACCATGTTTGTTCCTACGTTGTATGCCACTGTAAAATTATTTAACTCAAACTTCCACTTTAACAATATATTAGTAATAACTTTTCTTGGTATCAGAAAGCTCATGTTTTTCTTGTTCAAGTCTCTTAACGTCTAAAAACAAATTTGTCTGGAAAATAAGTGTTTCTTTACCAATGATGAGAGCATGTGCTTCAATAAATGTGATGAATTTGATAGTTGATCATGTAGATATAATGTTCTGAGTCATTGAAGTGAGATAATATAACAAGGCCAATTAGATGTAATAGATACATGCTTGGCTTGAAATTAGGACGCGGCCTAGAGTAGTTCCTTGTAGTGTTGCAGTTTTGGTTTTATCTGTGATTGGTAATAACTGCCTGAGAGCTGTTGTAGAATTCTGTGAGAGAGCATGCATGAAGATGTCTGGCCTCTCTGGGTTTATAATAAATAGGAGTCTGAGCTGGCCATGGTCCCAGCACTCAAATCTGAATTCAAGGCTAGCCTGGGCTATATAGATATGCTTTCTGTCAAAATAATAAAATCTGTTTTACAGAGTTGAGTTTCTTCTTTTCCTTTTGTGTTAAATGTTCCCTTCTCTGTAGGTCAATGCCTTGCTGCCCACAGAGACATTCATCTCCGTGATTAGAGGGCTGCTGGGCAACCCCCTGCCATCTGTTCGTAGGAAAGCTCTGGATCTTTTGAATAACAAGCTCCAGCACAACACATTCTGGAAGAAGAAAATGGTAAGTGAGGGCCCTATTGCAAACCTGCATGACTTCCTCTACTTGTTTAGCTTGCTCACAGTTACCAAGCACACCATCTAAAATGCAAGGCTCTTACTATCTGGGTTGGGGTACTGTGTGTGATTAGATATATATGCTGTTGGTCCTCCGGGTATAGACGTGTTAAGGAGGGTCTGAGGATGGGATTCCTCATGCACTGCTGCTTGCTGTGACCCATAGTTTGATCTTTGCTCACTGGGATGCTGTTTATGGATCAGAAGTTGGTCAGACAGCATATGCTTAGCAGGAAGAAGGGCAGACAGACTAGTGTAGTGGCACTTAGGAGACCAAGACAAGAGGATCTCAAGTTCATCAACCAGGGCAGCTTAGTGAGACCCTGTCTCAAAAATCAACAGTAAAATGAGGTCTGGGGCTAGAGCTCTATGGTAAGTCAGGGCCCTGGTTAACTTCTCTACACCGGGCACTGGGGAGGAACAGTGGCTTGAGTGTGGTGTGTGGCTTGGGACTTAGTCTGGATTTCAGTTAGATAAGACAGACCCAAGCAGGGGAGACGGGAAAGGAGACTGGCCCTCTTGTAGCTCTGATCACTGGTTGTTTGGCTGCCTTTTCTTCAGGTTCACCGCTTTCTCAAACTGGTTCCAGTCCTTTTGGCCATTGTGCAGCATAAGAAAAAGGAGGCAGAAGATGAACAAGCGATTAACAGACAGACAGCGCTGTACACCCTGAAACTCCTATGCAAGAACTTTGGGGCACAGAACCGAGAGCCTTTCATACCAGTTCTCAGCACTGCAGTAAAGCTGATAGCACCAGACAAAAAGGAGGAGAAGAACGTCCTGGGAAGCGCCCTGCTGTGCATAGCAGAGGTGACGTCCACTCTGGAAGCACTGGCTATCCCCCAGCTGCCCAGGTACGGTACGAGTTGTAGAAGAATCAGTCTTGTCTTTGTCTGGAAAATGCGACCTTCAGACATTGCTTGGTGATACCCTTTCTTTATGGAGTCACTGTGCTTAGGAAGCGGTGTAATGCCCTATTACGAAGCATGGCCAGAGCAGCCTTTTGCTGTGGCAGATGGAAGCTGGATGCTCCTGACTCTGCTGTTGGCTCTGATCATAACCTGCTATGCAGCTGTGGCAAGTTACTTCTCTTGAAGCCCTGCCATCTGTAATACAGGGCAGATCCTACCCACTTCTCTTTATAGGCCTTGTGCTTTGTACACAACCCTGACACCTAGCACACGTTCAGCCACTGGAAGAACATCCTTTTTCACAGTTCCCATGTGTCAGCACTGTTGGCACCAAGAATTTCTTGGACAGAGTGGTAGAAGGTGTACAGGCAGTGTTCTGCACACTGTGGGTTACAGTGTCATAGCAAAAACAGCTGGCTGAGAATTTTTTTTTTCATAACCCCAGCTCCCTTTAAGTGTTTGTGTTTGTGGCTTGAAGCCGCTCTAATGCACTTGTTCCTCTTTGGCAGCCTGATGCCTTCGCTACTGACAGCCATGAAGAACACCAGTGAATTGGTCCCCAGTGAGGTCTGCCTGCTCAGCGCCCTGGCCGCCCTGCACAAAGTCGTTGAGACGCTCCCGCACTTCATCAGCCCCTACCTGGAAGGTCTTCTGACCCAGGTGGGGTTTGCTTAACTATGACTTGCTACCCAGGGTGGCGAGGGTAGCAGTTTCACCCATTCAGTCTTCTTACTGGCTCTTTCTTTACTCATTATGTGTTTCTATGATTCATTACCTGATTCTTGTTTCCGAATAGAATCTTTTCCTTCTATTGTCATTTCTGCCTCATCCTGGAACCAACAGGCAAAATAGGGTGTCTCTGTCTTTCAGATGTGTGTCATGTACCACTTTTGTTTACCTTAGATCTTTGAGGATGTGCAGGTAGAGTGGCCTACTGCTCTTTTGGAAACTAGTGATTTGTGGCTGTGATGAGAAAGCTTCTTTAACTGTAAAGTGTTTACTATGGTGGCCTTCATTTACAGGTGAGCGGTTGCCTGTCAGTACATGGTGGGCCAGTATGTATACATGTGGGTATTTTTAACTGAAAATACCATGAAAGTCAGTCCTCCCTGACCAGGTCCCTGGTGTTCTGGTTTGTGAAAGTCAGTCCTCCCTGACCAGGTCCCTGGTGTTCTGGTTTGTGATTACTTGCCATGTGAAGCTGAGTCTTGACTCATGGTGCCAGTGACTTGATATTCACTGACTACAGCAAGGGCTCAAAGTTGCTGTCCTTTGGACAGGGGTTAGGCTGACGGAGTCTTCCTCAACTGCTTTTAGTGAGCAAGAACCTGAGTTGCAGGAAAGCCATCAGGCCGACAGTCTTCTGTGCTTCTGTACTCGTCATTCACCTCCTTCATCAGCTTCCAGTTAGGGGAGTCATCTACTCAGTTTTATCTGCAGATTGTCAGTTTGCTTTAAAAGAATTTTTTGCTCTGGCATTTGATGGCTACGTGCCATCATCGAGCCTTTCTGCAAGTGTGGTTGCCAGTACAATCACTGTTTTTCTTGTTCCTGCAGGTGATTCACCTAGAGAAAATCACTAGCGAAATGGGTTCTGCCTCTCAGGCTAACATCCGCCTGACATCTCTTAAAAAGACCCTGGCCACCGGGCTCTCACCTCGAGTCCTACTGCCAGCCATCAGCAAGACATTCAAGCAGATCCAGAAGAACTGGAAGGTGAGTGTTGGAGCTGGAAGGTAGTGCCGAGATGTTCAGGGCTCACTTCTGGGAGGATGCACTGAGCTCTAAGACAAGGCAAACATTCTCTGCTGTCTTCATGGTAGAATCACATGGGCCCATTTATGAGCATCTTACAAGAGCACATTGGGGTTATGAAGAAGGAGGAGCTCTTATCTCACCAGTCTCAGCTGACTGCCTTTTTCCTGGAAGCCCTGGACTTCCGGGCACAGCACTCAGAGGTGAGCTGGTCCCCGCTCCCTGTGCCCTGAAATTGTCATTCCCTATCTGTGCAAGGGCCAGATAAAAATTAACATTATAGCATTTGACCTTGCCAAAGCATTTAGTCCATGCTAATTAGCTCCTTTGTTTTCAGGATGATCTAGAAGAAGTTGGGAAAACGGAGAGTTGGATCATTGACTGTCTAGTAGCCATGGTGGTGAAGCTTTCAGAGGTCACATTCAGGCCTCTCTTCTTCAAGGTGAGCCTTTCTTGCCTGCGTGTCTTGCCGACTGTCAGTGACGGAATGAGTAGATGATGTCACTGTCCTCATGGTTGTAGCTGTTTGATTGGTAGAATGAGTAGATGATGTCACTCTTCTCATGGTTGTAGCTGTTTGATTGGGCCAAGACAGAAGATGCCCCGAAGGACAGGCTGCTGACATTTTACAATCTGGCCGACTGCATTGCTGAGAAGTTGAAAGGCCTTTTCACTCTGTTTGCTGGCCACTTGGTGAAACCGTTTGCCGATACTCTGAACCAAGTAAACATCTCCAAAACAGGTTGGTAGCCCCTTTGGGCCAAGGCATCCTTGTCTATGTGTCTGATACAGGCAGTTAGCACAAGACCTAGAGCTCAGAAAAGACTTTAATGATCCTTGGTCTAAGGCTGGTGAATTTTTACCTTGCCATATTTTCTAGTATGTTAGAACAAATAGTAAATGGACACAGGAGAAAGGATAAAGTGGGCCTTATTACTCATTATTGGTAGTAACTGTGCAATAGTAAATTTGGGGCTGGAGGCAGCCCACAGGTCGAGTGCTTCCCTGATATAGCTGAGGTTGTGGGTTCCAGCCCTAGGTTTGGCTTGGTCTATCCTCTGCTAATAATTAGCTGAAGTGACTGAACTTGCCCAACTTAAGCGGCACAGTCTTGGCTGTACAGAAGAGCCCCGTCTCTAGGTCACCCCCCCAGTCCCTTAGTGTAGCTGTGACAGTGTCTCTAAGCACCAGGACTTAGTGGTTTGCATTTGTGCTCTTTCCCTGCATACAGACGAAGCCTTCTTTGACTCTGAACATGACCCTGAAAAGTGCTGCTTGTTGCTGCAGTTTATCTTGAACTGCTTGTACAAGATCTTCCTTTTTGACACCCAGAATTTCATGAGTAAAGAGAGAGCAGAAGCCTTGATGATGCCCCTGGTGGATCAGGTAACCCACTGGGAGGCCTTGCCACGGAGGCCTCCTGGATCAGTCTTTGCTGGTTTTATATGTGCTACATGCTAGCTTGCAAGGCTTTTAGTCATAAGGTGTTTTTAAGGAAAGAGAGCCTTTAAGGAAATGTTATTCAAAAATGGGCTTTTCGTGGGTTGACTTGTCTTTATTGTGGAGTTCATTGAGCTTTACGTGGGAATTTTAAAAAGGAAAGAGAGCAGATCAGTTTATCCTTTGAAAGGTATGTTAACTGTTGTCAAAGGAGCCTCACTGAGCATGGCTACTCCCACAGGAAAGTACTGTCACCCTAGGTCTTCCAGAGGGAAAGGTTGATGCTAAGGGCTTTTGCAGCAGGGACAAGATTAGCGTGGGGAGAACTTACTTTTTGAGCCTGTTAATGCTATGAAAGATGGTGAAGCACACACTAGGGATATGTTCAGGCACAAGGAAAATGTGACCTATTGCTGACAGCCCAGGTATCTTTCTTCCCAGCTGGAAAACAGGCTTGGAGGAGAAGAAAAGTTTCAAGAACGGGTGACAAAGCACCTGGTTCCCTGCATCGCACAGTTCTCTGTGGCCATGGCAGATGACTCCATGTGGAAACCCCTGAACTACCAGATCCTGCTGAAGACAAGAGACTCTTCCCCTAAGGTGAGGGCTATGAGTCAGTCTTGGATGCTGCATTCCCCCTGGGTGATGCCTAAATGCCCACCTGGAGTCATGATGTCAGCCAGGGCACTGATAGGGAGACCCTGGCCCTAGGCCTGCACTACTAGAGGTCTGATATACTGTACAACTTAGAATTCTGGCTTTTATAAAGAATTCTTGGGCAGTGAAGATGGCTCAGTTGATGAAGTGCTTGTTGTGCAAGCATATGAACAAAGCCACATGCTGGGGGCTGGAGCGATGGCTCAGCAGTTGGGAGTTGGCTGCTCTTCCAGAGGACCCAGGTTCAATTACCAGCACCCACATGGTGGCTCACAGCTGTTCATGGCTCCAGTTCCAGTGGATCTGACCACCTTACTCAGATATACACTCAGGCAAAACACCAGTGCACATAAAAGATAAAATCATTTAAGGGAAAAAAAGCAGCACACTGGTATAGATCTGGGAGTTACATGCAGACAGGAGAGACTTGCCGAAAAAACTTAAGGTGGTGGCACCTGAGGAACAACACTTGAAATTGGCCTTGACCTTTACATGCATGTGCACACAAGTGCGCGCGTGTGTGTTAAAGAATTCCTTATTTCTTCTGTAGGCTCTCATAAATAGCTATATTTCACAATGCACTAGGTATAGTAGGCATAAGCATTAAAATACTTTCTAAATACCTTTAAGTCTCAGATAGTAAAAACTCCAGGCCATGCTTTGTTTTTTAATGTCACTGTGCCTCCTTTAGTTGGAGCCATGGTTAGAAATGAGTGCCATGGTCTCTTGAGTGACTCAAGTTAACTTTCCTTACCTGGAATTTTCCAGCAGTTTTATTAATACATCACCACTGTCAAACTATCAGATAAGAGCCTCACTGGGTAAACAGCCCAAAGCAGACTTTTAGTAGGATTCATTCAATTGATTATGTTTCTAAGAGTTAAAAACAATAAAGCTATCTATCATATAGTTGCAGAAACAAATTTATTTTCATATTTTATTTTGATTATGAAAATTTTAGAAAGGGGACTGTGTTGTGTCAGTGGCCTGCTATTGATACCTCGTAGCTACTTGCATTGCTTATGATAGGTGAGGTATGTCGAGAGAAACACCTAAGCTTTTATTCAGTGCTGAAATAAGACTAGCCTTGTGGGAGTTGGCAGGGACTGCCAGAGGCGCTACTTCCCCAGGATGGCACAGTCTAGGCAGCCCACAGCCAGCTAGGTCCATGTTATGACTCCCTGATGTTTGCGTGTGGCGTTGTTTTTACACTTATGTATTAGAATGCGGGCATAAGCTTGCTGTGGCGTATGTGTGTGGGTCAGAGGACAACTTGCAAGAGTCAGTTCTCTTCTTTCCCCACTAAGTGGGTCCTGAGGATTGATCTAGGGCCACCAGGCTTGGTGGCAGCATCTTTACTCATTGAGTCATCTTACTGACTTTTCTGTGTTTTTGTAAAGGAAAATACTGTTTTTGTTGTTTGTTTGTTTGTTTTTCACATTTTAAAAAGCTGCAATGCTAGAACAGTTTGAAAACAGTTCTGTAGACTACCCTTAATCTAGATGGCCCTCAAATGGCTACATAGTAGTTACTCTGTGTAGACACTGAGTGATCACAGTGAGGGTGTCAAAAAGAGCCATCTTGCTGGGCAGTGGTGGCGCACGCCTTTAATCCCAGCACTCAGGAGGCAGAGGCAGGCAGATTTCTGAGTTCTAGGACAGCCAGGGCTACACAGAGAAACCCTGTCTCGAAAAACAAACAAAACAAAACAAAACAAACAAAGAGCCGTGTCCATTTGGTCCAGGCCTCACGGTAGTGAACATGGTAGGAGACAGACAACGCAGGCTCATGCTTGACGATTCCTTCCAGGTGCGGTTTGCAGCCTTGATCACTGTCTTGGCACTGGCTGAAAAGCTGAGAGAGAATTACATCGTTCTGCTGCCAGAGGCCGTTCCTTTCCTAGCGGAGCTGATGGAAGGTGAGTGCAGCTAACAAGGACACAGTACTGGAGCCACAGGCTGTCTGACGCCTTACAGTGTTGAGTCTTCTCTCCTCGTGCCCAGCTCTGGAAGGCTGGGCACAAGTCAGGAAGCTGTCACCTCACAGTCCATGAGAGCAGCCTATAGTGTATTACTGGTGTCTTCCCCGGAGATTGCACTGCTCATATAGGCCACAGTATTGTTTATGAAATAACTTCAAATATTTACACGAGTTACTGGAATGATGGGTTATACTTCTGATGCTCAGTGTTAGGTGCTGATATAATCTTACTCAGTACTCACAGTGGGTTCACACTACCTGTTTTAAAAGAACCTAAGAAACAAGGGACTGAAAGTTTTTAAGACTTTGCTAATAGCGCTGAGTGGCAGGTGGGCCTGGTTTAAACAGGAATCTCTTTAATTGACATGCCTCTACACTGTACCACCCAATGCCCTTCATATTAATTGGGGATGGTGAGAGGAGGGGTACTTTTGTATTGGACTGGCTGTGCATCTGGACGGAAGCATACCCTTTTATGTCTGGTGTCTGGTGAAGGTTGGAGAGCTCCTGGGGCAGAGGGTCCCTGGGGAGCTTGGATTTGAATGTGTGGCCTCTTCTTGTGGCTTGCTCCTCTTCAGCAGCCAAGAACAAGAACATGCCCGTGAGGACTGGGGACAGTTGGGGAGCATCTCAGCTCACTGCTAGGTGCTTCCTGTACCCTGACAGAACAGTGGTAATTAGGCAGGACAGCTGGCAGGCCGGCTTCTAATTGTGGTTATCTTTGTAGATGAGTGTGAAGAGGTGGAGCATCAGTGCCAGAAGACCATCCAGCAGCTGGAGGCCGTGCTGGGGGAGCCACTGCAGAGCTACTTCTGACGCAGGAAGCCCATCCATCCACTGCCTGGGGTGCTCGCTCTGTGAAGAGCTCACATTAATTCTCATGTTGGGATGGGGGTGTGGTGCCATGTTACTTTTGGTACTTTCACACCTGCCGATATTTAATGTTTTCACAGAATCCTTGCCTGTGTGGGATACTACAGAATCCTCTCCTGACTTTTGTACAGAGTTGCTAAGGAGTAAACCAGACGTTATTTTTATACAATCTGGTATTTGTCTTTATCATAAGTGGTGTTCTGGATGAGACAGGCATGTTTAATTTCAGTACCTGAGAACCTAATGCTTCCTTGGAACAAGCTGTCACTCACTTTCCCTTGCAGCACCTCATGTGTGTGGTGTGCGTTAGAAGCACTGCAACCCACGGTAGTGGTCTCCAGAAAATGGCATCATGCTGCGGCATTCAACAAGAGGTTCCGGTGACGGCCACTTGGGGTTCTGCTTTTCATTTGGGGTAGACTGACAGCTCCTCAATGCAGTTTGACTCAGTCTTGTGGATGTCTCCATTGTTCATCTTTGCTGTGTATGGGGAGGGGAGATACGCCGCGTGGGAAGCAACCCACACCTGACTGACAGCACACAGGAAGGCTAGCAACACTGGTGGTGGTTTTGAAGTTCTCTATCTAGAACTGTTATGGGAGGCTGAAAACGAGAGCTCCAACAGAATTACACCAGTCTGCCTTCAGCATCTACACCCTGGAAGAATGATTCCAGAGTATTCTAATTTAATATAAAACTTTAATGTAGAATTAGGACAAGCAAAAAGGCATTTTGCAGTTTAGAGACAGAACTTAGGAATATACACCGAAATATTTCACACCCTAATAAATTCCAGCAGCTTTTTAAAAAGACCAGAATGTAAGAAGTAAGACTGATTCTACTCAAAACCAGTCTTAATAGCTTTGTGTAAAAATAGAAGTGAAAGCAAACTTTTGTATGAATGGGCTTTTATTTTTCCTGAGTGCCTTTCAGCCCAGCATCTCAATAATGCACTCTATGAAGAAGTAACTGGGGTTCTAAAGCCTACTGGCCTCCCTACAAACTGCCTGTCCCGCCCACCACGCCATGTGAGTTTTAAAAGAGTGAACATAATAAATTTACATGAAAATGAAGGACCGGCAGTTGCCTTGAGGACTTGCTAAAAGGTAAAGACTGCCAATGGTATTGTTCCCTATGTATGAGTAGGTATATCTGGGCAAATCGACTGGCAGAATTCTACCCCGTGGTTTAATCATCATTCAATGACAGGGTGAAAGTAGCCCTTCCTCTTCCCTACACCCAAACCTTTGACATCTGTAACAAGATTGGACCTGTGAAGAAAGACTACCTAGGGCTCCAATCAAATCCTGAAAGTCCCAGGAGTACAGAAGCTGAATCTGCTGATGCAGGTTGACAGAGCAGTGCCTGATCTCATTGCTGATGCAGACCGACATCTTCAGACCCAAAGGCATGAGGGATGATCTCCACGCCAACTCATCCTTTTCACATTGCCCTCCTGGATAGCTCTTGCTTTGATAGTGCCTGTTTTATATAGTCACTGTATCGCTTGACGTTAGTTACCCAAGAGGGTTTTAGAAACCATTTATCCAGCTTCTACTTCACTTTGCCACAGACACCCCCCACACACCCTGGACTTGAGTGCCAATCAATCAGCAGAATTCTGCCTGGAGCAGAACACTTGTCTTCATTCAGGACTTGGCCTCAGTTTTTCTGCTGTGTTCAGCATCACACATTTTATAAAGTTTAAAGCAGTGAGAGCTAAATAAATGTTATGGAGTCTTCAGGTATGAGACATGATAGAATGTTGATTATGAAAAGGATCGTTGGGGAAGTAGTGTTTTCTACCCATTAGTATATTTTTCTGACATTAACTGCAAAGGCCCCTAATGGGGTTAATGCGGTGCCAGCAGGAAGACCCTACATTAGGAGACCAGAAACTGGTCATGTGACATGTAAGTGCCAGAAAACAGAGACCACGAAAGTTCTGGGCACTGCAGTGTCTGTGGCCAGCTCAGAGGTTATACACAGGAGGTATGCTTGCCGTCCCGTTAGCTAGTATATGTAGTATATTAGGCACTTAACTATTTGCTGAGTGTGGTTTTATAAGAGGGGCCCAGTGGCAGAGCCTCGCTGCAGTGAGCTGTGACTACCCCCGATCTGTTCCTCTGAATGTAGAGGCAGCCATGCTGCGTGGCCAGGCCTGACAACACCAGTAGGAATTGATACTCTATGAGCTCAACTTGACAGTACAAACAATGTGGTGAAGGCGAGATAAGCCATTTTGTATTTCAGGGATTTTGGCAGTCATGGTAGCTACCAGCTCCTTACATCCAGCAAATGGATATCACCATCAACTGATAGTGTGTCAATACTGTTTAGATCTTTAAATCTGTGTTTGTACTCCAGGCTGTGCACACCATTTACTGCAACCTTGAATTCTTGGACATCACAGTAAATTATCATCTGAAAAGAAAGGAGATGAACCATCATCAGTAGCTACATTTCATTTTAAAACTTACGTTTCTTCTGTACTAACAGAGGGTCAAAAGGAAAACTGTTTGATTTGCTTTGAGCTTGTACACGTCTCCCCAGCTTCCTCCATTGACTAGCCTTCTGAGTGACTTTAAAGATGACCCAAAATCCCAATATATTATGGTGGCATCTTCTGCTTCCGCCCACTAGTGTCTTATCAGGTCCTTCCCTCAGTAGTCCCCTATCCCCATTCTTTTCCTGCTTCTCAGAAGAATGGGGAGTGTCTCTCAGATTTGGGAATTAACAAAGCTGCTGCCCCCCTCCCCACCCCTTCACTGAGAAGCTGAACCCTGATATCATGCCTCCATGCTAAAGGTCTGATGCTAAGGTCTTAACCACATCAACCGATAAGGTTCCAGCAGCTTGGGACACTTGGTCATCCTAGCTGTTATGTTTCAAACCCAGGACCAGGGGCTAAGGTGTCTAACATATCAAAGTGCATGTGGTCTCCAGGTTCTCCTGGCATCCCTCAGTCTATCTGTTACAGGTATGGCTGGCATACCTTCCCCCAGAGGCTCTTCCCTATATAATCCAGACATTGTGCATTTTGGTTACTCCCTCTCTCTGTCCTCCGCCCCCCCCACCCCCCATGCACACTCTGTGTTCGTTCTCTCCCCCACCCCCACCCCCGTCCCACTCTTGTTTCTTTCTCTCTGCCTGCCTAGTCTATGGCAACTTTTTTTGGCCTCATCCTCTGAAACCTGTGACCCTGACAGGGAGCCATTCCCAAATAAACCTGCTTTTACACTTACTTCGCTTGAAATGGCTTGTTACATCAGTGGAGAAACCTATTACTAACTCTGCCCTTGCTCAGAATATACTGGCTTCTACCTGTTTCCTAAAAGCTTTTTAGGGCCAAGTTCCCAGGCTTTGCGCAGTAATGGGCATCCCAGCAGATTTCTCACTATTGCCTCTCCCCCCCCATCCCCCCCAAGACCACTCTCGTAAAAGTAAACCTAACATTCAGAGCTAGGATCCTAGAGCTAGAACACTGCATAAACACCTAACCCTGCACTTTGCTATACACTCACTAAAAAAGGCCAGTCTGGTGGCCCTACACTGTGCTCCTTACCACAGTGAAGCATCAGAAGACAGCATAGCCTGGCCTTGGACCTGCCCCATTCCCAGAGATTAGATGAACAACAAACTTGAATCTGCAAAGAAGCAGTTAAGGGTCTAATCTTTACACAGCAGCAATGGAAAAAGCTACCACAGGAAATCAGAGTAAGGGGGAACTTGAGCATGTAACGTAACTGATCAAAGTATACAGGGAATTGGGGAAGTTAATATTACTTGAGAACTCTCCCCAAGAATAGGAGAAAATCCCTAGTTCAACTAGCTGGATGGGATCTTAATAAGCCTCAAATCATACAGTCTCCTGTTGTACGACTCAGCAGGAAAGAGGATACAGGGCAGGAAGCCAGCTGCAATCCTAGCAAATTTCCTCTGCTTTATCAAATAAATGCTTCATCTAAACAAGTGAGATCACTGGCAAACCAAAACCAGGAAGGCACATGGCCTGCAGTCAGCCTAGACCAGAAATGTCCATCAGCAGAGACTCCCTAAATGACTTCATAATAACCAGGAAAATAGAATTTGCTGGTTCCAAGTTGTGATTGCCCTGGACTTATGTCTTCAGAGTTAGCCACACTGTGTGGCCAAACAACATTGAGTACAGTAAAGCTAATGCTTTGGGAGTATCTGCAGTGAGATGTTTTGACACAGCCAGTGTAACTTAGGGATTCAGTGTACTTGCCGGTGACGCACCGGATTCTACCTTCAGCCTGATGTATTTTTAAAAAAGTGGGACTGAAGAGGGCTCAGTGGACAAGAACACTTGTAGAAGCAAGTGAGAGGACCTGAGTTTGGATCTTACCACCCAAGAAAAAAGTGGGCCGCCCAAGCACCTGTAACTATGGTAGATGGGGTGTACAGACAGGATCACTGGGTCTTGCTGGTTACCAACCTAGCTCCAGGTTCAGTGAGTTCTTGTCTCAAAGAATAAGATTGAATGGTAGAGTAGGCCTGTCTGCACACACATATAACATGCATGTAGAGAATCAGGGTAAGGACATTTGAAGTGCAAGATCCTGTTTTCTTAAAAAGAGCTGCAAGAACCTCAGGGAAACAAACTGAAAAGTCACAAGTTTGACCCACAGAATGTCGCCGTGGGAGGCTGACGGCAGCGTGAGGGTACTCTGTTGCAGCACGGGTGCTCACAAGGGAAGTGGGTCCAAGTACTGAGGGAGTATGGATTGGAAGTGTACTGACTTATCTCTCTGTCTTCCAGGTTGATGCCCACAGCCTAGAAGTCTAAAGCTGATGTCTTCAGCTTTATGCCCACAGGGGGGGAAAAAGTCTAGAACAGGCTCCATCTAACTTTTTAAAAAAAGATTTATGTTAGTTTTAATTATGTGTATGTGTGATATGTGGACATGAGTGCAGGTATCAGATCTCCTAGAACTGGAATTACAGGTAGTTGTGAACTGCCCAGTGTGGGTGCTGACTGGAAACTGAATTTAGGTCCTCCGCAAGAGCAGTGTACACTCTTAAGCACCGAACCGTCTCTCTAGCCCCTGCTTCATCTAATCTTAATAGCATTATCTAACTTAGTCAAATTGGAGGTAAATATTTTAATTTTCATTTTTCTGGTTTTCAGCATTATTTGATTCTTATCATCTTTTTATTTCAGCAGCATACTACTGGTATGTATTTATTTCAGTTATACTATTGGTTTCCTCTCAGCCACAAAGACCATCTTTCTTCCAGAGGTACTCTGTCTCTATCCGGCGCACCCCAGGTCATCCCATATATACTGTCCCTTGCCAATGACAACCCTGAGCCATACCTCCCACTTCCAGTGACTGGTTCAAATTGCCCTAAACTTGCCCTTCCAGCTCTTGCTCAGCCCTCTGAATTCACAAACAGTACCTACACCTTCAACGAACTTTCCATGCCTAACCCACGTCAATTGACCCTCCAAGCACTAGTTCCTTACCCTGGAACTTGGAAATAATGTTACATCACATTGCCACCTTTTGGTCACCTTGATTGTTCATGCTTCACCAACCAATCTGACGAGTCCCTGAGAACTCTAATAGTTTAGAGCAGTGGCTCTCAACCTGTGGGTGGTGACCCCATGAACAACTCTCTCCAAAGTGTCACCTAAGACCATAATTACATTATGGTTCACAACAGTAGCAAAATTACAGTTATGAAATAGCAACAAAAATAACTTTATGGTTGGGGGTCACCACAACATGAAGAACTGTATTGAAGGGTCACAGCATGAGGAAGGTTGGGAACCACTGCTGTAGAGCACATGGGTTTAAAATGTAGCTGACCGGTAGTGGTCCATGTCTTTAATCCCAGCACTCAGAAGGCAGAGGCGGGTGGATCTCTGAGTTAGAGGCCAGCCTGGTGTACAGTGACAGTTCCAAGACAGCCACGACTACACAGAGAAACTCAAAAAAAAAAAAAAAAAAAAAAAAAGGAGGAGGAGGAAGAGAAAGAGAGAGAGAGAGAGAGAGAGCGCAGTAGTAAAGCATAACCTAAATTGATGATCTTAAGAGACCATGAGAGGTCTAAGCCAGAGAGAGTCTAGCCAGCCACCCCAGCATACATATCCCAAGAAGATGCTACTCTCCAATTAGAAAGCACTTCAGAAAGGTTTTAGGAAAAGCCATGTATTAACACAATACACCCCGGGGACTAGAAACTGCATGCCTTCTGGTTCCAAGGGTCTGGTATACTAATCCTTGACTACCTGCTAACAGGACCAGCTCTTTGAAATAATGCCATCTGGAACTGTGGAGGGCACAGACAGTGCAAGGATGCAGTTTTAGGGTTCCCATGTATCCAGTTAGAAGTACAGATGTGGGGCTGGGGAGATGATTCAGCAGAGAAAGTGCTTGCACAGGACCTGATTTAGGTAAAACTCTGGGTGCAGTGGTATGTTCCTCTATTCCCAGTGCTGAGATGCAGGGACAGGTGGGTCCCAGGGCTTGCTGGCCAGCCTAACCAATAGGTAAGCTCCAGGCTCCGTAAGAGATGGGTCTCAAAAAATGGGAGAGTTACAGGAAGACACCTAATATTAACCCCTGGCCTTGACGTGCGTGTGCGTGTGCGTGTGTGCCTGCGCGCGCATAAGCATACACCAATAAAAGTGTATCTGTGGTTCCCGTACCATGACAAGGTTCTCACCAGAATTCCTTGGTACTACACAGCTGTTGTCACTATGACAAATGTCAAGTATACTGATCCTGCTGTTTGCACCAATGGCCCATGTTCAGATTACAACCTCCATAGCCAGTGGGCAACAGCATATAGTCCCTACATAGAGGATTGGGTTTTATTTAAATGAAAGTTATTTTGCTGTGTTCTCAGGATTCATTTTTCCTGTCCAATTTAAAAAGAAAACAAAACAAACCATAACCTTACCTCAAAGTACATCCCAGAACTAAATGGGAAGCTGGTAATATTTCTCTCCTCTTCTCCCCAGGCATCCTGAAGAAAGGAATTTCTTACAAATGCTTTCACATTCAGGCGTGGGTTCAAGTGCAGAGCGATATCCCTTGACTTTCCTGCCACGAGGTCAACGTTAAAGCTTTAAGAGAAAGGAACCAAGGTCAGCCTTGAACTGCAGCTCTAACTTCCAACCACGCACATGCATGTGGGGACTCGGAGACTCCCAGAGCTGCATGCCTGACTCATGTGCAACATGAAACTGGGATCAGAGGTAAAGCTGAGGTGCACCTGAACAAAAACTGGGAGTTCAAAACGGGTGAACCCCATGAGTACTTCAAGATCTCTCAGTGATCCCTTCTTGAAAGCATGCTACTACCAAGGAAAAGCTTTCAAGAATATGGACATCCTGGGGAAAGGGGCATATGCGTGTGTGCATGTGATGCACGGGGTGGTGTGGGGGATGGGGTGGCTGTGCACACAGAAGCCAGGAGTTGATATTAGGTACCTTCCAACACTACATTCTAACTTATTTATAAGATTGTACATTTTTAGGTATGTATACATGCATAGTCAGAAGAGGAATCAGATCCCCTGGAGGAGTCACTGGAAGTGTGAGCTGCTAGGCACTGGTGCTGGAAAGTGTCGTCTACAAAAGCAGTGTATAGTTTTAATCACTGAGCCATGTCTCTACCCCCTCTACCATATGTTTTGAGACAGGGTCTCCCCTGGGACCCTCTTGTCTCTGCCTCCTTCTGCTGGGGTTATCGGTACATGCCACTACAATTCCCAGCAGGTGTTGTTACTCCAAACTTTACCTACTGACCCACCTCCCCAGCCCCACTTCTGAAATCCCCCCCCCCTTTTTTTTTGAAATGGTCTCACTGTGTATTCCTGGCTGGCCTCATGGAGATTCGCCTGCCTCTGCCTCCTGCATGCTAGGATTGCCATGCCCAACCTAGAAAAGATTCTTAAAGCATAATGTTCTTGTATCACAGAAGGGAAACCTGACCTGGTATAACTGACCTGGCAGAAATGAAGATATTGTAAAGAGAGACGTGTGTCCCTCATCTATCACTGTTGAAACAATGGCCTCCAAGAAATGGAGGTTTCCCAGGAATCTCATGATAGAAGGAACAGCACCAACCAGAGGGGGAAACTGTCAGAGCACCTAACCAGGTGAGACCAGAGTCCAGTGGGTCCCTGCTGGTGGGAACCACACCTTGACTGGGACTGCTTAGGTGTACAGATCCTTGGCCTTCTAAACTTTAGTCTCGCCACAGGACCCTGAAGATGGATTTGAGGGGGCTCACCAGATCTCTGTCTCTCTTCCCATTGTGGCCACGTTGAGTAAATCTTTTTTCTGTTTTCACCATAAATTTGGCTATTTTCATCAGCTCTTTGAGGATCGATAGCTCAACTTGGCTTCTTGGGGTATGGACTGTGACCCCAAGTTTGATAACACTGAGGCTGTCCTAGGCAAGAGAGGCCTCGTGGACAAAAATTTCACCTACCTGGCCAAAAGAGGCCTCAGCCAGAGCCTGCCCTCAGTCCTGCCTCTGCCAGCAGCTCTTGAGTGGGACCTTGCCCTGCCATTGGCCTCTCAGGAAAGCAACCCCAGCCCCAGCAACATAGCCCAAGTGCACAAGGGAAGCACTGGTGCAGCAGCAGACTGACCTTCTGGCATTTGTATTCACTTCTCCTTTAACGACAACGGTTCGTCCAGGGCCCATGGAGGCATTCAACCTTGCTTCAAACGGCAGGCTCTGAAAAGGGGCCACAGTCAGAACGAGGCATCTTCAGAAAAGGCTCTTGTGGGGAAATTCCCAACAACATGAAGGCGGGTTAAGAGTCCGTGAACCAGGGAGGGGAAAGACCTTTGCTTTCATCTCAGCTGGGTCCCCTGCCAAGCACAGCCTCACTCACACACACACACACACACACACACACACACGCACATGCACACTCGCAAACACACACATATATACACACAGAGAGAGAGAGAGAGAGAGAGAGAGAGAGAGAGAGAGAGAGAGAGAGAGAAATTGATTGAGATTGTTTTACACTACAAAACAGGATCCTGGCATGGGTAGCACCTGACACTACCTGCATCTGACAAGCCAGCAGAACTATCAGTGAATGGGGCCTAAGGTCATTCTGTCTAATGGGACCAGCAACCCACATACGTGGTTCAGACCCACTCCTGAAGACATCTCTGAGAATGCTATGCAAGGGGCTGCCTTGGGCTTAAGCTGGGAATGGAGGTTACATGTAGTAGCTAATTAAAACTTAATTTCTTTTTATTTTTAATTTTTGGATTTATTTATTTCATGTATATGAGTACACTGTTGCTGTCTTCAGACACACCAGAAGAGGGCATCGAATCCCATTACAGATGGTTGTGAGCCACCATGTGGTTGCTGGGAATTGAACTCAGGACCTCTGGAAGATCAGTCAGTGCTCTTAACCGCTGAACCATCTCTCCAGTCCAAAACTTAATTCCTATACAGAGTTAAACTGTTGACTCTTCAGACCTTAGACTAATAGCTGGGAGGTAGGATTTTAGTGTGACAGTAGCATCTATGCTCTTGGTGTAGAGAGTTCTGGATATGGTTTTGTAGCCTTTCTGAATTCTTTTGCCACTTTGTGTGTGTCCTTCCTGGGTTCTCCTAATTGCCTCTTAAAATCTTCTCTGGCTCAGCTCAGCTTGTTAGGAAATCATCTCAAGGGTAGGGCCATTGGTGTAATTTCAGAAGTACCCTGAAATTTAGAAACTCAAACCCTGTTGTGTCCTGTGTTTGGACAACCTACACAGTCTGAGGTTGTTCTGGATGATATTTTTCAATACTTCCTCCCCAGAAGCATCTGCCACTTCACCCCCTTTTATTTTAGGGATTATCTCTGGTATTGAGCGAGCATTAATCTGAATTCCCCAGTGCTGTAATAAATCTCATCCCCATACTTTTATGGCTATGTCAGTCACATAAGGCTGTTTGACCTTCCTCTTTGACCTTCTGATCCCACACATTTAAGCTATCGCACACTTTGTTTTATCTGAGATAACTTTCCAATTCCTAGAAACTGGGTATAAACTTTTAAGTGACTATTCTGAATTCCAAGATTTTTGTGAAATAATGGTTACAATCAGCTCCTGTGTCCACCAATCCTCAATCCTTCTATTTCAGTGTCATTCACTTGCAACTTTAATTTTGGCCTCTGATCATTAACAACTGTTTTCCAGAACACATGTTTTCCTGTACTTCCAAATCCTCCTGGTCTTTCTACTGGAGCAGCTTAGCCTTTGAGGTAGGGGAACAGTAGCAGCTGAGCAATGCCATCACCTGTGTTAAATTGCATCTGGTTTGGTTTTTTACAGAAGCCATTATTTTCATTTCACCTTTAAAATCTTCATCTATTACTCCTGGGCGCACAACAAATCCCTGGGATGTCAAACTGCTCCTTCCCAAGACCATTCCTACTGTCCCTGAGGGCAAGGGACCATAAACTCCAGCAGTGAATTTTTTAGGAAGAGCATAAGATGTTTACCTATGACCACATGTAGAGCAGCACAGCCTGCAGTAGCGTGCATTAGATCGGCAGTACTTAGTTGAGGGTTTCCTGCTTGTTTGTGATTTCCTGGCTGACAAGAGGCAAAAGGCTCATACTTTTTGCTGTGGAGCCTGAAGCTACCCCCCACCCCATTTCATTTCCCCAATAGTAAGAAATTGCCTTGGCTATCTCTCTTGGACCTACATTCATTGGTCCAGTGGCAACCCTGGCCACCTTGCCTGCACACCCCTGGAAGCCTATGCCTTCTGGCTTGTACTTAGAAAAGCCATGGACCTTAGAGATGCCTTATTCACAATTTTGTTTCAAATGTCCATATTTCCCACAGTTAAAGCACCAGGCCTTTGGATATCAGAGACCTATAACTGGACCTATTATATTAGAGTATGGGAGACATTAGAACCAATATCATTTGTATTCTTTATCAATTTGTCCATGGGTGCTGCCCATGCCCTTAGTGGTCTTATGATTTTATTTTTTACATTTGGTATTTGCATTTTCAAGTGCTAGAGTCTCTATCAACACCTGTCTGTGTCAGTGTCCAATATAGTATTATTTGCTGCTGAGTTCAATCTTTGTTAAAAAAAAAAAAAATCAGTGAAGGCTTCTCCAGAGCCTTGTATAATCTTTGCAATAATGTGGACTTCTTTCCTGGCTCCTCAACGTTGTCCCAAGCTCTTAAAGCTGCTTAATGACATCGTTCTGGGATTGCATCTTCCACTTGAAGCTGTTCTTGTTCAGCAGCATAATGACCTGCACCTTTCAACTGGTTTCTCATTTTATTAATTCCCTTTGCCTTATTGCACTGTTGCACGTCTCTGGCTTTTCCTCTCCCTGATAACTACCATTGCAATTGAGGGCCAGCCTCTCGTACATGTGTTACCAATCCCCTCCGGTCTTGGGGAATAATTCCATTTTGAGAAGCCCAATGATTTAGAGTTTGTTTCACATTGGGAGAGCGTATCCTTTAAGACATCATTGCCTCTTTCACCAGCTTTAGACCCCTCATTTCTACAGGATACCATCCTATTTTGTCATAACTCTGTGGATCATCCCCATTAGCAGGCATATGCTCTGTAACTACTGGGCGTGCTGCTGGCGATTTTGTGGCCCAGGACTGCCTGTCCAAAAGGTGCTATAGGTTTAGCTGTACCTCCTGAAGAAGGCTTTCTCATGGGACCATCCTTCTGCTTTTCTATTTCTTTGACTTGACTGCCATCTGACCCAGTTCCTTTCCCTTTTTCTACCTGGTAAAACTTCCTTTGTTCAGTCACTGGGAATGAACCTATTTGCTCTCCCCTCCCCCCTTTTTAATGGCTGACGTTTATTTCAAGTTTGTTTACCTATATTCTGAATTTCCCTAGCTGCACAGCCAACTGTTACTTTTTTTCAGAAAGGAGAGGAATGAACCCCCTTGTTTTCCCACTTTCTCCATTTTTTGATTCCCAGGCTTCTCCATTTCCACCCTTATTTTTTCCAGTTGCTCAGCCAATGTTTCAACCATTTTATAAGCAAAATAGCCCATAATGAAGAAAATGAGAGGAAAAGAAACCTGCTGCTAAAAACCATACCGGAGATGTTCTAACAGCCTCAGCAAGCGCCCTGTCAGCTTGTTGAAACAAAGTATCATGTAGCTCCTTTTCCTGCCGTTTGTTCTATAGTTCTTAAAATCGAACTTCCCATTCTGCCTAGCCCTATGCTGGCTGCCAAATGTAGCTTTTCATACTTTTTTTGCTACTTTGTGTGGGTTCTTCTTGAGTTCTACTCCCGTCTCTTAGCAGTATATCCTCGGGCTGGCTCAGCTCAGCTTCTCCGGACTAAACTATCTCCATCTTCTTGTCCTACTCTCTGACCCTACTCTTCTGTCTCCTGGACCGCCTCCTCTCTCTCAGCCTCTGCTGTCTTCTGATATACTCCCCTGTTGTCAGCATCTCAAGAGGCAACCAACACTGAAGGACATAGGGTCCTTTAAAGTGCTAGGCACACAAAATAATCCTACCACACGATTTTAGACATTTACTCCCACATTTCAAGAACCAGTTCTCACAGTAAAATGTGGAAAGACTGCAAGTGCCTTCAAGGTTCAGCTGTTCATGCGCTAGGTCATTTACAAAGTATTTCATCTGTAATAACCAAGCAAAAGTACTCACCAACTAGAGTTTGCCAGACTTTTCTATCTGGTGGAAGAAAAAGAAAAGTGAGAACTACCTACTGAGAGACTGACAGGTTTGCAAAGGAGCAGTCTGCTGTGGCTTCATGTATCGGGGCCCAATCTGCCTTGGCGTGACACAGGCACTGTGCTTCATGACAGGTACCTTAGAGCTTATGAAGAGCAACATGGTCCAGCACCCTCCGTGAACAGTTTCTCATCCACTAACAGTTATTCAAAGGTTTACATGTGAGCTCCAAGCACATTTTGCCTGTCCCCCTCAAGAATTCTCCAAACACTGACATGTCGTCTTGCCTGCAGGCACAGGTGTGCAGACAGGGGTAAGGCCTTGCTTTCGTGAGAACAGTAAGGTGGCAATTGTACAACTGTTCTTGTTGCTGCCTGGAGCAGAGAATTCATCTGAAGTGCACCTGATGTTCAGTGTCTACAGATGCTTCATGCTAGTACCTCTCCACAAGCCAGGGACACAGTGCTTTTTCCATATACCAGAGTAGTTGTCATTTAAACTAATATGTTACATGTCAACAGAACACAATGCCCAACACCATAAAGCAGTGTGCCTCTTGGCTCCGACGGACTCTATCCTGACTTCACATCAAAACCTTAATTTGGGAAGCTGGGGAGATAGTTCAGTTGGTGGGGGTTCTTGCTACACACACATGTAAAAGCAGGAATGGGAGCTGCACCTGAGAGACAGAGAAAGGATGACCCCTGGGGCTAGCTGACCGGCCAGTCGAGCCAATAGGGAGTCCCAGGCTCAGTGAGAGCCCTTGTCTAAAAAACAGGCTGAAGAACTGGGAAGATGGTTCAGAGGCTAAGGCACTTGCAGAGCTACCACTGAGGACTCAAACCCTCACTCAGCACCTACATAAATGCTGGGCAGGCATGGGATGCCTGCCTGCAATCCTAGCACCTGACAGGGTCTCTAGAGCACCAACTTAGACTAGCTGAACTGGCAAGCTCCGGGTTCAACTAAGAGACTTGGCCTCAAAAGGTAGAGAGCAATCAAAGAAGACATTCAACGTCTATATCTGGCTTTCACACACATGTGCCAGCACACATGTATACATGCATACACATACTGCAGGCATATACATGCAAAATAACTTTTTAAAAGATGTAGAGCAATTGATTAAGACTTCAGGGTTGACTTGTGGCCTCCATGGACACGCACACACACATGCAACATCAAACATATGAACAGACACAGAAAACTCCATAATTAAAGAAAAAAAAGGAGCCTTCCTTCCACTGATGGTAACTAAGAACATTTGAAACTGGTAGTTCATAGAATATTTACATTTTCTCTGCTTATCTGTGTCAGTCCCAGAGCAGAGGTTTCCATACTCTGTAAATCCTGCAAAAGAACATAACACCCATCAGAATATCTTTTTAAAATATTGAACCTAATAAAAATGTATCAGTGATACTGAGCATGGAAAACTATTGATAGTTATGATTTTAAAAATGCAACTTAACACTAGGGGTCCCCCAAACTGGCAAGGGTTTGTGAGAACGAGATCTAATGTTAGTAAGAACATGGCAGCCGGGCATAGCTGTTGAGAATTAAACTGTTCACATCATTTGAAACAAGCTAGCAATGTCCAAGAAACTTAAATTCAAATACATAAAAAACTTTCTTACAGAAATATTTATTCACTCCCACAGACAGGAGATACACATTAACCATCTAGCAGACTCACTCTAGATTTGAGGTCCCACAAACAACAAAAGCAGAACTCAATTACTCTGAAATATTTATATTACTTTTTACCTAAATGGAAGATGTAAATTAAAGAAAATTTCTACCAATTGGTCTGACCAAACATGAAAACACTGTCCCCAAAGATCCCCAGGTATGTGTGGAAGGGCACTTACGGAGCTGAATCTGAACCCGATGGAGTGAATGTTCACTTTGCCATAGATGCCTAGAGTGTCTATCTTCTCTGGGCTGATCCTGTGAGCATAGAGCAGACTGTGCTTTCCGTTCACAGCCACCTGGAGAGACACAGAAGGCCACGCCCTCGCTCAGTAACAGATAACTCCTGTCCACACATAAGTATCTCTTATGGGGTGGGAGTCGGGGTATGGTAGAACACTGGTCTACAGTGTGAAGCCCCAAGTCTCATCTCCAGCACCACAAAAATAAGTGAGTGAATGAATGAATGGATCTGTGGATGAATGAGATGTCTCAAGTTTATTTCTCTCACAGGCCTCTGCTCACATTGTGACTGAAAGAAGCTACCACAGTAGCAGAATTTCTGAACTTTTCTCATCCTGTCTGATTGAGTGCCTGGATCATCTCTCCAGTCACATATATTTGGTATGTGTGCTCCACACGTATCTATCTGTGTGTGCCCAGGAGATAACCAAGCTCAGGGCCCCAAGAGCCATCCGTGGGGTCTGGAAGCCTAAGGTGCAGGTTCACTCTGCATTCTTTCAGTTCTAACCCTCTTTCAGGGCTACACTCTGACAGACCCCACCTCTACAGGAGGAACAAGAAGGCACTGAGCTCACTAAGTGAAAGCACGTAGCAGCTACACAGTGCTTTATCCCAGGCAGAGGCAGGCAGATTCCTGAGTTCTAGGACAGCCTGATCTACAGAGTGAGTTCAAGGATAGCCAGGACTACTCAGAGAAACCCTGTCTCAAAAAAAACAAAAAAACAAAAAAACCCAACCCCCCTCCCAAAAGAAAATAGAAAAAAAGAAAAAAAGCAACAGTGAGCTTTCTGACTTACCTGAGATTTCTTATGTCTGGTTTGGAACAACCTCACTCAGTGGGCTAAAGCTGTGTGAGATGATAAGATGCTATCTGTCCTCTGTACAATACCCCCAAATGCCAAGTAGTGTGTGTCAGGAGTCCAGAAGGAAGTCATGAGCAGCCCATGGCAGGGCCTACAGTACGGCCTCTCAGTGAGCTTTTAAAAATCCCCACGTACAACAAACCCAGGGCAGCAATAGTGGGTACAGCTAGACTGACCAAGACTGAGGCCATAGAGCAGCAAACTGAGGAGCACAGGGGGATCCAACAAGGACCTAGATACTCCTGGAGCCGCAGGATCTCTGCTTTACAAGCCCTCTATGGGTTTGAGGATTAGCACTCTTAGGGGCCTCTGGAGCCAAACTACAGCGCCAAGAAGTCACTCTGTTCACAAGGCCCCCAGGGTCTTACAGCATTATCTTGCTGTAGGACTCGGCATGCCCTTCGAGGAGCACCCTGTCCACCAACAGACTGCTCATGCAGACTTTCCTATGCTTCAGGTGTGGCTTTTGTGACCCACTCCCCTAACAGTGACATGATGCTGTGTGATCTGGAATTTAGCCCTCCTAGAAGAAGTAAGACCTAAGAACGTTTATCTGTTCTGCACCCATGTTTCCATCTGGACAGAGTGATGGAGCTAATGCCTTCAGTAGATTCAGAGATGTTCCCAGGCATGCTCACCCCCCCACCCCCTTTCTCTCTCAGCATCTACCTGGAATTTGTTCTTTAGCACCATGATCACGATCTCAAAGGACTTCTCTTTTCTGAAGGGCATGTCGTAGGTGATCTCCTCCCAGCCCCATTTCTCATTTGTCAGTGTGTTACAAACAATGCAGTTGGACCTTTTGAAGCGAGGGTTAAAGTGGAAGGCCACATCAGCTCTTGGCTTCAGGCTGTTGCCCTGCTGAAAGTCTACCTGGAATCTGGGCAAGGGCAGAGCAGAACCACATGAGCCGGAGAAGGTGAGCCATGGGGGAAGTACAAACACCCCCAACCCCACCCCAGCACCCCTTCCTTCATCCACAGGACCCACAGGGCAGCCTGCCCATTCTCCTTTCCTCCTTCCTCAGTGATAGAGACCCACAGCACGAGCTGAGTTATATGGACCCAGAACAATAACTTCACTCTCTTGTCTGTCTTGGATGTTGGCCTTGTCTGTGTTTGTTCAAATCTGCTGATGAACAGAGGGCAGATGCCAGGGAAACTCCTGGTCTGGGAGTCTGCTCAAAGTAAGCTGTACTTGCTCTCACCCACTCCTGCTCCACACCTCACTCCCTGCTTTGAATATACCGCCAGCCTTTCAAAGCATGAAAGTGAGGCTACGTTCTTGGTGAGGGTCATAAGGTGGGCTCCCAGGGGTACACTCAAGGGGTCTCTGTAAGATAAATCCCACACATCACTTAAACCAATCATGTCAGCCACTCAGAGCTAGATCCAGCTCTGACTGACAGGATCTGAGATGGCTACTTTTCCTTGTCAATTTAACCAAAATGGGGGTCACCTAGGAGACACACCCCTGGGTGTGTCTGTGAGAGCATTTTCATGGAGGTTTGACTTAAGAGGGAAGACCCATCCTGAATGTAGACTGCAGCATCCAAAGACTAGAGACCCTGACTGAATACAAAAGAGAAAAGAGTGAGTAAGCTGAGCCCCAGCCATGCATCTTTCTACTTTCTGTCTATGGACACAATGTGATCAGCTGCCTCAAGACCCTGAACACCATTGCAGAGTTGTTCTTACTGCCAGACATTCCCCACCAGGATAAACTGTACCCTCACATCATGAGCTGGATGAAATAAATCGTTCTTCCTTATTTTGTTTTTCTTGGGAACAAGAGAAGTAACACTCTGAGTTTATTATACCCAAAACAGATACTCAGCAATTCCACCGAGAGACTGTCTCGAGAGACACTGACAGTGCTAAGACTGTACTGAGACATCCTGTTATTCAACAGCTTCCTTTTCCATCAGCGTATCTGTTTATTTTGAAATCAGACTTACAGCAATGATATAAAAAATCCCAGTACCCAGCTGGGCATGGTGGTGATGCCTTTAATCCCAGTACTCGGGAGGCAGAGGTAGACAGATCTCTGTGAGTTTGAGACCAATGTTTCTCCAGAGTGAGTTCCAGGACAGCCAAGGCTATGTTGAAACCCTGTCTCAAAACAAAACAAAACAAAACAAACATCCCAGGAAGCTTCACCCTATCACTCCTTCTCCTCAGACCTCAGCAGGGCTGTTAGTGAAGCAAAGAGGCCTAAGAGCAGCAAAATGTTCTCTTCAGTCACAGAAACAGCCGGCCTTCCACCACACACAGCAGTCTTACCTTTCTGAGTCTTTAGGAACATACCCACGGATTACAATCAAAGAGCCAGGCTTCAACTGCTCAGTAATGGTGCCAACATAGGGGACTGTCTAAGGGAAAGACATTGTACAAATGTATTTTCATAAGCGAATGCAGCGACAAGGTAATTATGACCAAACTCGGTGATTACTGTAAACTAATAAGATATGACCTTGAACTTCTGACTCTCCTGCCCCTCTGCCTCCCAAGTCACTGTGCCTGACCCACAACTCTACTGGAGATGATGAGAAAAGACGCTGACGTAGATTAAGCAAATGTGAGGTAGAGTGCTGCCCTCCAGATGCTGGCTCCTGACTGAGGCCCACACTGGGGTTTTCCAAGAAGGTACTTATTGCCCTAAGCAACAGGACAACACCCGGAGCTGCCCTTCTAGGTGTCTGGAGTATTCCTGTATGTGAGGCAGACTGTACCTATGTGACCAGCCACTGATAAAAATCCCAAGTCTTCAGAGTTCCCCAAGCAGACAACTCCACATTAGTGTCACATTGTGGAGGATCTAAAAGGCCCTGAAGCATGTGCTGGATTCGTCTGAACTCTTCCCTGACACTTCTTCCTCAGGCAGAGTTGCTCTCTGCCCTTTGGCTGCAATAACTCAACAGCCAGGAGCACAGCCCTGTGCTGGTGACTCTCAGGTGGGGCCTTAGGGAACTTGGTTCCAGAAGAAGCCATATCTCAGCTCCAGCTGGGGTTAATGTTAAACCCCTTGGTTTATTAATGAGAGTAACAACCAAGTCAGATTCATGTCTACTAACTTCTTGGCCAGCTGGATATCAAAAGAGGCTTAAGTTCCCACAAGTTGGGTGTGGACACTCAAGTTGCACTTGGGAAGCTGGGGCAAAAAGACTGATGTAAGTTGAAGGCTAACCTGGGCTACAAAGTGAGGTGCCTGCGCCCATCTCAACAAAACAAAAGCAAGAGTTCCTAGAAGAACAACTACAAAATCTCTGGGAAGACAATAACGAAGTGCCCACAGATGCCACTTGACAGCATTTCTGGTACAGAGTAAAGACAATGTCTTCAAATTACTCACTTAGTTTGAATTTGACTCTGGCTTTTAATTTTTCAAATTCTTTCAGTGGAACTAATGAAAGAAATATATAAAGTAGAAAAATAAAAAAGACACCACCAGTTACAATGTGTACTTTATCCCTTCCAAGAAGTGTTAACATGGACAGAGCTTGCCTTAGTCTGGACTGAGAACATTAAAACCTTCATGAGGTCAAAAAAACAGGAAGCAGTTCCTGTCTTCTACCAAGTACAGAAAAAAATCACATGCACATATACTGACAAACATACACACTCACCACATACAGATACACACGAATGCACTCTCTCATACACATACATGCATGGACACACACACACACACACACACACACTACTAGTCTTGTTTTTTCCAGCCCACAACCTTGAGATGTTTTTAGCTACAACATGCATAAAATCACTTTCAGTGTCTTCACTGGTGTCAGATTTTGTAAACCTTTTATAAACCCATTGCTGCATAAGGCTATTTCTCCCCAAAATTCAGTTTGCTTGACATGGTTATTAAACCTTTCTTTCACTGTGGTACTGAAAGTTATGAAGGGAAGTTGCAGCTAGGTTCTCAACACGCACAACTAGTTCAGTGACTTTTGCCATTTCTATTGCCCAGGAGTCTCCTAGGGGTCACCAAAACCCAGTGGCCCCATGTTGGGTCGCTATCAACAGTGTGGTGGCAAAAGGAAAGCAGGCACATCCAGAGAGGCTCCCCAGCACAGAAGACCAGGATGCTGACTGCATTTTCCAGCAGTTAGTCAGACTCCTACCAGCAGCCTGAACAGGACAACATGCTTTGCCCACTCCCTTGCCACTGGCTCTTGACATTTCTCCTGCTACACTTTCAAGCAGTGTTGGGAAAACAGAGGGGAAGCCTGAGACATTAACTTCTTGTGGACAGTTCTCATTTCAAAAACACTACAAAAAGCCAGGTGTGGTGGAACAAACCAGTCTATAATCCCAGTACTGGGGCTTGAGGCAGGTGGATTTCAAGTTTGAGGTCAGACTGGACAACACAACAACACCACATCTTAAAACAAACAAGCAGAAAAACCTAACAAATGAATGGACAGTGAGTGGGTGGATAGACAGTCTGGCCTAATGCTCTAATACACCCAAATCATGAAGCCATAGGTTCTATCCTCTATACAATAGATGGACGGACAGACAGACAGGCAAAGGAAAGAAGCCAGTATGATAGCTCAGTAGGTAAAGGTGCCTCCTGCCAAATGTGATCACCTAAGTTCAACTTTCAGACCCAAATGGTAGAATATAACTTCCCAAGAGTTGTCCCCAGACCTCCTTCCCTTCATGTGTGTGTTGTGGCATCAAGGTTTACACACACACACACATACACACACAGACACACACACACCACAGTAAATAAAAACTCCCAGAGCCACATGGTAACTCGCAATTGTCTGTAACCCCAGTTCCACTGGATCTTATGCCCTCACACAGAGACACACATGCAGGCAAAACACCAAAGCACAGAAAATTAAAATTATTTAAAAAGAAGGAAAAACTATGTAGAATAAGAACTGCATTTTCCATTAAAAGTTATGTTTTTAAGGTCTGAGTCAGCACCCATTACAGTATCAGTCTCCTTGCAGGAATGTCCTATGTACTAATTGAATTGCGTTCATGCCTGGCCCCAGTGGATAATTAGAACTTAAGTGTATTTGCTGTCAATCCTACTACAGGCCAAAAAAAAAAAAAAGGATTTGCTAAAAATCTGTTACCGGGTTATAGATGATATTTTGTAGATTGTTTAAGGACAACATTTTTCTTCTTCAACTTATTGATATTGCTGATTGGAGTCTCTCTTCTGAATATAACTTGTTGAGATTGTTCACTGAAGTCTCTCTTCCATATACAGGCTTTAACTCACTCTTCATTTAAGGATTACTCAAAGGAAAAATTTGTCCTGGGTAAAAGCAAAATAGAAAAATAACCATGCATAATTTTTCTTTACATCAAACGTTCCTATGTAAATTATATTACTTTACTGATGGTTACCAAATAACAGTGTTAGTATAACCAAAGACCTACCATATATTCTTAATAACATATTTATACATGAAATAATTTTAAATGATCAGTGCAGGAATTATTTTAAAAATACATAAGGAGGAAATTACATGGAGTTTACTGCTAAAAATACTAAAATTGTAAGTGTGGTGGCACATACCTGTAATCGAAGCCACTTGTGAAGCTTGGACCCTAGCCTAGGTGATTTGTCGAGATTCTGTGTGGCAGTTCACATAAGAACGGTCCCCATAGGCTCATATGTTTGAATGCTTAGTCACCAAAGAGTGAAACTATTTAAAAGGATTGAGAGGTAGGCCCAAGCCAGGCCCAGTGTCTCTCCCTTCCTGCTGCCTGTGGATCCAGATGGAGAACTCTCAGCTAATTCTCCAGCACTGTGTCTGCCTGCATCCCCCATGCTCCCCAGTCATGACAATGGACTTAAACCTCTGAAACTGTAAGCAAGCTCCAATTAAATGCTTTCCTTTATAAGTGTTGCTATTGTCGTGGTGTCTCTTCACAGCAGGAGAATAGAGACTAAGGCATCCTGTCTCAAGATAACTTTTAAGGGCTAAGGGCACAGCTGAGTGGAGAGCTCGCCTACAGTGATGAGGCCCTGGGTTCTGTGCCAGCACTGCAAAACCAAACAAATCAAAAGTAGTAAATACAAATAAGATACAAGATAGGAGATCAGTGGTCATTTACATTGATCTTAATATGCCTGAAACCTTGGAGGTGTGACTCAGTGGTAGAGTCTAACAAGCTCAAGGTCCTGGGTTCAGTCCTTAACACAAAAACAAGATACAAATATCACTCAAGCAGTGCTATGAAACTATGACAATATTCATTTAACTTTTTTACAAATAGGAATCACATCATCGGAGTGTCCTGAAGATTAAACTAATTTAAATAGTAGAAAACAGCTCAGTATGTATCGGCTATTATTAATAGAAAACATTGCTCTTTGTCAGCCAGCCAAATTAAATAAGCTGAGGTTGGGATGTGGGCTGTGTAGTTACTCCTCTGAATAGTAGAAGTAATGTTCTGCATCAGCCCGGTTTTTAAAGATAAGCGTGCACCTTTCACACTGCGCCTTGCCCAGTGATACATTTACTGCCTCTAGGACTGATGACTCAAACCAGAACCAAGCCAGAAAACCGAAACTAGAGTTTCCGGTAGTTTACTTCCTACAATTCCCTTCAGTCTGGAGTCAATAGGCACTCGCCAAATCTCTTAGTTTTTTTAACTGAAGAAAAGAAAATTGCATCTCTCTTGGTTTTACCCCAAAAGACCATCCTAGACCCCTACCTAGTATCGGACATTAACTCTTATTTTATTCAAATCCTCTGAACCTTTAGTTCTGTTCTGTGCAATTCAGGAAGCACGAACTAGAGCAAAAAGGAGACAAGAATGGCCATCCATAATTGATATCTTTCCCAGAGAGAGATCAAGATGGCCTAGGCTGGCATTAAATAACTAGTCTCCGAAGTCTCCATGCACATCTCACCGTCAGAGCCACAACAAGCCATGGCTTAGGTTTTAGGACGATCCCCAAACCCAGATAAATTGCGTTTCCCCGTGTTTAACGTTGGGATCGAATGACTCAGCATCCTAAAGTGCGTGTCTAGAATCACGGGGTGTGACAGAGATGTCAATCAGCTGTCCCTGGGCCTGCCATTCTTGGGGATCCAGGTTATGCTCGCCCTGTCCCCGGCTGGGGATGGAGACCACGGTAGGGAAGCTGCCGGGCGGAGAACTCTCACCGCGGCAGGCAGCGTTGTCCCGACACTAGGGTCCGAGCACAAGCCTCAACCCACGACCGCTCCCGGTGTCCGGTTCCTATCCAGGAACAGTGGTATCCCGATGCCCCTGAGCCCACAGTCGCCAGGACTCACCCTAGCCCGGTGTTAGTAAGCGCTGTGTTCCGACGTTTGTCCCCTGCCAGACGCCGTCCGGGTTCCCGGAGCGGCCGAGGGCGGGGTCAGCCCGGGGCCGTTTCCTTGCGAACGACTGCAGAGGCGGGGCGATCGAATGCTGCCAGCTGGGGCTGTTGGGTCTTCCGGTCGTCAACGCAGACCCGTGGTTGGCTGCGGGAGTGGTGTCTGGGCTTGGGGTGTGTTTCACCTCACGTGCTGGAAAGGCCCCAGGTTGATTTCCACCCTGCTCTGCACAAATCGGTTGGGGTGCACCCCTGTAATCCCAGCCCTTGCGAGGTGGAAGCAGGAGGATCATAAATTCAATGTCATACTGGAGAGCTTAAGGAATTCTGGGTCACTCTGGGACAGATCAAAGGTGATAAAAATGCATTTAAAGAGTAATCGTGGCAGGTGTAGCTGGGGCCAGGGCCCTCCCGAGTATGCCTCCTTTGCAGCCTTGGGTCAGCTGAGCAATGCTGTGCCAATCGGATTTAGCAGTCGCTCTTTATTACCAATGGCTAGCCTTAGGTGTAGAGGAACTCGGTTCATTATTGCCCCAGCAAGAAACCCCATCCTGTGAGCAGTAGCCAGAACATGTCAACACTGGGTGATTAGCCAGTTATTCTGTGCTGGGGTTTACTACATGGAACGCTTCCTCAGGAAACAGTTTAGACACGGTGGTGTTCGGTTCTGAGCAGAGTAGATGGTCAATAAGCACTTAGCTGCTTAGTCAGGGGCCTGCACTGCTGACAGTTTGCCCCTTTTTTTTTGTACAAACAAATGCAAATAAAACTGTAGGGTGCTGAAAATGGCTGGCTGAGCTGCCTAGTTTTGATGTACTAACAGCCTCAAGGTTGTGTTCTTTTCTAGATATTGCCCATGTTTGTTTTTAAAGGACATGTTTGACATGAGAAAAGACTTTTGGTCTTTTCTCTGGTTTGGGGTTTAATTTTGCTTTGAACGTGAATCTTTTACAAGCCTCTTAGCAGCAACTTCCTGTTCTGATTCATTGTTACTTTTTTTCCTTCCTCTTGTCCATTTTCTAAATTTGATTCACTCCTCAAGATTCTACTCGAATAGCTGGAGTTAACCCCTGACGTAGTTGCCTTAGCTCTGTTGTTGTTACTAGCTGTGGTGGGCTTCTCACTGCACTTTCTGGGGTTTATAAGTTAAGAGAGGGTGTGGAGAGCTGTTGGGGCCGCTTCTAGAAACTTGGCAGGAATTTGACATTGGGCTAGAACATGGAAGTAAGCTCAGACTGGAATCTGATTTGGGGTCACAACAAAGAAGTAGGCTTCAGGCAGAATTGACTTTGGGCTAGGACCGGGAAGTAGGCTCTCATATCTTGGTCATCCTGATAAGCCCCTGGAAACAGTGATCATGGGACTTTGTTTAGTGCCTTGCTTGTTCCTGGACTATTTGTATTTATTGTCTTGCTTGACCCAGAACTGATCTTATTATTTTGTGTGTACTAAAGTGGTATAAAAGCAGACTGGAAAAAAAATAATAATAAACCCCACTGAGCCTCAGAACTGGCTGGGGTCCTGCTATAGTGCTGTCTAATTGTCTTTTTTCTTTTTAATCCTCACTCCTTCCCTGGAGAACCTGCTGACTGACTGAGCGGGCTTGGTCAATAGGGAATTTGCCTTACACACACCCAACACCTAGTGTAAGGCCTCTAAAGAAAAGTTCCTAAGGACTGGATTGAATGCTACATTATTCTAAAGTGAAGAACAGTTAAGTATCTTCAATTTTGCCTGAGTTGACCGCTTCTTTACAAAGTTAAAAATAAGATAAATTCACCTCAGTGCTGGCTGGATGCATTCCAAGTTGTGGGAATAGCTAGTACAAAGTCCTGGAGCTCTTGAGAGCAATTGTGTGCTCGGAAAATAAAACTCAGCATGCTGAGGCTGATGGGTGGAAGGAAGGTGGTGGGATGACAACTTGGGAGTAAGCCGGGTAGAAAAAATCTAGGAAGAAAGAGAGGGGGAGCGGGGGAGGGGGAGGGAGAGGGAGAGGGAGAGGGAGAGGCACAGAGGCTTTAAGAGACTTGCTGGGAATGGCTACAGGTACCCAAAACATCCAGGTTGCTGAATGCTCTGAGGGGTCAAACAGGATCAATGAATGGGTGGAGCCGCAGAGGTCACTGGGAACTGACTTTAAAGTAGTGTAGAAATAAAAGCTGGAGAAGCTGTGGGAATCGTAGTCATAAACCTTGCAAAACATTTAGCTGGGAAGAATTGAGAAACGAGCAATTGGAAGAGTAAAGAAAAGTTTTCACTGGGCTGGAGAGATGCCCACACTTGCACATGGAGTTTGTAGAAGACCTGAGTCAGGTTCCCAGAACCTACAGCTGCAGGTCACAACTATTTGCAACTCTAGCTCCAGAGGATCTGTTTTTTCCAGTCTCTACAACCTCCTCTATTCATGTGCATAGGCACGTACATCACACGCACACACCCTTTTTTTTTTCTTAAGATTTTCATTTTCGAGGAATAGATATTTTTGAGATACTGTGGTCCTATGTAGCCCAGGGTAGCTTTGAACTCTTCAATTCTTTTGCTTCATTCTCCTAAGTACTAAGATCACATGTGTTCTGTTTTGTTTTTAAAGACAATACACCAGACTTTGTAACTGTGACTTTTAGATTTTGTAACCATGAGCCACAATAAGTTTTTCTGCTCTGACTTAATATATTGCAATGACGAAACATCTTGGATTAATCTGTCCATTTTTTCAAAAAGGCTATTTATAGGCTGGGCAGTGATGACCTTTAATCCTAGTACTCAGAAGACAGAGGGAGGTGGATCTCTGAGTCCGAGGACAGTCTGGTCTATAAAGCAAGTTCAGGACAGCCAAGGCCACACACAAAGAGAAACCCTGTCTCAAAAAAAAACAAAAAACAACAACATCAACAACAAACAACAACAACAAAACAAACAAAAAAACAAAAACAAAACCAAACAAACAAAAAAACAAAACAAAAATGCTATTCATGTACATGCATGGTGTACAGACCTATGTGTAGGCAAAACACACAAAAAAATGTTAAAGTTAAAAATGCCATTTATAATCCACTAAAATGGTTGTAAAACTCACTAGCGGGATGTAGCCAGACATTCATGAACACTTAATGAAGATTAAAATCTGCTCAGACCAGCTAGGAGAGCCAATTTGTGCTGTCCCACTTGTATTGATACCTGGTCCAGGATGAGACTCTTCACTAAGAAAGTAGGCAAGTATTCCTTCTCAGGATTTTTCTCTCTTAAAAGCCAGAGGTGAACATTTACCATCATGTGATTGACAACCAGATGCATGTAGAGGCCAGAGGTTAACTTTGGGTGTCGCTCACCTTCCTTTTTTAGACAGGGCATCTCACTGAGACCTGGAGCTTTTGGATTTGGCTAAACTGGCAGGCCTACAAACTCTAGGGATGCTCCTGTCTCTGTCTCCCCAGTGCTGGGATTACAAGCACAGACCACCACACCTGGCTTTTTATGTGGATATTCAGATCAAACACAGACGGTCAGGTGTATGAAGCTCTGCACTGACACCTGTCTCCTCAGCCCCGAATCCTTTCACTTTGCCCTAATGTCTCCCACACTCAGCAGTATCACCCAGGAGCATTGAACCTCTTCCTGTCCAGCCAGGCCTCTGTTCAATATATTCACAAAGCTCACCTCTTATGTTCTACAGGTTTACAGGTTTTATGTCCCACGTCTTAGTGTTTCTGCTGAGAGAAGCAAGCTTCTAGAACTAGTTATATCATAAAATAGTAGAATCTTAGAAATGGGAGCGATCTTAGAAAAAGAGTAAACTAAAGCAGCCTATCCCTGAGGATGACATACTGTCCCTATTTCTTAAAATATTTTCTGCTGAACAGTACAACGTGCTAGTACTAGAAAACATTGAAATATTTGATATGTGGAAATGTATCTGAAATTGTGTGATTCAATTAAAGGTCAAATAAGATACTAAAAAGAATGTAAAGAATTATATTCTCTCTATATATATTATATAAGTAATTATATAATATATAACATGAATTAATATAATATATAAATTAATAAATATATATTGAGAGAGATAAGAGAGAGAGGGAAAGGGAGAGGAAGACCCAAGATGTGTCCCACTAAAGGTAGAATACTACAAAACAAATTGGCTTTCTTAGGGCTTAAAGCCTCTCAGAGTCAGGCTGTATTTACACATACATTCATTTGGTCATATCATCACTGAGACTTACTAGAAGGATTCCCTCAGCAACCCAGTCTTGGTACTGAACCAGGCCTTCTGGCTCACCTACTCTATGCTAGCTTCTGTTTATACAGCACATTACAGTGATGAGTGAGACACTAAAAATAAATTCAATGGTAGCTTAAAGTGGATCAGAACCCAAGGTGATTTTTCAAATACAGGAGCATTTTTTTATTTTATATTTCTGTGTGTGTATGTGTGTGTGTGTGTGTGCCTGTGTGTCTGTGTGTGTGTATGAGTACACGGTTGTGGGTGCCCCCTGAGACCAGAAGAGGTGCCAGATCCCCTGGAGTTGAAATTGCAAATGTTTCTGAGCCCACTACTGTGGATACTGAAAACCAAACAGGTTCTCTATGACAGCAACAAGCATTCATTTTTTAAAAAGATTTATTTTATTTATGAGTACACTGTAGATGTCTTTAGACACAGAAGAGGGCATCAGATCCCATTACAATGGTTGTGAGCCACCATGTGGTTGCTGGGAATTGAACTCAGGACCTTTGGAAGAGCAGGCAGTGCTCTTAACTGCTGAGCCATCTCTCCAGCCTCAGCAAGCATTCTTCACCACTGAGCAGTCTTCCCAGCTCCCTCCAAGACCTCTTTTAAAAACTCAATTAATAGCTACGTATAGTGCGATGGATGTCTGCACGAACTGCCCAGCTGTGGCAACAATCAGTGTAGCCTGTCTTACTTCAGACAAGTCTCACTCACTGACAAGCCTCACCCACTTCATGCCCACTACTGGCCACTTCACAAGAAAATCCACAAAAACTTCAGAAACACTTCTTACACTCACAGGTTCAGTAAGACTCTGTTTTCAACATTCTCTAGGCAGAATTCATAGGGGCTAGAACTTGTAATTGCATCTTATCAGGAAGTGTGTATTGTTTCTTCATCTGTCTTGTGAATCAAACCTGAAACTTGCTTCTAGACTGATCCACCTACACAAAATGCCCACCAGTTTTGTTTTGTTTTGGGTCTTTTTTGGTTGTTTGTTTATTTATAGTTTCTTATAGCACAGGTTGGCCTCACTTTCTATGTAGCTGAGGATAAATAACCTTGACACCCTGATCCTCCTGCCTCTACTGCTTCCCAAGTCCTGAGTTTGAAAGTGTTCAACACACCTGGTTTACGCTAAGGGTCAAACTTAGGGCTTCATGAATGCTAGGCAGCACTCTACCTATGGAGCCACACCCCAGTCTCACTTTTGATTCCAGCTTTTGATCAGATAGATGATTTTAGTGCCTTAGCTGTTGATGGTGATTGCTTAGAATCACTTCCAATAAGAACCAAAAAACAATGATATTTTAGTGTATCATTTCTCCCACCTTTACTTGGGTGGAATTCTTCCATGAGAAAATACTGTTACTTCCATTGGCTATATGTAAAGTTTATCAGAGGTGTGTGGTATTGGATTTTGCCTCTTTCATTGGGGGTATTCAGAAGAAGTTGCCTCCTTCTCTGTCTGCCAAAGGTTAAGCAACTAGCTCCCATTATCATAACAAAGACCTGAAACAATTAACTTGGAAAGAGCCATGATTTATCTGAGCCTACTGATTTGCAGAGGTGGGAACACAGTAATTTGGCCCCAGGTTTTTTGAGTCTGTGTCAAGGCAGCACATGTGGTGGGGCAAAAGGGAGGAGGGACTGGCCACATATTTAGAGTCACTTAAAGACCAGCAGATGGCTGAGTGGGTAAAGACTCTTTAGCTACCAAGCTAAAGGCACTTGCTGCCAAGCCTGGTGACCTGAGTTCATTTCCTGGGACCCATGTGGTGGAAAGAGAGAATCTACTTCTGCATGTTGTTGACCTTTGGTTGCCAGGAGTACACATGCCATAAACACGCTAAATCACCAGTGAAACTGCTCTCCACCCTACCCCCCCCCCCCTCACCCCCACCCCACCCCCACCATTTATACCAAGAATTAAACTCAGGACTTGCTCACACTAAGTAAGCACTCCACCACCGAATTATATCCTTAGCATCCCTGACCTTGTTTTCATTTTTTTTATTGGATATTTTCTTTATTTACATTTCAAATGTTATCCCTTTTCATAGTTACCTCCCCCCAAAACCCTATCCCATACTCCCTCCCCCTGCTTCTATGAGGGTGTTCCCCCACCCACACACTCACTCCTGCCTCCCCACCCTCGAATTCCCCTACCCTGGGGTATCAAGCCTTCACAGGACCAAGGGCCTCTCCTTCCATTCATGTCCAACAAGGCCATCCTCTGCTACATATGCTGCTGGAGCCATAGGTCCCACCATGTGTATTCCTTTGTTGGTGGTTTAGTCCCTCTGAGGGGTCTGGTTGGTTGATATTGTTGTTCTTCCTATGGGGTTGCAAACCCCTTCAGCTCCTTCAGTCCTTTCTCTAACTCCTCCATTTGGGACCTTATGCTCAGTCCAATAATTCCCTCTGAACATCTGCCTCTGTATTTGTCAGGCTCTGACAGAGCCTCTCAGGAGACACCTATATCAGGCTCCTGTCAGCAAGCACTTCCTGGCATCCTCAATAGCATCTGGGTTTGGTGACTGTATACAGGATAGAGTCCCAGGTGAGGCAGTCTCTGGATGGCCTTTCCTTCAGTCTCTGCTTTACACTTTGTCTCTATTTTTGTTCCTGTGAGTGTTTTGTTCCCCTTTCTAAGAAGGACGAAACACCCACACTTTGGTCTTCCTTCTTCTTGAGCTTCACGTGGTCTGTGAACTGTATCTTGGGTATTCTGAGGTTTTGAGCTAATATCCACTTATCAGGGAGTGCATACCATGTGTGTTCTTTGGTGATTGGGTTACCTCACTCAGGATGATATTTTCTTTCTTTCTTCTTCTTCTTCTTTTTTTTTTTTTTTCAAGACAGGGTTTCTCTGTATAGTCCTGGTTTTCCTGGAACTCATTCTGCAGATCAGGCTAGCCTTGAACTCAGAAATCCGCCTGCCTCTGCTTCCCGAGTGCTAGGATTAAAAGGGTGCACCACCATTGCCTAGCGAGGATGATATTTTCTAGTTGCATCCATTTGCCTGTGAATTTATGAAGTCACTGTTTTTAATAGCTGAGTAGTACTCCATTGTGTAAATGCACCCCATTTTCTGTATCCATTCCTCTGTTGAGGGAGATCTGGGTTTCTTAACAGCTATTTATAATAGCTTCTGGCTATTATAAATATGGTGGCTAAGAACATATTGGAGCATGTGTCCTTATTACATGTTGGGGCATCTTTTGGGTATATGCCCAGGAGGGGTATAGCTGGGTCCTCAGGGAGAACTATGTCCAATTTTCTGAGGAACTGCCAGACTGATTTCCAGAGTGGTTGTACCAGTTTGCATTCCCACCAACAATGGAGGAGTGTTCCTCTTTCTCCACATCCTTGCCAGCATCTGCTGTCACCTGAGTTTTTGGTCTCAGCCATTCTGACTGCTGTGAGGTGGAATCTCAGGGTTGTTTTGATTTGCATTTCCCAGATGAGTAAGAAGTTTAGGTGCTTCTCAACCATTCCCTGTTCCTCAGTTGGCAGGAAATTGAAGCCACCCACTGTCATGGTGTTATGGTCAGTCTGTGCTGTGAGATCTTACAGTGTTTCTTTTATGAGATCGAGTATCTTTTATTTTGTGCACACATGTTTAGAATTGTAATATCCTCCTGGTTATTTGTTCCCTTTAATGAATATAATCCGTCCTTTCCTACCTTGTCTGTTTATCTTTGAAGTCTATTTTGTCAGATGTTAGAATAGCTATGCTTGCATGTTTCTTAGTTTCATTTGTTTGGAACATTCTTCTCTTCCCGTTAGGTATATTTTCTCCTTGATGATGAGTTGGGTTTCCTGGAAGCAGCAAAAGAGAGTGGTTTTTTTTCCTTTTTCTTTTTTTATCTTTTCAGACAGGGTTTCTCTGTATAGCTCTGGCTGTCCAGGAAATCACTCTGTAGACCAGGCTGGCGTCGAACTCAGAAATCTGCCTGTCTCTGCCTCCCAAGTGCTGGGATGAAAGGCAAGTGCCACCACTGTCCAGCAAGAGTCTGGTTTCTAATCCAATATACTAATCTATGTCTTTTTTATTGGCGAGGAGATGGCTAGTATTAGGGATTATTGAGGAAATATGTTCTATTGGAATCCTGTTGTTTGCTTAGACCTCTTTTGATTATCTCTTCTTAGATTATTTCTTCTATGATATTGATTTTGTTGAAAATAGTCTCTGTGCCTTTGATGTGTATTTTTTTAATCATTCTCTTATTAGTAGATTTGGTCCTTTTACAGTATTCATGATTTCTTGGATGTTTTGTTCCTTCTTAAAAATTATTTAACATTTTTTTGACTGAGTGATCTATTTTTTTCTATCTTGTCTTCAGTACTTGATAATTCTCTCTTCTACTTGATCCAATCTGTTGGCTATGTTTCCTGTGCAGTTTTTTCATTGACATTCTGAATTTTTTATTTTAAGTTTTAATTGTTTTGCTTTTTTCTTCTGAAAATCCATCTATTTATTAAATTTATTTTTCAGATCTTGAACTGTCATAATCCCACTCGTATGTTAGTTTTTCTCGTGTGTGTGTGTGTTTTCATGGTGTTTATTCAGACATTTATTCATAATCTTCTTTGAGTTTCTTGAAACATTTATAATTGGTATTTTTAAAGTTCTTGTCTTGTAAATCAGCTAAGTTGCTTTACTCAGGGAATATTAGGTAGGGGTGCTAGTTTGTAGAGAAGGTGTCTTAGTTTAAGAAATGCATTTAATTGGGGCTTGCTTCAAATGGATGTCTCTTCTAGGACAGGCCTATGGAGGGGTTGCTAGTACAAAAAGATATGAGTAGGACTGAGCCCCAAGTAGGTCCAGGAGGTGAATTGTAAATCAAAAGAACTTTTGTAATATAATCTTGCTTACCATTTATGGGGAGGCGTCTATTCTAGCCTTGCCTCTGCCTTTAGATTGATCAGACTAAATAGTTCTAGGTTAGTACACTGTCTTTACGAAGGAAAGTCTCCAGAAAATGCTTGTAAAGAGGCACCCACAGTTAACTCACCCCTATCTGTGCTAAGGTGGATAGGAACATCCAGGTAGACACAACTTAAGACATAATTGGATCTCTGAGTTGTTCCTGGGGTAACTGACTTACTCAATTTCGGTGATCTTGTTTCTGCCTGGCCTTTATTATTTTTTTCTCACTTTCTGCCCTTTAATTGATATCCTGTGTTGTTTGGAAATTGCTTGCACAACAGGTCCACGTGA
>JADRCH010000100.1:5093946-5118346 GCA_019843965.1 Rhynchomys soricoides | reverse complement strand
GAGACTCTGAGGTGGAAAATTACCAGGTGCATGCGCACTAGCCTGTTTACAACTTGTCCTCGGCCGAATGTAGGCGCCATCTTGTAATGGCGAATGTGGGTGCGACTCGGGCGGCTCCCCACAGCTGTCTTCTAGATCCTTGCAGGTTTCCATCCAAGACCAGTCTCTGACTGTCTATGTGGCTCATCTGTACCCTTCCTGAGCCTCAGTTTCCTTATGTGTCAAATGGGGGTACACAGTAGGGCGAGGGATCTTGGGAGATGCCAAACAGCAACCACATCCAAAGAGTTAAAAAATATTGATTCCCCAGTTTCTCCTTTCTGGTTCTCTAATAGTGAGGAGAATTGTTGCCAGAGTGAGGAGGTGGCAGGTGGAGAAACTGCCCAGTTACACTGCCACCGGGAGCTAGAAGGAAGCAGGTTGGTTAGTTCAAGACTAGTACAATGGGATATTTGTGGAACCTCTGCCCCCTCGTGGTAGTGATCTGGAACTGCGCCATCTGATAGCTTTTTTTTTTTTTTTTTTTTTCTTTTCTTTTCTTTTCTTTTTTTTTTAGGCAAGCATTCTGTGTCCACACTTGGCATTTACAGTACTCGGGATTATATTTGTCTTTACCTAAAGTCCGATTGTTTAGTTCCTCCCCACTCCTGATTGTGAGTTAAGAAATTTGTGCGAAGTATGGCTTATTACTTTAGGGAGTACCTTAGCCAGAGTATCCTCATTTGCAAGTCAACATCAGGGAAAGGAGACCATTTTGTTGGCTTTGTGTCGTCCCAATTTACATCCTAGTGTCTGTTTGCCTAGCATCGCCTCAAACCCAATGTGCCTGAGCCTCAGTCAGTCCTGAGGCCGTAACTCTGACCCTGTCCTGCATCTCCCAGGACCTTGAGTGTCCCCTGACTCACACAATAGTGGTACAGAGCTACTTTGGGCAGGACTAGGCTGGATGGATGCTCCATAGAGTCTGCTGAGCCAAGATGACCTCACCCCTCTCACCCCAGAGCCTGAAGCTGACTGTGCCAGCTGCAGAGGAGATGTCCAGGAGAAGGGTAGCAGAGAGAAGCCAGTGTCCCCTTCCAGAAGGGACATTTGATATCTCTTTGATATAAAATCCAGCTTTGATATATGATGTATACTCATATACTAAAGCTCTAACGTGAGTCCAGTCAGCCAGAAACCAGCATCACCTTGATATACCATCATACTCACACAGAGAGAGAGAGAGACAGAGAGAGAGAGACACACACACACAGAGACAGAGACACAGAGACAGAGACAAACAGAGAAACCAAGAGACACAGATATATAAATGCATATGCAAACACACACATGTGTATAAGCTCATGGGAATACAGACAGGTCTAATCAGACAAACAGACACATACAGACGGCAGACACAGAGCCTGAACACCCCACTTATCTCTTCTTGGTGGGCATCTGCTTTCACAGGCATCCTTTGGGATGGGCAGGTGTTTGTCTTCAGCTGGGAGAACTGAGGCCAGCTCTGCTAATACCTATAGCTAGGACCCACCTGTCCCATCCTCAAGCCTGGCATCTCACCAGGTCTTTACTCAAACCTATGCAACATTTGTGGTGGGCACGGTAGTTTTTGAGTGTCGCTGTGAGCTATTCTGGTCATCCTGGTGTCCTTCTGGTCATGGCCTGGCTGTGCTCAGCACAGGGATTTAATTGAGGACCCCCTTCCTGGCCTGAGAAATGTATTCTGGCTTTCCCCCTTCATCATTCACGATCCACAAAACCTCTCATCTCTGCCTCTCAGCTCCAAAGTCAGCCAAAAGGGCCCTTGGAATCACTGCACAGGGATCAGTCTGTGCCGAGATGCAAAGGCAAAGCCCTTCCAAGCCAGAGCTGACATGGCCCTTGGGCTCTGTGCCTAAAAGACGCCAGGGTTGAAGTCCAGTCTGGAGGCTTCTGTTTTCCAAACAGGGGGCAGAGAGAGGAGCTGGGTGCCAGAGTAGAGACCCTCTGCCTGCCCTCCTCACCTTGTGTTTTAAGACAGGGTCTCAGTATGCAGCCCGGGTTGACCTTGGGTTCACAAACCTCCTGCCTTGCTGACCAAGTGCTGGGCTGGCAAACGTGCACCATTACTTCCTTCCCTCAAAGCTGAGAGGCAAAGCCATTGCATCTGACCATGACCTTAGAGAGCGAAGTCCCAGGCCCCAGAGTGCCAGGATGAGGTCTACTGAATCCATCCAATTCATCCAGTCCTGCACCCATCACCCAAGGAAGAGCTGATGACTCCATTCAAGAGGCCCAACTGAGGGGGTTCGCTCAGGCTCTTTTTGCAAGGACTGCTTAGGTCATGTAGTGAGAGGAGCTTCCACAAGCTCTCAGAGTGGAAGACTGACTTGGAGGTGGACCCAGGCTGAGGACACGCTGGCTGGAGTGATACGGGTCATGGCAGGAGTTGCTGAGAGACAGGTTGAGTCTTGTCCTCGCACAGAACCTGCTGTTTGCCTAGATGCAACTGCTCATCAACAACATGGCCCAGTGCTGTTGCTCCTCAGCTGACAGCTTGCCTGACACTGTGGACCTCTTCTCCATGCTTGATCTGGTCAGGCAAGAACTGACAGATGCCCACATAGCATGTCTTCTCATGGGTACTGAAGCAGCAGCGTCTAGGGTCTCTGTGCTGGCTAATTTTATGTCAACTTGCCACAGGATCCAGTTATCTGAGAACAGGGGACCCCAATTAAGAAAATGCCTCTCTAAGATTGTGCTGTAGATAAGCTTGATTGATGGGGGAGGGCCCAGCCTATTGTAGGTGGGGTTTTCCCCAGGCTGGTGGTCCTGGGTCCTATAAGAAAGCAGGCTGAACAAGCAAAGGGGAGCAAGCCCATAAGCTGCAGCCCTCCATGGCCTCTGCATCAGCTCCTGCCTCCAGGTTCCTGCCCTGCTTGAGTTCCTGCCCTCACTGCTTTTGACAGTAAATTATTACATAAAACTGTAACACCCACACCCACACCCACTGAGATACTGTCACTACAGCAATGAAAAATGTCAGATTGACTTCAACCAATGGCAGAGCTTGGATTTATTTCTTTAAAGCTTTTTGAGACAAAATTCACATACGTTAAAAGTGCACCTCCCTTAAGTATACCTTCAATGCTGCCCATCAAAATTGTACTATTTAATACAAGATCATCTCATCGCCTCTGAAAGGTGTGCAGTGCTGACTCCCTTCTGTTAACCTAGCCTCTGGATGCTGTCCCTTTAAGTTGTCTGACTCCTCTTGCACCAAAGCCACGCTGTCTTGACTGCTGTCGCTCTGCGGTGAATTCAAGGTTGTGATGTGCTTGGCTCCTCCCCCAGGGCAAGTCTGGTGGCAAGAGTGGGTTTTAGGCGCAGTGTGATCCAGCACTCAGCAGCACTCAAGAACACAGGACACGTCTTGTCCGCCATCTTGAGCACAGACTCACCTCAGTTAATGCAATCTCAGCAGAAGCATTCAAGCTAGAATCCTGAGCCCCTCTGCACATCTCGAGTGCCCAGGAGCAGCAATAGCAGTGAGCAAGACTTGCCTGGTGAAGGCTTTCTCGCAGTCTGCTCTGTGGCTCAGCTCAGGGGCAGCCATTCTTTCTGATGTTCTGTAATTGTCAGCTCCTGGGATTTTGCAATGCCTTCACATTATAGCCAGAATGTTGTGACTTCTGGGTAAGATGCATGTGTCTAAATGGCTGCAGCTTGTTCATTTCATCATCTTTCCGACATAAGGGAAGAAATAATGTGGTGGAGTCAGGAAGTCTCTCCCATGATGGATGTCTCACAAATCCACAGGTCTTCATCCATCCCTCAAGCAACAGTAGTCCATCCAGACACCCAAATGCACCCAACATTGAATTAGGTATAGCTGGAGATGGGGCGAGAGAGAAGAATGCCCCTCAGGTGCCAGGCAGCGGCGGCACATGCCTTTAGTCCCAGCACTTGGGTGGCAGGGGCAGGTGGATTTCTGAGTTCAAGGCCAGCCTGGTCCCCAGAGTGAGTTCCAGGACAGCCAGGGCTACACAGAGAAACCCTGTCTCAAAAAAAACCAAAAAAAAAAAAAAAAAAAAAAAAAAAGTGCCCCTCGCAGAGGGACGCTGCTCTGTTCGAGTCAGCAATGCTCAGTGTAAGCGAGACTCAGTGCAATTTGGCTTTTTGATAGAAGCATGGGAAGTGGCAGACTGTCACATGTAGGAGACCACACAAGAATCTAGACTCCTGGTCATCTACTTCTGACACTAGCAGGCTGTGCAACTTCTGATAAGACCCTTGATCCCTCTGAGCTTCTCTTTGCTCTTGCCTGGGGGTGCTGATGCCCTGTCCTTTGCAAATCCCCCCCTTTGTTGTTGCCCTGCCCTCTGGGAAGGGGTGTCAGGGCCAAAAAGACTGGCAGCTGAGAGGTTTCTATTCCTTCTCAGGAATTTATATTGGGCAAAATGGAGACGGTGAGAATGAGCTTGCTAACTCTTGGTGCCCAGGGATGCTGTCAGGGCACAGTCTCAAAGACCAGGGGCTCAGACAGTACAGCGCATCCTTGAGGACATCCCCACGGCAACAAGGTATGAGTTCTAGAACCCTATTGCCCAGCATCCAGTCCTCAGCGCTCCCACAAGTGCTGGCCTAGGTCCCAGGCATCAGGACCAGCCAGCTCACTCTGCTCCCTTCTCTCTCTTTGTTCCTCTCAGGAGGAAGAGAGGAGAGGAGGAGGCGCAAGAGGGCCAGGAGGAAGCTAGGGAGTGGGTCAACAGGAGGGCAGGTGAGATTCCGGAGCCTGCTGGATGTGAGGTGCTGTTACACATACTGGGGGGATTGTCACCGGTGCCTAGGGAAGGCTGAAAGAGAACTGGCGGCATCAGCAGGGCAGGGCCTATTTGTGTGGCCTGTCACCTCTGGGCTCCAGGATCTTTCTTGCTGTGACTGTGGCTTCCTGATGCAATATGCTTCTGACAGTCTGTCTGTTAGGAATACCAGTCACGGGGAATGTGAGGGAGTCTCCACGTCACCAGATTCGTGGGGTTGTGCTTGAGTCATAACGGCCAGGGAGGTAATGAGGGACTAGATTTTTAGGTGCTCTGATCATGGGTCCCCCGAAGCTGCCCACATCGAGTGTCTTCCCACCGCTTGGAATACATCGGCTCTCAGAAGGCCTGGTAGAAGGCCCTTCTCTGAGCTGGTTTTCCTACCATAAAGTTGGGTGGGGAGATGAGTCACCCACACATACACAAAGAGCCTGCAACGCCTCCTTTAGAGTGGGGGACGGGTGTCTCCAGAAAGCCACAGGCAGCTGTGAGTATCTCGGCTGTGCTTTTGACTCCACGGGCCTGTTGGTGGGGGAGGGTGGTGAAGAGCAGCGGGTAAGCTAGCTGGCAGCCGTGGCGAGCAGTGCACAGTGGTGGGTGGTGAATGGCAGTGGGGTGTCACCAGTGGGTGGCAGGCTCTGTTGGGCAGAACAGGGAGTTCTGTGGCAGGGGGAGAGGAAGGCTGTGTGCGTCAGTCAAGAAAGGGAACAGCGCGCTGGGCAGTGGTGGTGCACGCCTTTAATCCCAGCACTTGGGAGGCAGAGGCAGGTGGATTTCTGAGTTCGAGGCCAGCCTAGTCTACAGAGTGAGTTCCAGGACAGCCAGGGCTATACAAAGTAACCCTGTCTCAGAAAAACAACAACAAAAAAAGAAAGAAAAGAAAGAAAGAAAGAAAAGAAAAGAAAAGAAAAGAAAAGAAAACTTTGCGTGAATTCCAGAAGGAAGAAGTCGGAGAGAAAGTAAAAAAAGAGGCTGAGACATTGGGGCAGATACTTTAAGGTATCTAAAGGGCCAAGGTCACCATAGCTGCCTGGGAAGGGAGCAAACTGTGAACAAGAACCCCAATGGCAGGCCAAGGGCAAGGTTTAGACTTGGGTCCCAGTGTGAAGTGTTGGTTGTTTCTCTTGTTTCTTGACAAAGTACTAACAAAGGCAGTTTATGGGAGGATGGGTGTGGGGGACTCACTGTCGGGGCTGCAGGCCACATGGCTGTGGGGCAGCTGATCACAGTGTGTCTGCTGTCGGGAAGCCCAGAGAGGTGGATGCCGGGGCCTGCTTGGCTCGCAGTCCTCATTTTGCACTCAGCCCAGGACCCCAAACTCACTAAAATAAACAAAATGAAACTGGCACAGATGGTTCACAGTCGAGCAGATCGCCAAAATGACTAAGAACGGCCTAGAAACATGCCTGACGTTTCAACCATATAAAATACAAATTGAGCTAGAGTGTGAGTGATTCTGAGATGAGCTCTCTGACACGGTGTTTGGTCCTGTTGTCATGGAGTGGTTTGATCTGAGGTCCTAGTGCTAGGCAGCTAGTTGGATATCAACGGACTCAAAGGTCATGGAGTGTAGACCCCTCCCTCAGAACAGCTCATAAATCCAGAGATTGAAGTAGGTGGGGCACTGAATGGGTCTGAGGGACCAATGAGTGGCTCAGTGGTAAAGGCACTGTGACACTCATCTCTGTTGTCAACTTGACACAGCCGGGAAGAGGGACCCTGGAGTGAAGAATGGTCTCTATCAGACTGGCCTGTGGGCTTGTCTTTGGGGCATTTTCTTGACCATCAATTGATGTAGGAGGGCCTAGCCCACTGTGAGAGGTACCATCTTACTGCAGGTGAATCAGGGCTGCAGGTGAATCAGGGCTGCATAAGAAAGGAAACTGAGACCGGGCAGTGGTGGTGCACGCCTTTAATCCCAGCACTCAGGAAGCAGAGGCAGGTGGATTTCTGAGTTCGAGGCCAGCCTGGTCTACAGAGTGAGTTCCAGGACAACCAGGGCTACACAGAGAAACCCTGTCTTGAAAAACAAACAAACAAAAAAAAAAAGAAAGAAAGAAAGAAAGAAAGAAAAGAAACTGAGCTTGAGCTTGGGAGGAAACAGATGAGGAGCATTCTTCTGTTAGTCTCTGCTTCGGTTCCTGCCCTGACTTCCCTCAGCAGTGTGACATGGAAGTGTAAGCCAAATAAACCATTTCCTCCCCGGGTTCCTTTGGTCATGGTATTTAACATAACATCAGAAGTCAAACTAGAACAGGTACCTGCTCCCAAACTGGATGACCTGAATTCTCTTGCCGGGACCCACATCATGGATGAAGACTCTTGTATGTTGTCCTTTGACCTCCACATGTGTGCCATGGTACACGCGAAGGCTCCCACCTAAGAAAAAGTAATTTTTAAAAAATGGAACCTGAGTTGTTTCTCTGACTCTGACTGGAGAGAGCACTCTAAATAGCCTGTGGTTTTTTTGTTTTTTTTTTTTTTTTTAAATACTGTCTACCCATAGGTTTCTGATAAAAAAACAAGACAGCTGTCCCTTCCCCCTTTCAAAGTCACTCCAAATGGTCCTGTCAATCAACTGGGCAGGAAACCCCCTCTCAGGAAGCTGTGTTCCATAGAATTTAAAAACCAGTTATGGAGCTGCTTAACTCTGCTGTCTGGCATGGACAGTGGTCTCTGGCCTTTGCCTCCATTTCCTATACCCATCTTCCAATTTTTGTTCTTCAAAATGCTTCGAAGCACTTCCCGATGTGTGCCTGCCATCTTTTCTCATTAAGTTAGGACCTCAGACAGAGCATGCACAGAGAGGTGCTCCTTAGCACCCCACCCCCACCCCCAGCTTCCTGTGTTTGAGGACAGCATCGCTTCAGAAGTAGCTCCTGTGCTCTGCAAACCTGCTACAGGCAATGCGTCTTTCTGGATGCTCTTAGTTCTTGGCAGGCTTTTCACTTTGCCCACGCCTAGAGGAAAGCTCCTTGTGCTGAGTTACAATTAAGCCCACCTCACATGATGGATTGAATTGTTGGCTCCAGGTTGCCATCCTTCTGTGGCCATGTGTAAATCCATGCTTTGGCCTGAACTCCCTCGTAGACCATCTGTTTTTCCAACTCGGAATTTGGGTTAACAATGTGACTTTCTTTGTCCAGTAAGATGTCATTGGATTCTGACTCTACCAGAAAATTAAACCATGATTGTGCTGGACTGTTTAGTAACCACGTGCTTGACAGCAGTGAGAACATGCCTCAGGGACACCCCTGGTTCCAGGAAGATGTGAGCTGAATGGTATAGACTTTCATCCACCTAAACCATTTGGCCCTTAGTCACAGGCCTATGCATGATCAATAAATGGTTAGAGTATAAGCCAATGTGAGAGGAGAGAGAGAGAGAGAGAGAGAGAGAGAGAGAGAGAGAGAGAGAGACTGCTTGTTACACAGCAATAGCTGACTGATAGACCTGTACACTAGGTCTAATAGACACCAAACCTAGAGTCATGTTCATGGGGAGTCAGTCTCCCTGATGTGCATGAATTATGTCTTCAAGGAAATCCACAGCATGTTTTTAAATGGGAGAGGAGTTGGGCAGGACAGATGGATCAGTCAGTAAGGGCATGTACTACTCTTGGTGTAACTCCAGTTCCAGAGAATCCAATTCCCTCTTGTGACTTCCTTGGGCTCCTTATGTAAGTGATGCACACATGTACGCTAAGATGCACACACATACACAGAAACATTCTATATTTTAAAGTGGCAGAGGGCTGGAAAGAAGGTTCAGTGGTTAAGAGTACTTGCCACTCAATCAGAAGAAGTAGCTCTGATCCTAGCACACACATCAGATGGTCCCTGGGAACCTGTAACCCCAGCTTTCAAGGGTTTTGAGACTCTCTTCTGGCCTCATGGGCATTCACACATGTGCCTGTGTGTATATACTCACACATACATGCACACATACATAAAATAAAAAGTGGAAAGGAGTCTGTCTTTGCTTTGGAAACAGTGGTTAGGATGGATGGTAAAACAGAATATCATCTTGTCTTTTGTTCTGTATACTTTTTATATCTTGTCCAAAGTGTCTGCAATAAACATGTTTACCTTGTATAATCAGAAAAGGAAACTCACTTTAAAAACAGAAACAAGTTCTTCTTGGTACGTTCTTTATCCATTAGTGTCCCCAGCAAGGGGAATGCCACACCCTCTGGGGAGGTTTTGTGAGGCCAGTTCCCAAAATGTAGTGAAGAAGTGAAAAGCTTGATTCAGTGCCCAAAGAGTGAGGAAGCAAGAGCTTGTTGATCTCTCAGCCCAGTGGCTGAGAAACTGGGCTTTGATAGATACCGAGTTGATTCACACAAAAAACACAACTATCACCTAAAAGGGAGGAAGAGAGAGCCAATTTTGGAGTCAAAGTTGAATCATAGGATTGTTCAAACATAAGAGTCTATGGGGGCCACACCTAAACATAGCATAATGCAAAATAACATTTAGTTCAACTTCAAAAGTCCCCATAGTCTATAGCAGTCTCAACAGTGTTAAAAGTCCAAAGTTCAAGGTCTCTACTGAGATTCTTCCAATCACTTAACTATAATCCCCAAAGCAAGACAGGAAACCATCTGGGCAAACTCCAAACTCTGCCTCTCTATGTCTGATGTCAAAGCGGTCTTCAGATCTCCAACTCCTTTTTCATCTTTGTTGGCTGCAACAAACTTATTTCTCCTGGGCTGTTTCTATTCCATTAGCAGCTTTCCTCAGCAGATATCCCATGGCTCTAGCTTCTTGAAAATCTTGGGGTCTCCAAGGCAACTTCAATGTTACAGCTTCTTGTTTCAATGTCTGGGATCCACACATGATCTTCTGGGCTCCTCCAAATGGCTGGCATCATTTCTCCAGCTCAGATTGATCCACTCTACTGTCACTGCTGCTGTACTTGGTGATCATCCCATGATACTGGCATCTCCAATACACTGGAGTCTTCCACTGAAGCTAGGTTTCATCAACAGACACTCATAGGCTCTCTTCATGGTGCCAAGCTTCAAATCCTTTGCATGAACCCTTCATTCCTGGGCTGTCAATTACAACTGAGGCTGCACCTTACCAATGGCCTTCTGTGGCCTCTCACAGTGACAAGCCTCAGCTGCTCTTCATGACACCTTCATGCCTTCAAAACCAGTACCATCTGGGTGACTCTTACACATTACCAAGTACAGCTGCAGCATGAGCTACAACCTTGGCTATCTCTGGAGCACAGCTTCTTTGTACTCTCAGAAAACACTTCCAGAAGATTCCACCTCAGTGATGCTGGTCTCGTCTTATGCACCACTAATTTCTTTTCTCCAGCTAACCAGCATCAATTGTCCCAGTAGTCTCCTCTATTCTCTGGACTCTAAAGCCAGAGCCACATGGCCGAAGCTGCCGAGTTCTGCTGCTTGCAGGAGCTGAAACATGGCCCCCTTGTTCTATTACGTTATCGCCAGCTTTCTGTTTTCAAACTCCTTCACTGCCTAAGCTTGGCTGTCCTGGATCTTGCTCTGGAGATTGACCTTGAACTCAGAGATCTGCATGCCTGCCTCCTGAGATTAAAGGTGTGGTCACCTGGATTTAAGCTTTTCTTTGCCTAGAACTTGCTCTGTCCCAGGCTGGCCTTTAACTCAGAACTCTGCTTGGCTTTATCTCCTGTGATTAAAGGTGTGTATCGCCATGCCTGGATTTAAATTTAGCTGGGTAGGATCTTGCCCCAATGTCCCACTCCCTTAATCCGCTATCTCCTAGAACACAGGATTCTGCTCCATATCACTTCCTGGTGTGCCTTTACTAGTCAAACCCTATAGCTTATATTTTTCCTTTCTCAGCTTGCTGTGCTTGCTCAAAATGTTCTTCATGAGACTTAACCAGAGAACAAAGTCTATGATGGGTGTTTCTGAGACTTCCTTTGTCGATGTAATTAATCTGAGTCTCTAAACCTTAGCCTCAGTCTGACTCTTCAGACAAGGGCAAAAAGTAGCCAAAACTCTTCACCAAAATACCACAAAAACAATCTTTAGGCCACATATTGAAATTCTTCTCCTCTGAAACCTCTTGGGCCAAGTCAGCACAGTTAAAATCACTCCTAGCAACAAAATTTTCCATATTCCTACAAGGATGGCTCATTAAGTCCCACTTAAAACATTCCATGGCTTTCCAAATTCAAAGTCCCCAAATCCACATTTGCAAACAAAAGCATGGGCAGGCCTATCACAGCAATACCCCACTCTTGGTACCAACTTCTGTCTTAGGGTTTTACTGCTGTGAATAGACACCATGACCAAGGCAATCTCTCTTTTTTTATTTTTTTTTATTGGATATTTTCTTTATTTACATTTCAAATATTACCCCTTTCCCGGTTCCCCGCTCCCAGAAAACCCTTATCCCATACCCTCTCCCCCTGCTTCTATGAGGGTGTTCCTCCACCCACTTACCCACTCTAACCTCCCCACCCTCGAATTCCCCTACATTGGGGCATCTGTCCAGCCTTCACAGGACCAAAGACCTCTCCTCCCATTGATGTCTGACAAGGCCATCCTCTGCTATATATGCAGCTGGAGCCATGGGTCCCTCCATGTGTACTCCTTGGTTGGTGGCTTAGTCCCTGGGAGCTCCGGGGGGCTAAGCCACCAACCAAGGAGTACACATGGAGGGACCCATGGCTCCAGCTGCATATATAGCAGAGGATGGCCTTGTCAGACATCAATGGGAGGAGAGGTCTTTGGTCCTGTGAAGGCTGGACAGATGCCCCAATGTAGGGGAATTCGAGGGTGGGGAGTTGTGGTCTGATTGATTGATTGATATTGTTGTTCTTCCTATGGGTTGCAAACCTCTTCAGCTTATTCAGTCCTTTCTCTAACTCCTCCGTTGGGGACCCTGAGCTCAGTCCAATGGTTGGCTGTGAGCATCTGCCTTTGTATTTGTAAGGCTCTGGCAAAACCTCTGAAGAGACAGCTATATCAGGCTCCTTTCAGCAAGCACTTCATGGCATCCACAATAGTGTCTGGATTTGGTGACTGTATACGGGATGGAGCCCCAGGTGGGGCAGTCTCTGGATGGCCTTTCCTTCAGTTTCTGCTCTACACTCTGTCTCCATATTTGCTCCAGTATTTTGGTCTTCAGGAAGACCAAAGTGTAGGTGCTTCAATCCTTTAAAAAAAGTTACTTATTTCATTTATATGTGTACACTGTATCTGTCTTCAGTCTTCAGACCCACCAGAAGAGGGCATAGGATCCCATTACAGATGGTTGTGAGCCACCATGTGGTTGCTGGGAATTGAACTCATGACCTCTGGAAGAGCTCTTAACCACTGAGCCATTTCTCCAGTTCCCCAAGGCAATTCTTATAAAGGGTAACATTTAATTGGGGCTGGCTTACTGGTTCAGAGGTTCAGCCCATTATCATCAAGGTAAGAGCATGGCAGCAAACAGGCAGACATGGTACAGGAGGAGCTGAGAGTTCCACATCTTCACTGAAGGTTGCTAGCAGAATGCTGACTTCCAGGCAGCTAGGATGAGGGTCTTAAGCCCACACCCACAGTGACACACCTACTCCAACAAGGTCATACCTTCCAAAGTACCACTCCCTGGGCTGAGCATGTACAAACCACCACACTGACCCACAAGTTATGTTTCCAGGCCTGCGGGACTACTTCAAACCATGAATGGAGCTATGGCCTGGTGTGAAGTCAACATGGATTATCTCTCTTCCAAAACCTTTTTTGTGGTACTTAAGGATTGAATCCAGGGCCTTGCTATGCTAAGCAAGGGCTCAGTTGAGCTACATCTCCAGATCCCTTTTACTTATTTTATTCATGTATTTATGTATTTATTTATTTATTTTTAATCAGGGTCTCTCTCCCCATAGGCCTGGCTGTTCTGGAACTCTCTACCTGGCCATAAACTCAGAGCTTGGGCTGTCTCTGCCTCTACGGTGCTGGGACAAAAGGCGTGTGCTACAGTCCAGAGCAGGGCTTGTGCAGCTGTCTGTCAGAGGGCACAGAATGATCTCTTTGCTTTGGTTTTTCCTGCCTAATATTTACCTGCTGGTAAATTAGGTATGTCCATGTGTGATGCTCTCTCCTCACCTTTGACCTGTTGGCATTGTGTGGGCCCAGGCAATTTCCTCAGTGCAGACAAGCGGTATACTGCTGTAACCCCTGACCAGACCCCTTTCTGAGGGAGAAGACAGCTGCACAGTGTTCTGAGGGTAGGGACAAAGGGGGTTTTGTCAGGTAGGAGCCCAACTTCCCTCAGACAGCACAGGCCTTCCCTCTGAGACAGTGAGGAACTTTCTCTCTCAGGACATGTGCTTCTGCCTTTCCTGATTCCAGAAAGTTCTCCCTTTCTGCCAGTTTTACCTGTGCATTCTCCAGTCCCCAGACCCTTTATTCTTCAAGTGCCCTGGCAGGTAGGAGGCAGGGCTCTGCTCCCTGGGAGAGGGAGGTAAAGAGTGAGGGGTTGGGGTGGGGTGGTGTTAGAGGTCAAGGGCTTCTAGATCTTCCTTCCCAGCTTAGGAACAGCCCCAGAATCCAGATCTCAAAACATTTTCCAACACTTGGTGGGAGAAAGACAATGTTGACACAGGGCAGAGAAGCCTAACGTTTACACAGGGCCTGTGCTTTACCTCCAGGCTCCTGCAGCTCGCCCAACATGCGGCTGGCAAGGAGAGTTTTTGTTCAGTCAAGACACGTGGAAGCCAGGATGGGGTGGTGCACATCTTTAATCTCAGCAATCAGGAAGCAGAGGCAGGGATCTCTGTGAGTTTGGGGCCAGCCTGGGCTGTAGAGTGAGATCCAGGACAGCAAAACAATGAAAAAGAAGAAGAAAGAAAGAAAGAAAGAAAGAAAGAAAGAAAGAAAGAAAGAAAGAAAGAAAGGAAAAGAAAGAAGGGGCTGGAGAGATGGCCTAGCGGTTAAGAGCGCCAACTGCTCTTTCAAAGGTTGTGAGTTCAAATCCCAGCAACCACATGATGGCTTCCATATGTAATGAGATCTAATGCCCTCTTCTGGGGTTTCTGAAGACAGCTACAGCAGCGAGTGGGGCTGGAGCGAGCAGGGCCAGAGCAAGAAGAAAAAAAGTGTCTGAAGACAGCTACAGTGTACTTACATATAATAAATAAATCTTGAAAGAAGACAGAAAGAGGAAGGGTGTGTGTGTGTGTGTGTGTATTTTGTTATTTTTACCTCTGGAGAAAACTCCATGTTGATTCTGAGAGATATCAACACCCTCAGTCAGACACACCACAAAGACCTCTTTGGGGTGTCACTGAGATCCACTCGGCTGGGGGAGGCCAGGGTGTGTCAGACCTCACCGACTGCTATGCTATGTTTATGCACATTGGAATGAGTAAGGCTGGGGGCCAGCACGCCACGCCCATACTTCCCAAATGCTTTCACAACTACAGACAAGAAAGCAGGCTCTGGGAGGTCTGACCTGTTCAGGCATCGATGCCTAGGGAACGGTGTCATGAGTCTCCTTGATGCCAGTGCCTACTCACATAACCACCATGGCCTCCTGTCCCTCCAACCGAAGCATCGGGACATGCCACCACAGGAGTCGGTCAGGTCCCTAACCTGGAAGTTCAGAGGACTTCATGACCCCTAGTGCAGTTCAGAAAGGCTTCGTGGAGCAGCCAGGCTGTGGAGAGGTAGCTTTGGATAGTGGAGCTGTCCAAAAGTTGGAAGGTGTTTAGGGTGAGCAAGTGAGGGGAAGGTCCTGAACTCCTAAACATCTGCAGAGAAGCTAGGATTCACGAGGGGACAAAGGGCTCGGAGAGGTAAACAGAGAATGTGATGGGGATCCTGGAAGAGCTGTCTGTCATTGACTAGGCCTGAGAGAGAGAGCAACGGAGAGACCCAGTCATCTGAGCAGCACAGCCTGGCCTCACAGGTTATCACACAGAGGTCCAGGGGCCTCATTGGGGACCTCACTGTTCTCTCATCCTGTGAGGCCACATCTGTCCACAGGTGCCCACAACTACCCACAGGTGCCATACTTGGCTTCTTTCTCCATGGAGTCACCTGAACTCCAGGTAGAAGATGCTGGGAGAGAAGACCATTGCACAGGGGCCACCAGTGAAGGACTGTCCAAACAACTTTTGAGCTGAGTAGAAGTTTCTGTACTGAGAATTCTGGAATTTTGGCTTATTTAAAAAATAGAAATATAAGAATATCTTTTAGTTTTGATCCCAGGTATGGGGTTGCGAGGCTGCTTTGGACTGTCTACGGTAGCAGACTATGACTTGTCTCCTGTTCTGGCAGAGGCATGGTTTTGCCAGCTGCAGATAGTTTCTGTGATTGTGAGACATTTGGAATTGTGGGAATTTTTCAGAGGGTATATAAATGCTAGGGCCCCATAGGCAGCTTTGGTGCTTGGTGCTTGGTGGTCATTGGGTGTTTGTGTGGCTGTGGTTTGTTGGTAGTCGTGCTCAAAGAAGAAACAAAAGAAAGAAATTGAACTCAAGGGTCTCTCTCTCTCTCCTCTCTATCCTTGTTTCTCTCCAATCCAGTGTTGGGGGGCTGAAACCCGGATGTGGGGGGGAAAGGTGGGAAAAAGAAGAACCATAGAGTATCAAAGACCAGATACAGGTTTCTACAGCTTTTTCTCCCCTAGTCATCTTCCCAGAGTTCAGGAAGAGCCTGCGATGGTAGGGCAGGGAGTAGTTTACAGCTCTCATGTGTGATTTCTCTGCATCAAGCCCAGCTTGGTACTCCAGCTACTAGGACTCAGAGAAGACAAGTGCTGTAGATTTAGGCAAGCAAAGTCTGTCTTTCTTTCTTTCTTTCTTTCTTTCTTCTTTCTTTTCATATAAGACAAGGAAGGTCTCTTTATAGCCTTGGCTTAGAACTCTATACATAGACAGGCTTGCCCCGAACTCAGAGAGATCCATCAGCTTTGCCTGGAATCAAAGGTACTGGTATCAAGCTGGGCTGAGCAAATAATTTGATCTCCCTATGATACAGGGACAGGAATGTGGGACCAACATCCATACGCTGGAACAGGAAGGTAAGTAAAAAAATAAATGTCGGTGTCTCAATGCGTCTGATCATGAGTTTCCCACACAAATGACTGTGAATGGTTAGTTGCTGTCGCTGCTCTCCACACCCCAATTGGACTCCACAGTCCCGACTTAATGTGTGGTGCAGCATCAAAGACACAGATGCTGACTGAACAAGAACATAGGTTGAGGGGGAGGGTGTAATGGAAGACACAAGGGTGAGAGAAGAGAGTTGTGTGTGTGTGATATACACACATACATACATATACACATACATACATATACACATACATACATATACACATACATACACCTGGAAGTATTACTCTGGATATGCCTTGACTCTATAATAGAGTAGTGCTTGATAAAGCAATCACAAATTTAAAACATCATAATGTAAAGGGCTGGGGTGATGACTCATTTGGAAAGGTGCTTGCCCCACAAGCATAAGGACCAAGCATTTCCTCAGAGCTCACGTGCGCACGCACACGCACACAGAAGCATGGTTACTTGCTTTTATAATCTTAGCACTAGGGAGGCAGAGACAGTAGGCTCTCCGAGGCTCTCTGGCCAGCTAGTCTAATGGAATCTGTGAGATCCAGGTTCAAGTAGAGACTCTGTCCCCAAAATTAAAGTGGAAGGGCTGGATTGACAGCTCTGGGTGAAGAGCACGTACTTCCTGCTTTTCCTGAGAACACAAGCTCTGCTCCCAGCACCGTGTCAGGCAGCTTCTCAACTGTCTATAATACAAGCTCCAAGACAACCGACTCATCCTCCGGCGTCCACACGTACCTGCACTCACACACATTCCCACACGCAGACACCTGCACCCACACATACGTTGCTAAAATTCCTTCCTAGGGGTCAGATATGTGTCTACCCCTCCTCCCAAGGTCTCAATGACAAATCGAGGCACAATTCCACAAAAGTTTACTCTGGGGAAATAGTGAGTTTATGGAGCTTCCTTCCAGAGCATAGGTGAGGGACAATTATGGGTGCTCCTCCCCCCTCCCCTCCCCCCTCCCCAGCGGTCACCTGAAAAGCCTTACCCACAAGTAATAAAGGCTTCCCTGTAATCATACAAACGGAAAGAGGATCCCTTCAAAACACACACACATCATAATGTGTCTATTGTTTCATTTGGTGGGGCTGACTGAAGCTGCCACTCAATTTGGCTATCCAATTTTCTGAAGGTATGAGACCTACCTGTCATTAGCTCAGGAAATGAGCAAAACAGTGTCTATCCAATATTATCATGTTTACACCATAGTGAAGTAGAACCATGTCGGTACCAGAACCTACTTAAATAGTTATGTGCCATGTACAGAAGCCCCCTTCTCCATATGACACTCACAAGAGTTCCTTCATGGGTCAAGGGCTGGCAAACAAACCTTTAAATAATATTTCCTGTTTGATGTCCAGTAATAATGAGCTTGTACACAGGGTGACTCATCTACACCTGGTTCAGTATTGTGTATTCTACACACCCTTACAGCCCCAGAGCCACGCTCAACCATCTTGAACATTCATTCATTCAACAGATATTACCTGTCTGATTCATGAGTTACAAAGATATTATTATTTGTAGCTAGACAGCAACAGGCAGGTAACTTAATGTCACTGGACACGTATTTCCTAAGTGCATGTCTTCTGATCTTGAGAGAAATATATTTATGTGAACTCGTTGATTAATTAATTAATGAGGGCCATCTATTCTTCCAGACGACTTCAATGGGCAGTTTTAGTTAAAAGTCCTGTCTTTGCAAACCCCGACCGGCTCTCTTGATTGGGCTAACTCCTTTGCTAGTTAAAAGCACTCTGTGTCTTTAAAAGGAGGGCGACCTCCTGTCAAATGGGCCCCAAAATATAGGCCGAAGGCGCGTGCAGTCCCACCCACTTTCTGTGACGTCCCGCGTCCGGGCTTCTGATTGCCGGCTTCCGACGTCAATCGCGGGGCGTGCGTCTTGCTGGGACACAGCGGAGGTCTGCGCTCCGGTCCGAGGGGCGGTCGGGTGTATTCTGCGCTCGCCCCACACCCGCGAGGCCCGCGCCGCCCGACCCAACGGCGGAGCCTCCCAGCGCCTCCCCTGGCACCCGCTCGCTCCTCGCTGGAGCGGGACGTGGCCCGACGGCTCCGGTCACTATGGTCAGTGGTGGCGGGACGGGGAGGGGGCGCCGCCAGGGCGCCTGTGCGTGCGCGCGGTCGGGCGCGAGGCTTAGCCCTTTCCATCCTCGGGATGATGAACACCGGGGTGCTCCGCGCTGTCCCTTCGGGGACCCGCAGCCAGAAAATCCAGCCCGGACTGAGCCCTGCTGCCTCGTGGCCACTCTAGGTGGTCCCCAGGCACTTCCTCTAATTCCCGATGCTTGTGCTTGGCTGGGGAGGAATGGGAAAGCTCTGGGGTTGTGGTCTCTACTCTTTGTTAAGTAGCACTCGTGTGGACAGCTTGCAGCCCACCCATCACCGACTTAGCCACCACAGACTGACTGTACTTCAGCCAACCGTCCCCAGGGACGAACGATCCGACCACCCCGGCAAGCCTTATGGCCCCTTGATGTAAGCTCAGTTTCCTGATGGCCACAGGTCTGTAGAGTCAGGACACATGAAGAGATGGCTCCCGATTGTGAGAGATGAGTTAGGAGTCCAGGCAAAGTGACTTAGAAGAACTTCCCAGCAGAGCAGACCGAGGAGATCCTGGGCTGGTCAAACCCAGGGCTTGGGCAAGTGGGGAAACTGAGGACAGACGGAGAGAAAGCTAGTAGGCATTGTGGTCGTACGACAGCTAGGACTTGGAACCAAGCCTCTGGTCCAGTGTTCTGTGTTGCATCAGCGTACCCTCCAGGTTGCCATGGGGTCAGGCCTCCTACAGGGGATTGGGTATGGTAGTTATTCAACCTACATTAAAGGGCTCCATGGAGCCTGACCATCATTAGTGCTACTGGTTACCCTGGGATCGCTTAGCTCTGGCATCACCTGCTCTTTCTGTTTTGTTTGGTGATGCTGGGTTTTGAATCCTGGTTTTCATGCGTACTATATAAGGCTGGACTTCTAAACCACACTCCAGTCTACTTCTAGTTTACGTTATCTCGGTGGTTTTTATGAGGAGAGAGAGAGAGAGAGAGAGAGAGAGAGAGAGAGAGAGAGAGAGAGTTTGAGGAGAGAGGTGGTTTTCAACTACGGCCTTTGAAATCTAGAAATTGGGTAATGTAGGTGCCTGATTCTTTGTGCTTGCCCCTCCTCCCACATTTGGGACACTACAGGGCTAGGGTCAGAGTCAAACCTGTGCTGGGTGGGGATAGGCAGCCAGGGCATCTTACAAGCCATCCTCCTGCCCTGTGGGGGGAGGGGTGCAGGATGTGTGTGTGTGTAACCAGAAACAGTGGGGAGGGACTGGAACCACTAGTTTCCTGCTTGTTCTTGGTACCCAAGGGTTTACCTGCTCTGCTGCTCTTGGAAAGTAGCCCAGGGATTTCTGCATTACCTACCAGGGAATCAGGCTATTGAAGTGACAGCTTTAGCCACACAGAAGCTGGAGGCTGTGTGGCTTCCAGCCACCAGGCAGTAGGGGCTGAGACCTCAACTTCTGACCCTTACTATGTAGCTGGATCTGCCCTGAACCAGGAGACCAGCAGCTGGAACCCAAAGCAATTTTGGGGGAGTTTGGGTGCCCTGGTGGAAAGAGAGAGAGAGAGAGAATAATTAAAACCCACCAAATAGGACATCTGTCTGGGAGTCATGAGGACAGAACTAGACTGTTTACATGGTGTTTATTATACACCTACTGTGTGTTGGGCAGCTTGTTAAGTCCTGAAGCCTATGGCTGATTTACTGTAATGAGTTTAAATGTTGGCTGAGGGTATACAGTATGGGTGGTAGATATAGGAGACTGTCTTGGGACTGACAGCATCTTCCTCTATTTCTATGTCAGTGTCACTGGGCTGAGCTTGAAGGTGGATGCCAGGCAGAAGCCATGGAGTCCTCGGGAGTCAGGGCTGCTAATGATGAGGGGCTCACCTCACTATGTGTACTTTTGCTTTAGGGGATAAAATTGAGTGTGAGTTATAGGCAGTCAAAGGACATGTTCCTGTTTGCCTTCTCTTGTGTATTAAATAAGCCAACACTGGCATCCTCAGCCTGTGTTGGGACAGGCAACAGCTACGGAATTACTGACATGACCTGAGAGTCCAATGGGGGCCTTGCACAGTCCAGGATCATGGCCCACTCCACTGGTAGGAAAAAGCTAGTGCTGGAGATTGTAAAGGAATGTTCAGGAAGGACTGGGGACAGAGTACATTCCAGGTAGCAGGAAGATTGCCTTGGGACATGGTCAAGAGCAGGCTTCCTGGGAAGGGTAAGCAGCTGATCAATGTAGATTCAGGGAGGAGGGCGGGAAGCCCAGGATAGTGGATCTGGGAAATTGAGTGGGATCTGAGCATCCTGTGCAGGGCTTTGCATGCTGGGCTGTGGAGTTTGGGTTGTCTGCACATGAGGGAACATTTTTTATGAATATGAAATGGTTGCTAGCTCTGTCTGATGCTGGGTTGTGGGTGGCCAGCTGGAGGGAGAGGCAGGTTTGCTCATTCAGCATGCTTGCCAGAGCTAATGCAACAAAAGCCTTCCATGGGAGAGATCCACAGGAACTGGCTTTCTGATGAGGCTGGAGGCTGGAGGCTCAGGTGAATGTGCAGGGAGGGGCGCAGTCCCGCTGAAGGTGTTGAGGAATGTTTTACCTCCAGCTTCCCCAAGCTTCCAGCAAGAGCCGGACTTGTGACGTAGGGACTCATCCACAGATGGCTCTCTCCTGTGTGTGTGTTTACACTCCTCTTTTAATGAGGAAACCGGTCATGGGGCTGGTGACCCACCCTGCTCCATTGTGACCTCATCTTAACTAATTGTATCAGTGATGACCCTGTTCCTTTGCATTCTGAGGCCTGGAGCTCGGGCTTCATCAGTTCAGGTTGGAGCACTCGGAATACGGTTTTAGAATACATTCCAACATTCCTGGATATGGAGATGGGGCAGTGACAGATGACAGGTCCCTACCCTTGTGGAGTTGGCATTGGAGTGGAGGGAGACAGCACAAGTCAGCCAGTGAGCCTGTCAGATCCTGTCTTGAACAAGCAAGATAAGGCACTAGGATGGTGGGGGAGGGGAGGGAGGCTTCTCTGCTGAGGTGGCATCTCCCAAGCCATCTAAAGAGGCAGAAGAACAGTGAGACAGAAGAAAGAAAAGACCCTGCGGTAGAGTGTGTGTCCAGTTGGAGGGACAGAGCAGTCACTGACCGGAGCTCTTGGGTGTACCAGAGCCAGATGGGAGGTCGTCGTCAACCATGCAGCAAGCAAGGGAGTGGGGGGCCTAAGAGGTTTCACACTGCTACAATGTCATAGACTGGGTGATTTATAATAAGCAGACATTTATTGGCTTCTGGTTCTGCAGGCAACTGGGAAGTTTATCAAGGTGCTGGTGAGAGTCCACATGTCTTCTTGCTGTGCCATAGTATGGTGGGAGGGAAGAGTGGACTAGAGAAAACCCTTCCCTGTGATGGCTGTGTTATCATTTCATGAGAGGGGAGTCCCCAGACCTAATGACCTCTGAAAAACTCACATTGGCAGCTGAATTACAAGTTGGTTTGAAGAAGACATTCAAACCTTAGCTTTCTACTCATCCCCCCCTCCCCGCACACAAATGCGCACGTGCGCATGCGTGTGTACACACACACACACACACACACACACACACACACACACACTGTTCTTTTCACATATAAGATGCATCCATTCTATCCCAGGTGTTCTTCAGAATTGTGGCATAGGTGAGCCAGGCAGAGATGAGTCCCAGGCTGGCCTCCTGCCAGCTGAGGGCCTGTGAGTTCTGAAAATTACCTGTCAGCCAAGTGTGATGGTGGGCAGACCCGAGACAGATCTTCCAGTCCCCGGAGCGGGAAGTTGGCCAGGAATAAGGAGTCAGTCATCCTATGTGAGTCCGACACCCAATAAATCACATTCCAGAATAATTGTTGAGTCTGCTACGCCCATGCCACTCCGGTGGCTGTTGGAACTGCCCACCCTGGAATTCACTGGGCTCAGCCTAGGCAGCAGCTCACACCAGTCATACTACATCCCCATGGGCATCAATCACCCTAGTGGAGACTGTGGTTACTCTGGGCCCCCACATTGTGCACCATACCCCACTGTCATTCAACAGGCCTCGGGGCCTGCCCATGTGGACTATCCACAGAGACCACAGCTTTGGCCATTAGAGTAGCAGCCCTTCCCAGGCCCTGCCACAGCTGGTCACCCAGGTGGCCTGCCACCCTGAAATGTGGGAACCCTTGAGAGGCTCCCTGAAAAGTGCTCTCTAGGCATAACCAACCTATGGATTTCTGCCATGTTTGGGGGTCTCCTACCCCGTCTCCCTGAGTGACACTGCACTCAGGCTCCCTTCTGTGCTATTAGCTTTAGCGGGTGACCAGCCTCAGGGCCACATCCTTGGCATAAAGATGCTCTGTTGTTCTTTTACTTAGTTGAGCTGTGAGTTTTACAAGACTTTCATTCTCTTTGCTAATGAATCCCATCTTTACACACATCATCTCCTCTTACGTTTTAGTAAACCCACGCAGCCACCTTAGGCTTCCGCCGTCCAGGTCTTTCCTAGCTCATTATTCTTAAGTTCTGTTTTCCCATGTAGACCTGGGGCAAAGACACCCTGCAGCCAAGTTCCTTGCCACTTGAGGAGATGGCCCTTCCCTCCAGTCTCCAGGACTTCATTCCTCATTTCCATCTGAGGCTACATCCTCATGGCTTCTTCTCTGCCAGTTCCTGCCGATGCTCTCACACAGAATCTTCTGGGAAGACGCCCACTTTACCTTCTGCTGTCCATCTTCTCTTACCCACACCAAAATCGCCCTTCGTGGTCTGTTCACAGCTTCGAAGGCTGCTCCGGCATCCACCTGGGAAGTGTCCCAGCTGTAGCCACTCCCCCACCTCGAAGCCTTCATGTCTGCAGGTATTAGTTATGGCAGCTTCTGCTCCCGAGTCCTGGCTAAGTCTTAGCCTGGTTGTATTTTGGTAATAGGTTATCACTGGGCCATTTATACCAAACAGTTTTATCAGGCTCAGAGTTTGGGAAGCTGGCAAATCCTAAAATAAGGTGCCAGCATCAGGCCAGGGGCTTCTTGCTTTCTTACCATGAGGGAAGGCATCACTGGTGTGTGTGTGTGTGTGTGTGTGTGTGTGTGTGTGTAGGGAAACTGAGTCAATACTGGATACAATTCATGATCATGATGTTAGTTCAGTCATGAAGGCAGAGTGCTGTGACATTGGCAGTTAAACAAACTTCTAAGTCCCACAGAGAGTAGAGAGGAAGGCCCTGCCTGTTGAGCGGCCTGTGCGGACTGCTCATAAATAATGTGGGACTGACTGAGAGAGGAAGCCGTGTGAGGTCAGTTGGACAGGGTGCATCCTCCTTTTGGTGAGGACTCTCCCAGGCCAGACCCAGGAACTAGAAGGACAGGGTGAGACAATGGGAGAAGGCTCCTGGATTTGGGGGTGTACTCTGGTGGATGGAAGGGTATCCTAGGGGCTAGAGAAGCCTGGTGGGGACAGAGTAAGGGGCTATTTGGATGTCTGAGAGGTTGCCTACTGTTTGAGGCTGGAGTCCTAGGGAGAGGTGAGGCTGGAACTAAGACCAGGAGGCTGCTCAAAGATGTTCCACAAGTTCATGTTATCTGAGGGACCCAGAGCCCAGCTTTGGGAGCTCTGAAAACAGCCAGCAACTAAGATAAGGGGTTGGGGCCCCACAGAGAAGGGTCATGAAGTAAGCATAGTGATTGTCAACAAAGATTAGCATATCCTGTTCCCTAGCACCTGTGGATATATTACCATGGCAGGAGAGGTTGTGAAGGGTGACTAAGTTAATGGCTGAAGTGGAAGATTACCCTTAGTTGTCAAGGATGGCACAGAGAGGTCACCACTAGGGTTTCTATAAGAGGGAGGGGGGGGGAAGGTAAGGGGACCTGGGAAAGAAGGGTTACAAGGTGAGAGAAAAGGGTTATCCATCACGGAAGCCAGACAGCCTTTAGTGTATATTTATTTGTGTGTGTGTGTGTGTGTGTGTGTGTGTGTGTGTGTGTGTGTGTGAGGGGTAGGGGCATGGTGCAGGCATGCCATGGAGTATGTGTGGAGGTCAGAGTCAGTTCTATCCTTCCGCCACATAGGTCCCAAAGATCGAATTCAGGCAGAGCACCTAGGCAGCCTTTAGGAATTGAGGAAAGCAGTCTGCTCTGCAGCAGAGTCCAGAAGGCCCCAAAAGCACAGCCTGTCCACAGCTTGCCTTTAGATGGAGAAGACTGGAATTCTGACTTCCAATTGCAAAGAAGTCGAGTGGCGGTAGTCTGTGACACCACAGTTGTCCCCAGATGTTGGAGCGGGAGTGGGTCCTCCAGGGAAACGGGTGTCCCTGCAGCTGTGGCTTCAGTGATGTTTGGCTTAAGTCACCTCATTAATAATGGACTTTTGAACACTCCACATGTGTTCAAATATGTGTGTGTGTGTGTATGAATGTATGTATATGTATATATGTGTATATA
>JADRCH010000100.1:5075799-5090513 GCA_019843965.1 Rhynchomys soricoides | reverse complement strand
TGGAGAGCCAGAGGTCTGTGGAGAGCCAGAGGTCTGTGGATAGCCAGAGGTCTGTGGAGAGCCAGAGGTCTGTGGAGAGCCAGAGGTCTGTGGATAGCCAGGGTTCTGTGGAGAGCCAGAGGTCTGTGGATAGCCAGAGGTCTGTGGAGGGCCAGAGGTCTGTGGATAGCCAGAGGTCTGTGGATAGCCAGGGGTCTGTGGAGAGCCAGAGGTCTGTGGACCTTTGAGAGGGAGACGACTAGGAAGTGGGAAGGAAGAACATAAGGAAGAAGCTGGTATCTTCTTGGCACAGGTAGAAGGCTCAATGGAGGCAGAGGAGGGACTGTCTCACCCCTCTGGGGGTGGGCTCTGCTTTCCTGGTTTTGGTTTTTTTTTTTTTTTTTTTTTTTTGGTTTTTGGTTTTTCGAGACAGGGTTTCTCTTTTTAGCCCTGGCTGTCCTGGAACTCACTCTGTAGACCAGGCTGGCCTCGAACTCAGAAATCCGCCTGCCTCTGCCTCCTGAGTGCTGGGATTAAAGGCGTTTGCCACCACTGCCTGGCTGCTTTCCTGTTTGTTTTTTGTTTGTTTGTTTGTTTGCTTTGCAGAGCTAGGGATGAACCCAGGGCCTTGCACATGCCAGAGAAGCTCATATACTGTTCAGCCACACCCTCAGCCTGCTGATACCTTTTTTTTTTTTTAAAGATTTATTTATTTATTTATTATATGTAAGTACACTGTAGCTGTAAGACACTTTTTTCTTCTCAATCCGGCCCCCGCTCACTCTGTAGCTATCTTCAGACACCCAAAAGAGGGCATCAGATCTCATTACAGATGGTTGTGAGCCATCAGGTGGTTGTTGGGATTTGAACTCATGACCTTCGGAAGAGCAGTCAGCACTCTTAAAGTATCAGCTGAGCCATCTCTCCAGCCCCTGCTGATACTTTTCAATAGCTGTGGCTGGAGTCACTTAGGAACTGTCCCTTGACACTCTGCAGTAAGCATCTTACACTGGTCAGGTTCTCGGACACACTGAACTCCCGTCAGGAAGTGGTGGGTGGGGTGGGAGGACAGTGTCTGGGGACACTGCAGAAGTGAGAAGTTGGACCCGGCCTCTGGGTAAGGAGGCCCCACACTGCTCTGGACAGGACACTCCTTTGTGGTCTGGCAGATGAGTCCTTTGAGGACTCTGACATCTGGGCTGTGTGTGCCTAGCAGTTTGGTATGTCTGAACTTCACACTGACCTGCATAAATCACTTCCTAGTTCAAACAACCTGACCTTGGCAGTGGGTATAATAATCCCACCTCATAAGAGTGTTGTGATAATAGATAATGGGGCTTTGCGAGCCTCTGCTCCTGGCACCTCTGCTCCTGCTTGGACTTAGGGTAGCAGCAGATCATCAAATCATCCTCCCTATGTTGGCTTTCAACCTCTGGTCACAGGATGGCTGCTGTAAAGTAGACATTGCATCAGCATCTCTGCTCTTTTCATCCCAAACCAAAAGCTTTCCCAGAAGCCCCAGCAGACTTTTGTATGGGCCTAGAATATGTCAATTTGGGTAATCTAGCTTGTCAGCTTGTCCCAAGGATTCCTTGTACCAATCCTTTGAGAGCTGGGATCATAGGCCCATCTAACCTGAATATATATTCGGGGGATCTGAACTCTGGTCCTCACACTAAGGCAAGTGCTGTATTTACAGAGCCATGCTCTTAGCCACAGAATTCCCCCCCCCCCCTTTTTTTTAACATATTGATTTAATTTCTTTTTAAATTTTTTGATACTTTATTTACATTTCAAATGTTTTCTCCTTTCCAGGTCTCCCCTTTGGAGCCCTCTACCCCCTCCCTCTCCCCCTGCCTCTATGAGGATGCTCCCCCACCTACCCACCCACTCCCGTCTTCCCTCCCTGGCATTCCCCTACACACTGGGGAATCTAACACCCTCAGGCCCAAGGGCCTCTCCTCCCCCTGATGGCCAAGAAGGCCCTCCTCTGCCGCATATGTGGCCAGCACCATGGGTCCCTCCATGTGTGTTCTTTGGTTGGTGGTCCAGTCTCTGGGAGCTCTGGGGGGGGACCCTTATTTTAAGCCAGAACTTTTTATGTGGGTCAAATAGCACTTGAAGAGCAATCGGGGGGGGGGGGCAGAGAGTGTGTATGTGACAGAGAATGTATATATACTGTGTATATATGTGTATGTGTGTGTGTATGTGTGTATTTGTGTGTGTGAGTGTGTGTGTGAGTGTGTGTATTCATGTCTGAGACAGTGTGTGGGTATGAGTCAGAGAGAATGTGTGTGTGTGTGTGTGTGTGTGTGTGTGTGTGTACACAAACCACCACTGACACAAGTTAGCGGACAGCTTGTGAGAGTTGGTTCTCCCTTTTCCCCATGTGGGATCCTGGGAGCAGTCTCAGGTGGTCAGGCTTGTTAGCAATCTGAGTCATTTCACGGGCCCTGCAATTTTTCTTTCATTCATTCATTCATTCATTCATTCATTTATTTATTTATAGACAGGGTTTCTCTGTGTAGCCCTGGCTGTCTTGGAACTTGCTTTGTAGACCAGGCATAAAGATCCGCCTGCCTCTACCCCCTGAGTACTGGGACTCAAGGTGTGTGCCACCACCACCCTGCAGCTCAACACTTTGTATTTTACTCCTCAGAGAGCACCATTCCTGGGTGGCTGAGCCCAACTCCTGAGCATCCTCATCCCAGGCCTAGTAAAAACACACAGGTGGGGAGGTGGCTGCCACTCCTCGCTCCATGGCATCCTCTGCCCTGTCTCCCACCTGCTTTCATCCTTGCAAGGCTTGGAGACCTTGGCTCCCCACAGGCGTGTGCGCAGACTTGGTTCTGGTCTTGACTCAGAGCTGGGCAACACTGGTAGGCAGGATGGGAAGATGTTCTCAATGCTTCAGCACTTGTGTAAACTCAGATTGTTAACCTTTCCCTGGCCATCTCATACACCTCCTCCAGTGCCACAAGGTCACCTCACAGCTAACCTTTACCCTGTGGTATTACTGGCTTTTGTGTAGGGATGGGAAATACCCCTGTATTGGCAGCATGTGGTAATGCCAGGCTTGACCCAGGATGTACGTTATGTGTCTGGAATTGGGGGGGGTGAGAGGGGTGAGTAAAGAAATGAATGAATGAATGAATGAATGAGGTGGAAGCATACTCCAGCATAGAGATTTATGAAGTCCGAGGTATTAAATATTATGAAATGAACCTATTAGTTATAAGTTAGTTCTTTAAAACCAGGTCACTTCATGGTGGTGCTAGTCCTGATTGTCCCTATCCCGGGACCAGGACCATTAAGGCAGGACTCTAGGATGCTGGTCACATGCTCACACATCCCTTAAGAGAGAACGGGGCATGTTCCGGGTTGTGTACCTGGGTGTTCAGAGGCCATCAGCTCTGTGAGCACTGTGGGTATCTTTGAAGCAGGCTCAGTGTTTCTTCTTTTCTCTTTCAGAGTGAAACATCTTTCAACCTAATATCAGAAAAATGTGACATTCTATCCATTCTTCGGGATCATCCTGAAAACAGGATTTACCAGAGGAAAATCCAGGTGGGGCAAAGGGTAGAGGGACCAAGAGCATAAGCAAAGAGGGCCAAGGTCAGGAGTAAAGAAGGGGGCAGCTTTTGGTGGGTGTGGCATTCAGGCCAGGCTCCTGTGCAAACTGAAACACTTAGACCATTCTGACATTGTGCATTTGCCTCAGGAGAGCCTCTCTTTGTGGGAACACCATACATTTTAAAGCTAAGCACCGGTCCAAAAGCTAGATTCACTTGCTTGAGTCTTCTTTATGATTCTGCATGGTCTAGCATTTCACACACCACTGAGAAACCTTTATAAGACTGCCAAGGTTGCTTAGTGTTCTGCAGCCTCCCTGTCACCCACTCCACTCAGCTGCCAGCTTCCTCCAGGAACCCTTCCCTGACTGCCAAAGTCTGGTATGGATGTCTCTGACCCACAACACCCAGCTCATGTCCTCAAACTCTGTCACCATCATCTAATTCTGTGGCATGAAGGCTGGCTGGTGCCCAGGAGCTGACATCCTCTGTGTCTGACACCTCAGTGTATTTGTGTATCTGTGGGACGGATGAGGGTGGGAACCCTGAAGGGAGGGAGCTGTGGCCAGGCCAGTGGCTGACCCCCATCAATGTCGTGGCTGCTGCTGAGGCCCATGTGTCATCCTCTCTTCTTAGGAACTGAGCAAAAGATTCACCTCAATCCGAAAGACCAAAGGAGACGGGAACTGCTTCTACAGGGCCTTGGGCTATTCCTACCTGGAGTCTTTGCTGGGCAAGAGCAGAGAGATCCTCAAGTGAGTGAGAGCTGTGTAGACTCGTCTGCTTCTCTGCTGGACCAGGCTTGTGTAGCAGAGGAGCTGCCTGGTGGAGGTGACTTGCCTGGGAACCTAGCTGTCCACTGTGCTGGTGTTGGTGGCAGCCCAGAGGCTTAGGAAGGTTGTATCTGACACTTCCTTTAGCGTTGCCTGAAGGCATGGCCCACCAACCTTGGGTGGGCACTTGGTATTTACTGCAAAATGAAAAACAGATGTGGTGGCACTCAGTAAAACCCTTTTTTCAAACACCAACACAAGAAAGAGGAGGAGGTGGAGGAGGAGAAGAAAGGGAAGAAGAGAAAGAAAGAAAGAAGAAGAGGGAGAAGAGGAAAAGGAAGAAAGAGAGAAGAGAGGAAACGGAAGAAGAGTAAGAAAAGAATACAAAAGAAGGAAGCTTGTCCCTGCTGGCCTTGGTCATGTTCTTGTGTGTGTGTGACAGAGAGGGCACACTGTGGTGCGTGCACAGAGGCCAGCGGATTACTTTACGAGTCTTTCCTTCCACTGCATGGAGGGGCAGCCACTTTACCAAGCCTTCTTGCTGGCCCTTGACCCTGATAGAGAGCGAGGACAGCCCAGTGCCAGGCTGGTCCTGAGGTAAATGAAGAACTGCTTTACTTGGCCAGGTCAGGCGCCTCACCATGCTCATGAGGGCACTGTGGCTGGTGACAGGATGGAGCTACGCATTGGAGGGATGTGTATTAGCAGCCATGAGTCTGGGGTTGAGGGCAGGGAGGACTGACTTGATAGGTGAGCATGCTCTTGTTAGGACTGGCTACCCCACATAAGCAGCCAGAGCAGAGATCTGAAGGACAGAAACACATGCTGGGGTCCATGGCATTCCCGCCTCACATATGTGATTACTAAACAGGAAACTGGGCTTTGAGCTTTCTTTTTTTATTTGAAAAATCATATTTACTTATTGTATGAGTGTTTGCCTGCATGTATGCATGTGTCCTCGGTGCCAGAAGAGGTCAGAAGAGGGCATCTGATCTTCTGGAACTGGAGTTACAGATGGTTGTGAATTTGTGCTTGGAATCAAACCCGGATCCTCTGCAAGAACAAGTGTTCCTTAACAACGAGCCATCTCTTCATCTGGTTTTCAGGATGGTTTATTGCCTTGTATCTTTACCCATTTGGTTTTTACTAAGGGATGCTAACTCCTGGCTGGTAAAAGTCTTGAAATAACAGTTCATCAGCTTAAAGTGGGCTGCACACTGGCAGCTCCCAAGGAGGGGCATCTCGGGCCCTACCTAACAGGCCCCGCCCAGGTAAAGTGCAAATGGAGGTTGGCTGTAGATGGACTGCCAGTATGACCCTGGGCTGAAGATGAGGGAGACACATCCCTGTGGGGAGCATAGTGTCATGGGCAGAGGTCAGCAAATTTATAACATGGGAGGAGTTTTGTTGGTCACTCTGGAGGTCCCTATGAGGGAAAGAAGAGGGAAAGACCAAGGCAGTAGGACCACAGATAGAGGGAGAAAGCTTTTGGGAGGGAATTGCCATATCTGGGGGGAGAATGTTGTGACAGCCTCAGTTTCTTCATCTGAGAAATGGAGTCATTTACAGCAGGGAAGGCAGCACTTGTGACAGTGCTTCTGTGATGCTGGTGTGGACTAGGCAGTTGCCTGTCACAGCAGTACCGTTTCCCCTGTGACCACCAGGTCTCCTTCCCTCCAGGTTCAAAGAGCGTGTGCTACAGACCCCAAACGACCTTCTGGCTGCCGGCTTTGAGGAACACAAGTTCAGAAACTTCTTTAATGCTGTGAGTTCACCTGAGCCACACTGGTTGAGGAGCAAGGCCTTCCACATGTCATGCTCCACAGAGCAGATGGGAGCAGACAGGCTAAAGGTCCACAGCCCGCCTGCAGCTCTGCAGTTGGGGCTGGTACAGGGCAGGGTCATTTCCTACCTGTGGGGATATGTGAATACAGGGGACCTCAGTTGGGAGGACTGTCAGCTTCTTGCCATTCTGAATGGATGACGGAAGGGGACTCAATGCCAGGGCCCTAGATGTGTCTCTGACCTTCAACACTAATCTTTGCAGTCTCAAAATGAGGGGTCCCATGGGGTTTTGGGGGCAGGTGCTAGCCGGGTCTGATGGCGGGGCGATGTGAAGTTTTACAGTGTGGTAGAGTTGGTGGAGAAGGATAGCTCAGTGTCTAGCCTGCTGAAGGTGTTCAACGACCAGAGCTCCTCGGACCGAATCGTGCAGTTCTTACGCCTCCTCACATCGGCCTTCATCAGGAACCGAGCTGACTTCTTCCGACATTTCATCGATGAGGAGATGGACATCAAAGACTTCTGCACTCACGTAGGTCCCTAAGGTCCTCCTTGGGGATGTAGCTCCTACCAGGCTTTGCTTGTCGATCCCTTACACACTCCAGGTCCACTGTGTCTGCCCAGAGGGACACCCTTACAATGCCAACTAGCAAGATTAGCCCACTGTTCCTTGAGTGGCCTGAGCTCTGAGACTTGAGCAGCCTGCTTGTAATCCCAGGGAGTCTCTGGGATGGCCGGACTTGGGACTGTTCTGTTGATGAACTGCTGAGTAACTAACAGTTCCTGTCACATTTGCCTTATGATGGGCTCTTGTTTCAGATGTATTTATCTGAAACAAGGAATGGCACACATGTTAAGAAATGGACAATTTTCATATGGCTATCTGGATTTTTTTGTTTTAATTAGAAGGTACTGGGCCCCTAACTTGAATGGCGGTTACCACAGGCACAAGAGCAGCTACCCTCTGTGGGATACACATGCTGGCATATCACAACTTCTCCATTGTCTCTGCAGTATCAGAACTTACCCCCCAGGCTCTGGCTTCTACAGGTTTATACTTGGAAGCCTCTGGCTTCAGGCTCCTTTTAGTTCTAAGTTTTTGATGCCAGCCTGAAAGATTCCTCTCTTGCATATTCCATCAAGGGTCTGGAATAAAAATGGTTTTGCTTCATTTTCTGCAACCCCAGTAGTGTCTGGCTGAGTTGCTTCTGTGACAGGTGGGCATCACCACCCCCGCAAAGGACAGGTGACCGTGATGCTGGGAGCCAGGGCTGCACGCACCTCCTTGCCCTGGCCTCCCTCCTAAGTATTTATTTTGGCATTGCAGGAAGTAGAGCCCATGGCCATGGAGTGTGACCACGTACAGATCACAGCCCTGTCGCAGGCACTCAACATCGCTCTGCAGGTGGAGTATGTGGACGAGATGGACACTGCTCTGAACCACCACGTGTTCCCCGAGGCTGCCATCCCTTCCGTTTATCTGCTCTATAAAACATCCCACTACAACATCCTTTATGCAGCTGAAAAACACTGATTCATTTGAGGCCATGCCGGAGCCTGTCATCTAATGGACTGCATTCTGAACGGAACATTCTGCCTTGGCAATTTTTTAAGTGATTTAGACAACTAGAAAACATATAGCCTTTTGGGTAAAGCCACTGAACTGAGACCTGTGCCCACTATGGACTGTGATGACTTAATAGGAATTTTAGTATTTATTTTGATAGATGATATAATGCCTGCTAACTCTGGACCACAAGGCCAGAAACCCTGTCTCTGTACCCATTTACCTCAAGAACCTCATTGGACCTATTTATCTGGAAGAGGTTCCTGACAGTGTTGATATGCTGCTGTGTGAAAGGGGGGGAGGGGGATATTGGGCTTGCCCTCATCCAGGACAGTGGCCCTCATAGGAAAGAAAAGCTTAGGTCAGCTGTCACGTGCAGATGACTTACCAGGCCTATGAAGAGTCCAGCCCCGCTAGGTCGGGTGGGTTAGACTGTCTGAATTGAGGGTGTGTGTACTCATTCATGGTGGCTATACTTTCCCACCCACCAAAAGAGAGGGAACAAAACCAAAAAGACTTACCAAAATCCAGAAAAGGACTTTAGCCTTCAGCACGAAGCTCAAGTTGTAAGGTCCCTCTACCTCTCAGGATCAGAACTCCTGACTCTGGAGGATAGGTCCTTCAGGGTTCTGCTGTCAACCCCACCTGGATAAGGCTTGCCAAGGACTAGGGCCTGTAATAGGGCCAGTGTGTCCAGCTGGGACCAAGGGGCTACAGCTGCCCATCTTCCCCAGTGAATTCTAGTAGGGTCTAGGTAGTTGGCTGGTTATGTGCAACAAGAACCTGGAAGGGCTGAGGACAGGTTTCACAAGGCTCTTTGGGTTTCCCCAGCCCAGCTTCATAGGCAGTTAGGCAGGAAAGGACAGCCAAGCCATAGACGTTGGCAGCAGGGACATTTCCCCCTCTGCATGTGCCCCTTAATAGCCACTTACCTTGCTTTGCTGCCTCAAGACCTTTAGGAGTCTACCTGAGGACACACGGTCCTCTGTAGGACAACCATGGGACCACCCCCTGGTCCTTTCTTGGGTACAGGGCTCTCTTCAGGCTTCACTCTGCAGGAATCAGACTATTGGTGCTACTGTGAGGGACTACTGACAGCCTGCATGCAGGGCTGGGAGCAGGATCCTGATCTTACACAATTCAGATTTGTATCTGTCCTCTTTTTTGGTGTAAACCAAAAGCACCGAGATGTCTGAGCAGTGTGGAGTTTCTAAGACCGCCCTCTGCCAACATTTAGATCCAAGGGGTCCTTTGAAGTGAGTCTATCACTGGCACAGGAGTGTAAATCTGCCCTTCATCTTTTGATGTGTTCAGTGTCCCACCCTGATCTGGGTATCTATGGCAGGTAGCCCACAAGAGTGGGCACCTATTTCCATGACTGTATTCGACCAGTATTCTCCATTTCCAGGTTTAATGGTATGAGCACAGGATGCCTGACTGATGGATGGCCTGGGCTGTTCCACGGGAGTTCAGATGGGTCTGGGGACAGGGGGATAGGCTTGGGAACATGCTAAAACCTGGTCGAGCATAGCAATTTCCTGGCTAGGTTACAGCACAAGTCCTGCCAGCTCTTTCTAGAGGCAACAGTGGAGCGCAGATGCTGAGCGCTCATCTTTGAATTCCTCACTCCCCCAGAACAGCCAGTGGGGACAGTAACAGAGTGGTGCATCTGCTATCTGCCTTCTGAGAACAGAATTGAGTGCTGGGGCCAGCTGCCCAAGTTCAACTGTGTGACCCTGGCCAAACCCCTTCACCTCTGAAGCAAAGAAGCATGCCACCTTGAAGTGAACTGGGTCTAAGAACCAAGTAAAACAGCCAGCCTGGGAAAGTGGAGCTTGGGGCTGAGTGAGGACCCTGCAGCTTCCCTCAAGTGAGAACATCTTCCTGGCATTAAAACAGGCTCTATAAAGCACTTTCAGTCTGGCTTCTTAATGATGAGTAACTGGTTATGTAAGGAAGACCCTGTCTTCCCACAGGCCACTCATGAGTGGACTACACTCGAAGGGCTGCCCCTAGTCCCCTCAGTTAAAAGAGCAGATGCAGTAAGCTATGCACACTTGACCAGAGCCTTGCCATACTAGGTGGGCACAGATGGGATCTGAACACTGACCCCACCTTCTGCGTATCAAAACTGACATCTCACAGCATCATTTAGAAGGTGGAGGCCACCTGGGTGCTCTCCATTATTTGCTTTGTCCAGGTCAGAAAGAGAAAGTGGGCTCATGGAAAGGGATCAGAATATCAGAACTGAAGGAAGGTGCCCTGCATTACCCAACATCTCATCTGGCTGTTGGGTCGCACTGGCTAAATCTTAACCAGTACATGTCCACTTCCTTGACTACAAAAAAACAAACAAACAAACAAAAACAAAAAAAGAAAAGGAGTATTAAGATACATCATGACCTCACAGACAACCAAATGAGACCCCAGTTCAAGGCCTGCCTAGACACTGAAACCATTCAAACTAAAGAGTAGGAGCAATCCAAGCCTAGCAACCCAGATCCCTAGAACCAGATAAAGGTGGCAGGGAGAACCAATAACCTCCATGTGTGAGCAGACACCATCCTCCCTCACATACCATATTAAGTTAAAAAAATGGGGCGGGGGTTGGCGATACAGAAAACCTAGGACACAAGGCACAGAGGGTTAGAAGGTATCTTAATGCCAGGCACTCAACAGTGACACCAGAATCCAAGTCTCATGGTAACCTTCCAACCTTGCTTTAGGGATGCCAGTGTATGGTAGTCAAGTCCACAGGACTCCTCAAAGCAATCATCGGAAGCAGGCCTGTGAACACCTGCCTCAAAGTCCAGGCTGAACTGTGCTACCCCCTCATCCCCCGGGCCTGAGAGTGATAGTTAGCCAGACTGACAGTGAGCTGGGCAGCATGAGTCACTGTTCCTGCACTGTATATACACTAGGCCCCAATACAACACTGGAGACCTCTAGCCCTGGAGCTCTAGAGCACAACTGTGGCCAGCACTGTGAGGCAGGTAGCTCAGATCACTGAGCATTGTTCCTCATAGAGAGCAGCCATACTCCAGGGTGAACACAGGACAGTTCAGACTGGAAAGTCTTACAAAAAAGCCAGGACAAAAGACCACATGGATTCATGTCCAGGAGCGTGGGGCAGATCACGTGCACTCTCTCGACCCTGCAGACAGCTTCATGAGTTGAGGGCAGTCAGCAAGATCTTCCTGTCCATCTTCTAGGACAGCTTAGGTAAGGTGCAGAGGGTGGTGTGACAGAGCAAAGGAGCTGGTATTGTATGCTGTGGAGAAGGACAGGGGCATGTGCTGAAGATCTGACAGTACTGTGATAGAGGGACTCATGGTCAGGGGCTATACCATTTCCCCCTATCAAGGAAACAGCATTCTGTTTGCCCTAGGGAAATCTCAAAGTCAATGATAAAACACTGCAACACCTCAGGATGTCTTTGACTCCTACTTGGTTTAATTTGGAAAACAAGGTGAGCACAAGAAGCCTGCATACACTGATTATAGACACACAGCATCACCTACCACACTTAACTCCACAACACTTGTGCGGGAGGTCTTTCCTGCTGAAGGGTTGGGGTGGGGGTGGGGGTGCCCAGGTGGATGGTAGGGTGAAAGGGGAGGGAAGGCTTTTACAGACAACTGGAGGGTACCACTCAACAGTCACATTGACCAGGCAGTTAGCTTGTGCTTGAACTTGGCTGTGGTGGCGCTTGATGTGCTCTTGGCTTCTTCTTCCTCCTCTTTTGCCTAGAGAGGCAGCTCAGCGCAGACTCGACATTCCTGGGGGCCACCACAGGCTGAGGTGGCCTGCCAGACTGTGTGGGGTACCTGGTCTTCAGGCTCTCCTGGAAGAGTGGCTGGGAGAGCAGATGGCGGAGCTCCTGCTTCAGAATCTTCATCTGCTTCTGTCGCCGACGCTCTTCTTGCTGGTCAGCTTTACCTCCTTGAGACATACAATTATAGAATCAGGTACACAGAAACACTTCCTTAGACTAAACTAAGCTGTGCTGGCTTGACAGTTCAGAACCGTAAGTGGTTAACTCCTGTTTAGGAGGGATACAGTAAACCACCATCCTTCATTGTTCAGGAAACCAGTAAAGACAGAAACTCAATTTACAGGTAAGGTAACTCAGATTTAGAGTCCCATAACGGCCACAGAGCAAACTGTCAGATCAGAACTCACATCTGATTGAAGTCTATTGTCCTACACGCTGCCTCCTGGGGTAAGATGACCACAAATTCCTTGGGAGACAGTGCAGCCTGACTCTCCAGTAGCTCACTAATGCTGTGAGTGTATGCAGAGGTGGACACAGCCCAAGTCTCCACCCAAGCCTGACATCAACAAGGAAAGGTAGAGGCTTTTCTACTCTACTTGAGCCCCAGACCTGAACTACAAGGAAGAACACACTGTTGGCAAACTCCTGGCTCCTACACTGAGCAACAGTCTGCCTGGGAACTTGCTCATTGGGTACTGAGAAGTCAACACCTCAACTGAACTGCACTATTGGTATGGAAGAAGAGCACCAACTGTAACTGCTGTCATAGGCCCCAGATACAGTTTTCAGCTTTGCTATGCAGGGCCATGCAGTCCCTCACCCCTGGCCTCTTCCTTGGCTTCTAGCCCACAGATAGAAGAGGGTTTAGGTAATGCCTGATGATAGAGCTATTCTGATGTACAAATTCCTTCTCTCTGTGAACCTTTTTTTATTTTGTTTTGTTTTGAGATAGGTCTATGTAGCCCTGGCTGTCCTGAAACTAGCTCTGTAGACCAGGCTGGCCTTGAACTCAAGAGATCTACCTGCCTCTGCTGGAATTAAAGGCAAGCCTACCACTGCCTGGCTTAAATGCCAAGAGCTCAATGTCAGATCCAGTGGTGAACATGTTTGGACCTTTCTATAATGTCAGAATTTGTTAAATAAGCATAAATTTACAAGGTTTAAAAAAAAAAAAAAAGGATAATAGCTCCTACTCAACTCATGCCAAGAAACTGGAGAAGTTAAAGGAGACACGGAGGTGCTGTGTGGTTCAGCATTAACTACCATGGTAAATAACAACTTAGCAGTGGCATATACTTCCTGTTTTTCAAGCCTAAGTTATCCAGTTTAGTCTCCTTTACTCAACCTTGTCAGGAGGTAGGGAGTTTATCACCTGTCTTATAGATGAACGAAGAGGCATAGCAGAAAGGCTAATCATACAGTAAAAGAACAGGCTGCATTAATTAACAAGGATACCTTGCTTGTGATCTGCTCCTAGTCATGGAGTGCAAAGGCTGTCCATATGAGGCAGTCAGATAGACCAGAAAGGCCCAAGGCATCTGGCCCACAACAGAATAAGCAGCCATAAGGAAAGAACAGGGTACCTTGCTGCTCCTGATGGGGTCACAGAAGGAAGGATGGCCTCAACCAGGTAAAAGCTAAAGGGAAAGCAAACACCCTGCACAGGCGCACCTTTGTACATCTCTTCTTCTAGCTCAATCTCAAGGGCCGCTGCTGCTTGCTCTACCCATGAGTTGTGCAGACAAGCCTGGAAGTTCCTGTATTCAGCTTTTTCAATCTGTCGGGCTAGACGGATCCGTTCCTGAAGGGGGTAGTAACACAAAATAGTCATCTGATAGAGGGGCTGGGCCTCTCAACAAGCTTTACTGAAGCAGTTCTTAAACTGCAATGTGACCAGTGAGATACAAAGCAGATCTTACTGAAACCCTTGCCCAGGTTCTTGCTCATAGCCCAGGTGACCATCACAACCACAGAAGCCTACTTGTACCTCCTTAGAGCTCTGTCCCAGGTGCCAACTCATATGTGGCCCATAGTGAACTTGTCTCCCCTTTCCTCAATCCTCTTTCTTGTGGGTCTTGAGGTCACACTGCAGTGACAATGTTCCACTCATCCCGACATGGAGAGAGGATATGCAGTGGGAACAGGCATGAAAATGGGGTGGCTCCCAGCAGCCTTAACAGGAACTCTCTGTAACCCACCCTCTACCAGCCCCATCTAACGCCTTACACAACCAACCTCCATGCCAGTGGTCACACACCCACACACCCTTAAACTGCCCCGTTTTCACGCCCTCAATGCCCATAATCCATCTTATCCTCACCCTTCTTTATCTCTGCAGTAGGATGAAGGCTCTGCTCCCCCCCCCCATCCCAACCACACGGCTCAGGCCCAATGCTCCATGGACATCTCACTGTGCGTGGGCTCAGCCTATACACACACTGTGAGCCTCAGGAAGACGACCATATTAGTCCCGCATACACTGAGGCCTGGGGTACACAGCAATCACAGTGAGTGCTCCTGAGTTAATACAAACATGGAAATCAAGTCTTACTGTCCCTGCTTCAGGGTGCACCAAGCCTTCAGCATTTACCTCGATGTTTACAGCTCTCTGACAGGTATCTCTATGGCTGAGCTCACTGCACTGTCTACTGGAGAAGAAGCAGGTGGAGATTTCAGGACCAGATATCAAAGTGAATGAGGGACAAAACACACCTTCTCTGGTCACTCCCCCTTTCTGCTTTTCTCCCGGGTCTGGCATGTCCATCCAGTCTTTTAACAAAAGCCACTGTCTAGCTGTCGGCAGCCCCATTTCTCAGTTCCCTAGGGTAAGGTGCTCTGTGAGGAGAAGGTACACTGGGGTTTAACTTTTACCTTGACCACATCCATGTACTTCAACTGCACTGGGAACAGTGGGATGTCCTCATCTTTCTTGAGAGTTTTGTAAATCTTCTTGAAGTTGATCACATCCTCAGGCCCAATCAGCATCAAGCTGAGGCCTTCACTGGTAGCACGAGCAGTCCGACCACTTCGGTGGATATAAATCTCTGAGGTGCGAGGCACCTACAAAGCAGCAACAAAGATCAGCAGTGCCCAAAACTGCTTTCCCTTGGGGGCACACCCCGAAACTGGCTCTGCTCTCTGCAGGACAAAAATCTCTCTAGCACTGTGGATCAACTTAACCCTTCATCCTGACACACAGGCTGTCCCTAAGTTGACAGTCTGCCTGCTGTGCAGGCTCTGCATCCTGACACACAGGCTGTCCCTAA
>JADRCH010000100.1:5054536-5075789 GCA_019843965.1 Rhynchomys soricoides | reverse complement strand
TAAGTTGACAGTCTACCCGCTGTGCAGGCTCTGCATCCTGACACACACACAGGCTGTCCCTAAGTTGACAGTCTACCCGCTGTGCAGGCTCTGCCCCCCTATGGCTTCCACACCTGTTCAGCTCTTTACAATCAATCTGGTTATCTGTCTTTCATCTTCCCCACTCACTCCCCTTGAGACCAACACTGGGTATCTGAGTCTCCACTCTGAAACTCCCCATTTTCTTCAGTGCTGCATGACCTATGACGGTACATTTATAACCAAGAATTATCGAGTGACTACTTTAGGCCAACCAACCGCAAAACACTTCAATGTGGCGGTTTGAATGAGATGTTCCCTGTTAAGTTTCAGGCATTTGAACACTTGGTCCCCAATTGGCAACTTTTTTTTAGGCCTAGGAGGCATCACCTTGCTAAAGTGACACCTTGTGTCACTGGTGGCAGGCTTTGAGCTCACAAAAGCTGGGTACCATTTCCAGTGCACTCTCTCTGCTTCATATTTGCAGCTGAGCTCTCAGCTGCTGCTCCACCCACTTCCCACCTGTTAGCTCTACTCCCTTGTCAGGAGCTCACACCCTCTGGAACCATGAGCCAAACCGTTTCTTCTCTAAGCTGCCTTGGTCATACTGTTTTACCACAGCAACAGAAATGTAATGAAGATAGTATTATCCTAGACATATGAAATATTTATCACTGTATTATCACATATTATAAACTAGGAAAACCCACCACTTCCTCTAGGTTATCCAACTCAATGTTGGAGCCAGGATTCAAAGACCATGTTAAGGCAGGCTAGCCTTTAGCAGGCGGGCTCTGACACACAGCACGGCATGGGTACTGGTGCTCCTCCTCCCTAAGTCCTGTAGCAACCTCCACTAATGAGGTGCAGTAGGCTGAGTATCACTATGAACCATTTACCACGATTCTAGAAATGAGACTTGCCATTCTTCATCTTAGAGAATCAAGAGCCAGCTCCTCCGCATGATTCTCTGGCCTTCAGGCAGCCGGCTCCCAACTACCTCTGGTGCTCAGCAACTACTCACCGACTTCTTTCCCAACCAACTCCTCTTCTCACTCCAGGTTAAGTAACCCTGTGTTTGTTAAGTTTTTCTCAATTGATACAAGTTAGAGTCATCTGGGAAGAGGAACCCTCCACTGAGGAAATGCTGCCATCAGATTAACTGGCCTGGAGATCATTTCCTTGATTAATGACTGATGTGAGAGAGCCCAGCCACACAGTGATATATATAATTGTGGCTGATACCCACCCTGGACAGGAGGTCCTGGGTTGTACTAAGCAAACAGAGCAGCACTCCTCCATGGTTTCATCTTCAGTTCCTGCCTCCAGGTTCCTGCTCCGACTTCCCTTCATGCCAACTATAAGCTATAAGGTGAAACAAGCTCTTTCCTTCCCAAGTTGCTTTTGGTTATGGTGTTTACCAGAGCAGAAGAACCCCAAGACACACCCCAATCATGCCTCCCTCTGCACACCCCAACCTCTCCATCCTGGAATGCCAGCACTTGTAGGAAGCACTCAGCACCCTTTCAACTGTATTACATGTGATAATTCTCTAATGTTTCCTGCTTACGTTACAGCGGTGGTCATCTCTCACCTCTCCTCTACAGGATGTAGCACATTCTTATGGGCTGGGCATCTTCTACAACAGACTCAGTCCCTCTATTCCAGAAAAGCACTACTCTGAATCTATACCCTCAAAAGATTTTAAAAGCAATGGAATTAAAGATGAAAAGTACTAAAAAATACCATCCTACTAGATGCCAGGCTTTCCACACTTACACTGTGGTGGTAGGTGTCACTGTGCACTCAACTCAGTTCTCAAAACAACCCTATGGGGCAGCTGTGGTGGTCGTTTCCAGCTTCCAGATAATGGTACTGTCATGAATGGTCCCAAAGTACCTGTGTGTGGAGAGCCACAGACGGAGCCTCAAGTGTCAGGACCTCCTTCCCAGCAGTGAGGTGATCTGTACCCCTACCCACTGCCTTAGCTGTCTGCTGGAACACATATTTCAGGGTGTGCAGAGGGCTTTGTTTTAAACAACTGCCAGTTTCTGATGATAATCCCAGCATCCCTTACGAATGCTTAGGAGGATGCAGAGCAGATGTAATTACGTGAAACCACACCCTGGCCTTAGTGGGGGAGGGCTCTCACCTGCCAAGCTGTCAACACAAAAGCATCAGAGAAGTGGTCAATTCCTGGCAGCAGGATCTGGAGCCCATGCTCCCAGCTCCAACTGCATGCTACTGCTGGCTTTCCACAAGCACTAGTGTTACTGCTACTACTGACCCAGGACATACAGTCAGTGTTTCCAATTTGGCTGCCCAAGTTTCATGGTTTAAATATGCTCGGCCCAGGGAATGGCACTATTAGGAGGTGTGGTCTTGTTGGAGTGGGTGTGTCACTGTGGGTGTGGGCTTTAAGACCCTCACCCTAAGCTGCCTGGAAGACAGTCTTCTGCTAGCAGCCTCTGATGAAAATGTAGAACTCTCAGCTCCTCCTGTACCATGCCTGCCTGGATGCTGCCATGCTCCCACCTTGATGATAATGGACTGAACCTCTGAACCTGTAAGCCAGCCCCAACTAAATGTTGTCCTTATATGAGTTGCCTTGTCATGGCATCTGTTCACAGCAGAAAAACCATGAGTAAGACACCAAGCTCTTTACATATGTGACTTACTAACCCAGAGATGCACTACCCTGTCATTTATGAGAAAACCAAGGGACAGAGACTATTTATTGAAGGTCACATAGCTAGGATTTAGCCAAGGGAAGTCTTAACCACACCACCCTTGCACTGCATATCAGACTAGCCACTTAACATTCTGCTGTGAGCCCCCCCAAGCCCCTCAGGCTATTGCCAAGGCTGACTGTTCCTCTCCATGACTGATGGTAGAGCCCTTCTTCTAAAGACAACATGTACATAACTCATTGAACACGGAGAAGTTGGTGCCCGCCTAGAACCTACCTAGAACCAACAGAATCCCTATGGGACCAGTGTTCATGTGGACTGATGTTCATGGTACTAGAAGGTACTCCGCATGTGACCAGAAGAGAAAGGTAATAGCAACCCAGCTACAAACACTTCCATCTGCAATAGCGACCTTCCTGCATGATGCTCTGGTACAGTAGTGGCACAAACGTTGTAGGAGTGACCAGCCCGTATCTGACTGGAATCAAGGCTGGCACCCTGAGAAGGAACCCATGTCTGACACTGCTAGGTAGCCAAAAACCTGAAATTAGACAGGACACAGACCTAGGGGAAAAACACTATGTCCTGTTAAGGTACACAGCAGCTAACCGACTCTTTAATAACATTCTCCTGTACTCATAGAGCAGTGTCATGCTCAGCTATCATCAAAGAAGCTTTCTCCCAAAGTAGACGGGAACAAATACAGACACACAACTGGACAATGTGCAGGGAGAGACCTTGGAACATTCAGTCTTAAATGAGAGGTCTCCATCAAATTCCTCCTCTTAGGGCTCAGGGGACATTGTGAAGAAGAAAAGTGGAAAGATTGTACAAGTCAGTGGGGATGGAGGACATCAAGGAAATGAGGCCTTCCAGACACAACAGGACTGACACACATATGAACTCAGAGACTGAAACAGCATGCACAGGGCCATCTAAGCCAGGTGGGGTCCCAGGGCTGAGAAGAGGGGGTGAATACAAGCCCCCATCCCTAGCCCAGAGGCTATCTTCAATTGAAAACCCCTGTCAAAGGAAAAATTATTTTTCTCCAACAGAGTCTCACTGAGTCACACTGAAGGGCAGGCACCATGCCCAGTAGTATATGGCCACACAAAATGAACTGGATGGTATTTTCAGAGACTTTTTGGTTGCGTAATGCTTTATCCAGGCTTCCCCTCCTCCCCTTTACAGTCCTTTGTTTATGTATGGTTTCTGATTTTGTGTTTTTCTGAGATTTTTGTGTATGGGAGTCTGTGTGCCTCTGTATCTGTATGTGTTTGTGTTTTATCTTTGCCTCTTGTTTCCTGTTTGTTTGTTCTATTCTGGTGTGTTTGTTTGCTTTGTTCTGGTTTGTTGTAATGAGAAAGAACAGGTACAGAGGTGGACGGGTGAGGAAGATGGGGAAGATCAGGATGACCCGGAGGAGGAGAACTGGGATCAGGATATATTATATGGAAAAAAATCTATTTTCAATAAAAATTAAAATTATTAAAAACAAAACAAAAAAACCTCTAAACCACCACCATTCCACTGTGATCTGTCCCCACCAAAACTCACGCCGAAGCTAAATTTTTCAGTGTAGCAAGTGCAGCAGCGTTGGGAGGGGCCTAGTGGGAGGTGTCTGTGGATGGGACAGAAAGAGGGAGAGAGTTCTTGCTCTCCAAGGGCTGGATTACCATGAGATACACGCCAAGGCTGTCTCCCTCATGTTTACCACCTGCTTGCCCTTCCACCCCAATGCTCCTACCCGAAGCTATGCAGATGTGGGTGACATGCTCTTTGACTTTGCAGCCCCCAGAATCAACAGGCACACCCTCTTTAAAATGACCGTGTTTAAGGTATTCTGTCATAGTAACAGAAAAGAGACTAAGATCACACTTTAATCTGTCAGTGTTAAGTAGCCTGTGGGCACTAGATGCTAATGAGAACATGTTACAGGGAACCTGAGGAGGAATATTCCTCCCCTCTATTCAACCTTTGCTTTAACATTTCCCCATTCATTGCAGGAGGCAGGACAGGGGATGGGGTTGGGTGTGTGTGTGTGTGTGTGTGATTAAGACTAAGAGTTGTACCTGGTAATGGATGACATGCTGCACTTTAGGAATATCCAGACCCCGAGCTGCCACATCTGTTGCCAAGAGAACACAGCTGTGTGGAAACAAAGCACATCCATAATTATAAATAACAGCGATTACCAGTCAGCTTAGCACCTGCTAAGTACTCCACACTGCAGCCCTACAAGGTAATACTAGTATCTTACTTTTACAGTTAAGAACCTGAGGCTGAGAGGTTCGTTTTCCATGGTGTGCATGCAGCTAGTCTGCTGTGGAATCAGGACCCCAAACCTGGGTCTTGCTGTCTCAAGCACGTGCTGTGCTCTGATTAAGTAAAGCCATAGCCACTGGGAGTCACTGCCCTTGTCTCCTACTACCTCCTCACTAGTCTCCTCCATCCTGAGAGACCGTCTCACCCTTCCCTAGACACACAACATGTACCTACTCCCTGCATTATTGGTCCACAGGCAGATGGACAAACATGAAGAGGTGTGGCATGGGCTCAGGAGTCTGACAGCAATCTGAGACCCAGCCTGTCATTTCCTTTTGTAGGAGCTTGGGTAAGCTGGTGAACTTCTGTAGGGTCACTCTATCATCTACGCAGTAAGAAGAGCATGAGTAATAAGCAGCAGTAGGGCACTGTGGTTATGAAAGGCCACACTGGTTGGCACTGCCAACACTTTTTCTACATTGTTCCTCGTCACTCCATTCTTGCAATCCCACACCTGTCACCCTATGTATGAGACAGTGAAGCACAGGCACGCTGACTAACTTGGCCAGCGAGGAAGTGAAGGGTTGAGGATCTGCTCTCAGATGCTGGTTCTGGAGGCTGCGCTCTCTCTCAAACATAAGCTATTCTGCTGTTTCCCAAGGATGTTAGAACAACTGGAAGCCCAGGTTGTCTAATTACTGGAAGTCTCTGTACAACATTAACAGCAAACAAACACAATGAATGAGTGACCTTGCCCAATACAGAAATAAAATTAAGGAAAAGAAGAAAGGAAAAAAGAGCTAGCCTGACTTGTGCTGCTAAGGTCCCGAGCTCCCTGCCCCCAGTCCTCCTGAGTACACTGGCTGACGGTTCAAGGCGTCTGGAGACAGACTTCACTTACTCTTCCAGACGAGCAAACTGCTCCAGGTTTCTGAGCCTTTGCTTCTGGTGCATGCAGGCATGCAGGGTCAGTGGCATGATGTCCAGGACCTTGAGGAGCCCCGAGAGGCGTTTGATGCAGGAGATGCTGTTGGCAAATACCAGGCTACGACCTGGGTACTGCATGAGAAAATAGTAGAGATACAAGTCTTTCTCATCTGTCTCGCAGTGGATCTTGGTCTCCGTCAGCGTCTCCACTGTCCCCTCGTTCCTGGTGAGGTCAATGACTTTCGGCTTGCCCCTCATGCCAATCTTCTGCATGAGAAGGTCAAGTTTGGTTGTTGTGTCCATTTTCTTCACGTGTTTCTTATGAAGGATTCGAGCAGGAGCTTCGTGTACCAGGGTTAGTGTGGCAGAAAAAACAAGAGTTTGCCGGTTGGGATTGTACTGGGAGTCATTTAGCATCTCTAGCAGCTGAGAGAGTTCAGCAAAATGGCCTTTCTCAACCATTCGATCAGCCTCATCTATGACCAGGCACCTGCAGGAAAGGAAAGCTCTATAGGACACCCACTCCCACCCCACTCTATAGGACACCTGCTTCCACCCCACTCGCATGCTCACATCCATGTGCACACAGCACCCCGCCATCACTCCTAGGCACCCATGAACTGTTGTCATGCATGCTTAGCTTTTGAGAATAGGGCCTGGATAGCCACAGGATTCTGTACCAGTGAGAAAGCTCTGCACACACCAGCCATGCAGCCACTTCAGGCTCACCTCAGAGATGGTTAAGAGAAAAGGGAAGGGGCTGCCTCTCACCTGAGCTGCTGAAGCTTACTCAAATGAGGGTGTTTTTCTTTAACTAACTCCCAGAGCCGACCAGGGGTGGCGATCACAATCTCAGGATGTCGGTTCAGCATCCTTTGCTGTTTCTGCATGGACATTCCACCAACTAAAATGGCTGTATTAATCCCTACAGACAGAAAACAACTGATCATGTTATTCCATCTGGCTGCTCATCCTATGGATCAGCACACGGTCACTAGCACAGCTTTCTATAACAAGGAAATGCTGTAACAGTTGGCCTGGCCTGACCCCAAGAGGGCTTACCAAGTAGTCTGGACCCTGTCTACTTGCCATTTCTTTCCATTCTCTTCCCTAACCACAAGAGAAAGGCTGGATTTGAACCCATCACTTATTTCCAGAGCTCTGAAGGTGAGCAGTGATGCGCTGTAGTGCTGGGAAGGATGTTTATGTTGTGACACAGTATAAGAAGCTCTTTAGGCTCTAAGAGAGAACTGGGGCCGTGAGGTGGAAGTGAATGCACGTGATAACAAGCTGAAGAACTGAGCAAGTACCTTGGACGTGAGGAAGAACTCAGCCATGCAATCAATGTGGCTTTTGTTAGGATAAATACCACACTGTGAAAACCTTTCCCTAAGGAATAGAATTAAGCTTCTATCTCAAGGCAGAGATAAGTAAATTGTTCTTAAAACGTCAGGTTACTCACAATCATGTCATAGCTCTGGTCCCCTTGAGGAAATGGAGCACTATTAATTTCTAAAGGACTTAATCCTCCAGCAGATGAGAATGCTCCCCTACAACAAGAGCCACAGCTCTCACTGTCATCTGGCATTCAGAGACCTGCTTAGACACATTTAGTCGGTGAAACTAAATCTCACCTGTAAACTTGGCCACAGCATCAATGTGCTGTCTGACCTGGATGGCCAGCTCTCGAGTAGGAGTCAGGACCAGTCCGAGCAGAGGACGCCTTGGGTGTACTTTATAAACAACAGTTTGGTCACACAACTCCTGCTTTAACTTTCCAGCCCGCTCTGCATCAAACTTTTCTTCTCTGTCCTCATTCTGCTTGGGGACAGGCTTTTCCTCGACTAAGGAAGAAGGTCCTTCACCAGCATCCTCCTCACAGAAGAGCAGTGCCTGGGCTGAGGCTGAGTCACTGGGCCAGGCTTTAGTCTCAATTCTGGCCTCTTCGGGCAACACTCCAGATTCAGTTCCATCCTGGCAAGGTGATGCAAGATGGACAGCAGCTCCGACCCTCGTCTCCCTTGGTGGCATTCCAGTACTACTTGGGATGGGTGGAGCCTTCATCTTATGCCACTGCAGCACAGAGTGAATCATCGGGATGGCAAAAGCCAGAGTTTTCCCGCTTCCTTAGAAGTAAAGCAAAAACAGTAGGAATCCATGATGCACATGTCATTGTTTGGAGTTCTTGCCTTTGCATACAAGTAAGGAAACCTGGAAAGAGCCACGTGCCAAGCTGACCAACCCAAAGCACCTGCACTCACAGGCTCCTCCAGCACAGGGCACCTGGGCTCTGAATGAACAAGGAAAGGTGCAGTATGCTGCACTGCACCTGAAGTCATCAGAGACAAAGAACAGATACCTAAGTGCGGAAACATAAAAGACTGAAGGGTCGGTCTTGAACTGTGGAAAAATCTGTACAGCACATGTCCCCAACACCTTCTTCAGTGAAGGAGGGAATAAAATAAATGGCTCTTTTCAGAAATCTTAGCATGTTTGCCTTTATGCTTGAGTGTTTTCAAACTGACCCCTGAAGGCATATGGAGCCCACAACACCCAAGGGTCAAAACAAACAGGACACCCCAACCTGAGAATTTCAAGGCCAGGTTTTCTCCTTAGCTGCCACTTTCTGCATTTCAGTTACTCATGGTCAATTACCGTCCAAAAAATTACTAAACTGACAATTCCATAAATAAGCATTCAACAGTCTCAAGCCATTTATCAATCCAAGTAGGGGACTCGAACACTGCCTGGCACCATCCACATAAGACATGTATCTTCCTTCTGTCCCGTGTTTTTCCACCATAAATGTTACCCACCTGTTAGTCACTCAGTGATCTCAGTTATCAACTTTGTGCCCTGCTTATGTTCAGGTAGTTCTTACTTTATCCACTGGTCCTAGCACCTGAGAGTAGTTACCCTGGTGAGCAACTCAAGACAGGCCTGTAAAAGTATTTTTCTCTGGTTGAAAAGCCGGAAATTCTCAACTTACAGAAAAAAAGGTCATGAATTGGTTACTAAGATCTACAATAAGAATGAATGTTTTTTCTATGAAGTTGTAAAGAAGTTAATGCTAGTTTTGCTGTTAAATCAGTCTGCAGAAAGTAAGACCACGGAGCATGAATGCTCAATATATAAAACACATTCAATCTATATGTTCAGGGAAAAAAACAGGGTTCAGTATCATCTATCTCATCTGTGTTTTGGAGATCTCCTAGAGGACCTGAAAGGTATCCTTCCTGGATACTGAAGTTGGAAAATAAGAATGCCCCAGACAAAATCAATACACTATCTCTGGAAGAAAAACAGTCCCAGTCATAAGCTTCAAAGAGCTCCAATGGGCTCGTGAGATGATTCAGTTAGTGCCACTAAGCCTGAGCACCTGAGTTCACTCCCAAGATCTACATGGTGGGAGATGTGAACTGACTTCCACAAGTTGTCCCCTCTGGCCTATATATATGTGTGTGTGTATATATATATAGGCTTAGCTTGCACAAACCTATACATAAATGCATACATACACAGAAATAAATGTTTTTAAGATTTTGAAAAGAGGGAGAAAAAACTTTTATGAATAGTTTTCAAAGGAAATGAAAGTTTTAAGTGAAAAATAACCACACCAAAGAAGCAAAACATTAGAAGCAAAAGATAAAAACAAACAAACAAAAAACCTTGAAAATTTAAGGAAAAAAGACTTTTCATCAAAGACAATAAAAGCTGAAAGATCAGCTTTTTTTTTATTTTTTTATTAACAGCATCCGTATTTAACAATCTCAGAAAAATAAAACTGACAATCAGAACTACCCAGAAAAAAAAAAAAATTCCTTCAAGATAAATACAAAACAAAGGCTGCTTCTATCTTACAAAAGCTAAAGCAATTCACTTGCAAATCTGCTAAGAAGAATGCTCACCGAAGCCTTTCCATGCAGAAAAGGCTGGTGGCTTAGGAAAATATCTATCTATACAGGAAGTAAGTGTAGCAGGAATCATAGAAACAGAAAGAAACTGTTTTCTTCTTAAACCTTTTTTTTAAAAAAATAATTGCTTACAGCAAAACAGTAAAAGCATATTTTGGAGTTTCCAACACAGAAATAGAAATATAAACAAAAAGCACAAAGAAAGGGGAAATGGAAATCAGCCCTTCAAAGTTCTTCTGCCACAAGTGAGGCACTGTATCACTTGAGGGTTAACTATGATATTAACATGTGTACAACTTGTGACATAGTCTGTGAACCCTAAAGCAAACACTGAAAGACACAGCAAAGGCCTGTAGCTGGTCAGTAACAACAGAGGAGCCAGACAGTGCTGTGAGTGCATACTGGGCCTCACTCTCAGTCCCTGAAACGAAACCCTTGGCACTTCTTGATAGGAGCATCTTTTGTTGTGGTATTTAATTTTCACCTCTACATTTCTGGTGCAGAGCATGAACTTACACACACACACACCCCTCCTGACCACCAAAGAGAGGGACTGAAGATAGAGTTCAAAGCCCAGTGAGGGAAGTTTTCATCAATCACACCCATAATGGAAGCTCCATGAGAACACTACAAACAATGGGATTTAAAGAGCTTCCAGGCTGGTGAGCACATAAAAAGGTGACATGCCCAGAATGGGCACACAAAAGCCCTTTGCCCTCTTACTACCCTCAATGCTTGGCCCTGTGAATCTCTACCAGGCTGTTCCCAAGTTACATAGCCTTTAAGCCAGTAAACACATCCCCGAGTTCTGGGAGACACTGGAAAAAAAAAAAAAGGCATCAAATCCACGGAGGGTATCATGAGCTCCTTAATTTGAAGCAGAATAAATCAGGACTAGGGGCTACTCAATAAGTCTTGAAAGAGTAGGAGCTGAGCTTACTAGGAGAAAGACTTTCACTCCGGGTATTGTCAGAAGTGAACTGTGCTATAGGACACCTGACTGGAGTTGAGGTAGAGAAGTAGCTAGCTTGGTAAAACCCCAGAGGACCGGTTGTATCACAAGTGCATTGTGGGTGCAAACATCTTGAAACATCCTTGTTTTCTGTTATTTTGAGACTGGGTCTACATCTCCCTGGCTGGCTTGGAACTTGCTCTGTAGACCAGGTTGGCCTCAAACTCACAGACCCTTCTGCTTCTTAAAAGCATGCACCATCATGGTTTTTATTTGTTTGTTTCCAAAAAGATCCTAATACAAGTTGAGTACCCCAACCAAAACATCTGAATTCCCAAATACTAAAAAAAATTTAAACATTCTGAGTACCAACATGATCTTCAAGCTATATGTTTAAGGAGTATAGGAAATATAAGTGAATTTCATATACAGACTTGGATATTCCCCCTAAGACATTCCATTATGTAGATGAAAATATTAACTTCTTTAAAACTAAATCTAAAACACTAAGTGTCTCTAACATTTCAAGTAACAAATAATCTATAATATCAGCAAAAATTTCAATCCCAAGTAACATAACAACAAAGAAGATCTGGGATAAACACAAAAGAAAGTCAAAACAACAGATTTAAATTCAACTGCTTTCTACAATCACATTAAGTATAAATGGCCTGGGGGCTGGAGAAATGGCTCAGTGGTTAAGAGCACTGACCCCTCTTCTGAAGGTCCTGCGTTCAATTCCCAGCAACCACATGGTGGCTCACAGCCATCTGTAATGGGATCTGATGCCCTCTTCTGGTGTGTGTGAAGACAGCTACAGTGTACTCACGTACATAAAATAAATAAATCTTTGAAAAAAAAGTATAAATGGCCTGAAAACTCAGTTAAAAAAAGAAAAGCTATGTACTCCTCACAAGAAAGCATATTCAACAGAAAAGCAAAGCTTATCCAAAGGAAAACTGCGGGAAGGTATGGGAAAGGTCAGGCCATACCAACATCCCAATAAAGCCAGAATGAACAGCTCCAGTAACATCGAAGAGGGCGTTAGAACAGAGAAGTCCTGTAGGGATAAAGGTGGTTATTTCACAGTGAGAAGGGGCCGGCTCACACAGAACTCACCATAATGTCTAATATATAAATATTAGTGAATGCTAACAGACTGTCAGCCACATGAAACAAAAAACTGGACGGTATTTTAAGTAGAAAATAATCACTCAGGGAAAATGAATAAAAGAAAATAATGCTACCATTTAAAATCTGTATTTAAAAACCTTCCTAGAAAGGTAAGAGCAAGCCCAGATGAATTCTAACAAATACTTAAAGGTGAAGAAAACACCAACTATTTAAAACTACTTCTGATAATTGATCAAGCTCATTAATTCTCAGGAATGTTTAGTTTTCATTTCTGAAAAAAATCAATGTAATTTGCCTCTATCAACAGACAAAAACCAAAAACCTACATACCTGAATACATCCAATAAGAATGTTTGTAAGACCTCTAACATACATTTTTGATTTTCAAAACTGTCAGTGAAGCTGTGAACACTCTCAACCTGACAGTCCAGCAATGCAGACGTGAAGGAGTGTTCTCACCTCCATCTCACATGGGGCCTCACAGACAGAGCCAGGGTACCAGAGCCAAGCAGATTTCAGCCCAGAGCTGGATGGCTGCGACACCTTCCATAGCTTTTGTGGTCACATTCCCAACAACCCCCTCTCCCAGTTTCCCAGCCTGTGAGCAACTTAGACTGGATCCAGAAGTTCTCACACCTGGGACACACAACACAGCCCTTACCCGTCTCAGCAGCTCCAAGGATGTCCAGTTTGTCACGGATGGCAGGGGCCAAAGTCAGTGCTTGGATTGGGGTAGGTGCAGAGAAGCCTAGAAAGCTGAGTGCTCGGAGAACAGCCTTGGGCACAAACAGGTCCCTCCAGGCAGACACGTCTGCCTTCTGGTCATGCACCTCAGGCATCCATGTCTTCCCTTTTTTGGGCATTTTAGGGGCAGTGCTCTGAAAAGTAGCTAGTTTCTTTTTCCCTTTGTTTTTCTTCTTTCTTGGAACAGCCTGTGCCAGGTTTTCTGATGTGGCTCCTCCTACCTGTTGATCAGAACAAACAGTGACTTCTCCCTGAGCCTCTGGCTCAGAAGCTTTGACTTCATAGTCATCCTGGACAGCACTGCCTTCAGCAACTAGTACCGCATCTCTCTGCTTCTTCAATTTGATCTTTTTCTTTGGAGAGCTAGACTCTCCTTCCTCCTCTTCCTCTTCTGAAACAGCCTGGGCCTTTCTCTTCTTTGTCTCCTCATTTGAGAACAAACGGGAGGGATTCTTGACTAAATGGTAATCTGTCAGTTCCTCAAAGCACACCAAGTCATCCATCTGTCCATCCGCAAACAGATTCGGGTCGATTGTCACTTGCTTCCATTTCCCTACAACCTTGATGCCTTTCCTCTGAAATGTGCCATGGCTTGCTGACTTTGGCTTTGATTTTGTCTCCTTCAACTTCATGGTTGCTGAAAAGAAATGTTCCTTTGGGTTAGTGACTATGGAGCACAGGCAACACACACCTTTCTAAAACATACTAGACCCTGCAAACAGCCAAGGACATAAAGATGGCTTAACTTACATAGAGAAGATGCTCTCATCCAAAAACGAAACACACCCACAGAATAGGTAGTTTGGCTTGGAGCAGAGGGGACACAGGCAATAAAAAATACATGGGCTGCCAGGCAGTGGCAGAGCACGCCTTTAATCCCAGCACTTGGGAGGCAGAGGCAGGCGGATTTCTGAGTTCCAGGCCAGCCTGGTCTACAGAGTGAGTTCCATGACAGCCAGGGCTACAAAGAGAAACCCTGTCTCGAAAAACCAAAAAAATAAAATAAAATAAAATAAAATACATGAGCTAACTCTGGTTAGGATCCTAGCTCCAACACTTAATTTGTATGCAATCTTCCCTACTCCTCAGAATTTGGTGTTATAGTCTGTTTAAATGAGAGGGGTGTGATAATATCTAATTTTACACTATACACAAAATAATTGAACGTCTCAAAAGAGGCGACAGAATGATGCTTGACCTACATAAGTCATTAGGAATCTGAGACAGAGTGTGCTTTCCTCCCTAGTAGAACAAGACAAGTGCCATTTCCATCATCCTGGCCTTGGTCAGATAGGTTAAAACCCATGCAGTCCTAGGTTCCACCCCCAGTACTGTGTAAAAACCTCACATAGTGGGTATCCAGCCCTCGGAAACGGAGGTAAGATCAGGAGCTCAAGGCCAGCCTAGGCTACAGAAGCCCCCGTCTTTAAAGTCTGGAGGGGGGTTATGTATGACTCATTTGAGTGGAAGTGACTCCACATTGGCCCTCTTTAAATGAAACGGAATCTTGTGGAGCATAAGGTAAAACTCGATTCAAGTCTGGATCCTGCTCAGAGTGTTTGCTGACAATTTGAGGATAATGAAATATTTATCCCACTGGGTCGTCATTTGAATAAGAAATAGTGGCGCAGGTCCAAAACAGCTTAACATGGCGCCTACGTAGATAGGCACGTTGACTTACAGACAAGGCTCGCCCAGCAGTCTCTGGCATGGGACACACGGTGACTCCCGACCCCCACCGCACCTTGGTCCCACCTTGACAAGGGGAAGGGACCATCTCTAGAAATAAGGCGCGGGGAATAACCTGTGCCGCCTGTAAGAGTCCCACGGGCACTATAGCCGACAGAGAGACTTCAAGAGAGGTTGCTGGGCCTTGATGCCCAAAAGCAAGGCGTGAGCCACTAGGAACCAAGGCTGTGGGGACACTCGTAAGTCACTATGCTTCGGAGAAGCCGGGGAGGCCTTCCGCAGCCGACCAGGGCCCGCTCCGCTCCGAACCCACAAAGAACACTCACCGACCAAGTAACCTCACACGCCGGGCCGTCTGCGACAACCAGACCCGGAACTGCAGTACAGAAGCTACAGCAGTTCAGGGACGCAGTTCCGGGGCGGAGCTTCACGCACGCGTGCGCGTTGGAGAAGGAAGTCCCGCCTCTGTGCGGAAGCGTCTATCTGATTGGCATTCCCCAGGACTTGGGCCGGTACCAGGAGGGCTGGGCGTAGCTTAGGTTACGGTTCTGGAACTCCCTCTGTAGACCAGGCTGGCCTCGAACTCAGAAATCCCCCTGCCCCCTGCCCCTCTGCCCCTGCCCCTGCCCCTCTGCCCCTGCCCCTGCCCCTGCCCCTGCCCCCTGCCCAGTGCTGGGATTAAAGGCTTGCGCCACCACTGCCCGGCCTAGGTTACCCTTCTTGTTTATGGCTTAGGCATTGTTTCCGAGCTCCTTCTTGAACACTAGGGAGCGCAAGTGTCCGAGTAATCTTGATCTAGTTTGTGTTCTGTAGCTGTCCCACGTTAAAGTAATTGACTACCTTACCTAATTTATAAACCACCTAAGCCTGGATTGAAAGGGCCACGTTCTCCAGTTCGGTAGTGCCTTCCTACCTCACAGATCTGATCAAGATTGAGCTACCTGTTTGGTCTGTTTGTTTTTTATGTTTGTGCTGGAGATTTAAACTAGCCTTCCATGCCTGAATATTTATTATTTTATTTCTTCACGTAGATCATTATTTTTTGCATGTCAGCATTATGAGATACACACCCAACACTGAATTAGGTTACAAAGTGTTGTCATTGGCAAGGGACTTTCTTTTTCTCTTTTCTTTTCTTTTTCTTTTTTTTTTCTTTTTTTTTTTTTTTTGGTTTTTCAAGACAGGGTTTCTCTGTATAGCCCTGGCTGTCCTGAACTCACTCTGTAGACCAGACTGGCCTCGATTGTCTCAAGCTTTTAGACCTTGTGGACAGAGAATCAAAAAGAGAAATTATAATGACTCTTCTCTTTCCTTTAATGAGATCAGTTATTCTGGCTCAATCATGGACTGGTATAGAAATCAATCCAATATTGGAGATAGCAGTCTTCATTTGGAAGGCCGGTTCTGGACATTTTCAGAGACATATTTGAAAACTGACCACTGCCTTGTATGAAGTTACATTTGCAGTGGATAAAATTGGGACAGGGTCTGGATTAATGCATGTGTTAAAGCTACTAATCTTTTATTAGTTGACTGTGTTAAAATTACTTTATTTCTTCAACAATATTTAATGTAAGTTGTGTGGACTGTACACTTTCTGCTTGTGTCAGTGTATTAAAAACTGGCATGTCTGTGCTGGTGGTCTATCAACCAGTTTTTGTTTTATTGCCTGTGAGTATTACAGGACCTTGGTATTCTGAAAAACTTGCAAGTACTAGAAGTGAGTCAGGCTTTAAGCAGAAGCAAGAGGGTAGTGGGCTTGATTATCGCTGATATAGCAGCTTTGATTACATTAATAGCTAGCACCACTGCTTCTGCAGTTGCTTGGACACAAGAAGTTAGGCAGGACAGCTACTTTTGTTATTTAGCAAAAAAAGTTACTAATGTTCTGAGTATTCAAGAGTATTTAGACAGGTGTTTGGAACAACGGATTGATGCTCTTTATGATACTATTCAAATAATTAGAGAAGAGGTTCAGAGTTTAAGAGTAAGAAGCCATTTTGAGTGTCATGCTGAATATCAATGGATTTGTGTTACTTTTTAAATTTACAATGATAGTCACTATAATTCTGAAGGAGTTCAAAGACACTTAGAGGGTATTTGTCATAATTCTAACACCTCTCTGGATGTTTTAATTTTGCATAGTGAGATTATGAATTTAAAGAATGCTGCTCTGCTGATAAAATTATGGCCTGAGATCAGTAGTTCCATCTTGGTCAAGCTTCAAGAATGGCATATATAGCTCGATCATGCTAGCCCTTGTCTTGGGAATGCTTTTATCCCTGCCCATTGTGATAAAACTTGCCTTTAACAACATCAATATGTTGGTAGCCAAACTACATGGCTTGAAACTAAAAATGGACCCCCCAGACAGACTTATTAATTTAACAGGCTGGCAGTCAGAGACTGGTAAGTTCTGCCCAGAGCCTTACCAACCTAAGACAGAGTGTATTGGTTTTGATAATGCATACTCCCTGACAGGTAGGGGAAGGCATTCTTGTCAGAACAACCTAAGACAGACACAGTCTTGCTTATGAAATAAAAAAGGGGGAGATATGGAGAGCTTCTGGGGCTGCTTGGCAGGAATCTGACATTGGGCCATGACAAGGAAGTAAGCTCAGGCAGGGATCTAATTTTAGGCTATAACAAAGAAGTAGGCTGCAGGCAGGAATATGACTTTGGGCAAAGACAGGGAAGTAGGCTCAGATATCTTGGTCATCCTGATAAGCCCCTAGAAACAATGATCACAGAAGTGATCATGGACTTTGTTGTCTTGCTTGTTCCTTGACTGTTTGTTTATTGTATTGCTTGACCTTATTACTTAAAATGGTATAAAAGCAGATTGGAAAAAAATAAACCCACCTCAGCCTCAGAACTGGCTGGGGTCATGTTTCAATGTTGTCTAATCGCCCTCTTTCTTTTTAATCCTTGCTCCTGCGCTGGAGAACCTGTTGGCTGACTGAGTTGGCTTGGTCACAGGTGGATCTCTCTAAGTTTAAAGCCAAGGGTGGATAGGTCTGCAGAGCCCATTCCAGCACAGCAGGGCTACAAGAGAAACCTGTTCTAGAAAAAAAACAAAATAGGGGCTGGTAAGATGGCTCAGTGGTTAAGAGCACTGACTGCTCTTCCAGAGGACCTGAGTTCAAATCCCAGCAACCACATGGTGGCTCATAACCATCTGTAATGAGATCTGATGCCCTCTTCTGGTGTGTCTGAAGACAGCTACAGTGTACTTACATTAAATAAATCTTTTTAAAAAAAAAAAAAAAGAAAGAAAAAAGAAAAATAGGAAAACAAAAAAGAAGGAAAAAAATTCTGTGTTCCATATTGTGAAAGGAAAGCTGTACGTTTGTGTTAATAATAGTTTGTCAGGTACACACTGTCGATGGCTTATTTATCTTATTAACCTCTCCTAGTCCTGATGCCCCTTGAGGAATATAGAGCTGACACAAGTAGACACAAAGTTTTAGCATTTCAAAGTCTGAGCCCAAACATCCATGGAGTCCAGCAAGAGCATGAGGGATGAGAGAGAAACAAACACTGGACATCACAAGTCTCAGACTGTGACTGGCCACCTACCCTAGGACCATGACTGAACTCCAAAATAACTGACTGTCTTTGTGCCAGCCCTTCTTGCCCATCCCCAACCCTGCTCCCTCCAACCTCCCCATCCTTTAAAGCTGTACTTGATGTTGCTGACTGGAGACAAGATATTAGAAGTAAGACAGGTGTCTGTGTATGTGTACTTGTGCAGGCATAAAAGCTCACACATGTGTGCATGTGAGAAACCAAAGTTGACCAGCATAAGTGTCTTCTGTCTTGGGTCTCCACTTTAAATTTTGAGGCAGGGTCTTTCACCCAATACAGAGCTTACCAATTTGGCTACCCAGATTACTCTGGGGACACCTAATATATGCCTTCAAGTGTTGGGACTACAAGAGATTGCCACACATGCCTGGCTTTTATCTGAGTGCTGAATTCCCAACTCCAGTGCTGCTAGATCTTTAACCACTGGCCTAATCCACCCCCCCCCCCAGTTTTGGTAATTGTACATTTGATTTTTTTTTTTAAAAATGTTGGGGGCTGGAGAGATGGTTCAGTGGTTAAGAGCACTGACTGCTCTTCCGGAGGTCCTAAGTTCAAATCTCAGCAACCATATGGTGGCTCATAACCATCTGAAATGAGATCTGATGCCCTCTTCTGGTGTGTCTGAAGACAGCTACAGTGTACTTACATATAATAAATAAATAAATAAATCTTAAACAAAAAAACCAAAAACAGTCAACATGGTATAGGCTAGAGAGATGGCCCAGCAGTTCAGAGTATTGGCTGTTCTTCTAGACAACCTGGGTTCACTTGCCAGCACCCACAGGGCAACTTACAACCAACTGTTATTCCAGCTCTGGGGGATCCAATGCCGTGTACTGGCCTCCATGGGCACCAGACATACTGGTAGTACACAGACATACATATGCACAAAACACCTCTACACATAAAATGAACAAATGAGGTGTTTTCTCTTTATGTTAACCTGTTACTCATATCTGCAGATCTCTGGATAAAACCTGGCTTAACAATTGGGATCCTGTCCCTATTCAGTGGCTTTTGTAGTGATAGGCATATGACACTCTGCTGCTCTAGTTACAAAATTCCTCTCTTTCTTCCCAATGCTGAGGATGAACACTGTCCATGCAAGGTAAGCAATCTACCACCAAGACACATCACTAACCTTTGACTGTCTGATATACAGCCCTGACATTAAAGCCAGATTGCCCCTGACCTCTACAACTTCAGGCTACACATTGACAAACACTGGGATATCTGGGATACATGACCATGCCCACTGCTTCTTCTAACTGCCCAATCAAATATATCAGGCCAGGCATGGTGATGAACACCTTGAATCTCATCATTCAGGAGGCAGAGGCAGGTAGATCTCTATGAGTTGGAGACCAGCCTGGTCTACACAGCGAGTCCCAGTGCAGCTGGGGCTGTGTAGAGAGACCCTGCTTCAAGGACAAAACCAACCAACCAAACAAACAAAAAAGAAGCAAATCCAAATAATCTAATGATTAGGAAAATAATACCTACAGAAAGACTCTTCTAGGCTGGGGATGCACCTCAGTGGTGGAATGCTTGCCTAGTGCACACAGAGCAATTTTATCCCCAGTATAAAAGAAACCAGGCATGGTGATATATGTATGTAATCCGGCACTCTCCCAGCGGGAGCAGAAGATTCAAGATCATCCTCAGAGGCATACTTATGTTAAGGTTAGCCTTGGCTAAAATTAATCTATTATGTCAAATTTTACAATGTTTCTTATTGTTGACATAACCGTGTAAGGGCTAAAGTTCTGTTTTAAGTTTAAATTACTGTGCTTCAGAGATATACAATATATATAATACCAAATAATCCTGTCATCCATAAGCTCCAATTGCCCAAGGTCAGACAACTTACTGGAAGGCCTGGGGTTGGTCTTTACATAAGATAACAAGCCATGTGTGTTTTTACTTCAGTAAACAATGCTGGTTGCCCTAAATGCACAGGTTGTGCTTGACCGAAGTTAGGCAGAAAGTACATAGACAGAAAGGATGTCTGGATGTATGCTTCCCCTGATTGGATGTATGCTCCCCCTGTTTGGATGTATGCTTGCCTCTGATTGGGTGAAGGTGAGAAGGACAAAGCTCTTTGCCTTTGTAACCTCCTGTATTGTCCTGTTTGAATATTCTGTGGTTGTAGCAATTATATGCCTTCCCAATGAGAAAAACATCCCCACACTTGAGGATTAGAAAAGAAAAGGAGGGCAGGAGAATCGGCTCAGTGGTCGAGAGCACTTCTTGTTGCATAGGATGCCCATGGAGCTCACTACCTCTTCTAGCACCAAGCACAAATGTGGTGCACAGATATACATCCAGACACAACACTCAAGCACATAAAGTAGTAAAAATAAATCTACATGTTTTTGAGGAGAAGGCTTCCTGCTAGGACTACTACTAGTAGTAGTAGTAGCAGTGATAATAATAGACTCTGGCTAATGTACAAAGAGGAGCTGGCCACAAATAGAAGCTTTTACTAACTTATTTACACTGAAGGCTTAGAATTCCACAGGACAGGAACTGTCACCCTTTCCATCTCTTTCAGTCCCAGCCCCAGGGTACACTTTGAATATTTAAACAGAGACAGGAGACTGAAAGTCAGGCAGCTTGGGCAGATGGGGGATTTATACAGCAAAGGTATTGTCCGACTTGTTAATGACACCAGCGTTGTTCCTTTTGAATGTTTGCAACCCAGGTCTATCTTGCCAGCCTGCAGAATTTAGCCTTTCTTAATAAGAGGTTATGGCAGTCCAGTACTTGAAGGTGGTGGAGACCTTGAGAAGCTCCCTTGAGATGCCCTTTAGAGCCTGTTCTTTGATATGGACAGGAAATAGTCTCCTGTTGTTATGGGAATGGAGCCTGATTTGGGTTCCTTCTTGGTGAGCAACAACAAAAACTTTCTTAGCAACCCTAAACTTCAATCACTGTACAAAATTTTATTTTCTACAATGTATAAGAAACCTAGTTATATTCCACTTACATTCCTTTCATATTAAAGACATTCCACTTTGTGTAACTTAATATCACACTCGACTTCATAAAACTTAATATTTCCTAAGCGACATTATTAATAAATGTTTATAACCTCAATTTTATTTCTTCAAGTTTCTCCCGCAGCACTGTCATTGGAAGGAAAAAAAAACCACTAGCAAACATGTAATATTTTACAATACATTTCAAACCGATTAACATTCAGAAACCTCAGTAAAAGAATATTAAGTCATTCTTTCCAGCCCAAACAGATTTAGAGACATCGGGGGAAAGGAAACCTCTCTCACTGGCTGCCTTCCATCACTGGGTGTATCTTCAAGCAGAGTGGATTT
>JADRCH010000100.1:5036793-5054526 GCA_019843965.1 Rhynchomys soricoides | reverse complement strand
ATTGGCTGCCTTCAGTCACTGGGTGTATCTTAAAGCAGAGTGGATTTCTAAGGCCTGGAGGGAACCGGAATCGGAAACCGCTCTCATCCTCTAGGTATAACATTGGGTATGTCTTCTTCAACTTCAGTAGAGTTTTCCACTCTGAAAAGAACTGGATTTTCCAGAAACAAATCCAAGATCCAGCTGGTGGTAGTAGTGAGGGTGGAGTGTGAGACAGGATCTTTAGGAAGTCTTCAGTGGGTGGGGCCAGGACAGAGACCCTATTCAGATGCCCCTAGGCCTAGGAGGCAAAAGTCCTCAGGGGCTGAAGGGAGGCCAATGTACAGTCTCTCTCAGAAGTCTTCTAGTTCTCACAAAGGCACCTACCTGTAAAGGTAATAGGTTATTTTTCCTGAGCTGGTGCAATGAGACAATTCAAGCAAGATTAATTGTATATAGGCAGATTTATTGGAAAGCTGCTCTCTGGAAAGATCACTGGCAGCAAGGACCAAGTTCAGGGACCTCACTGTGGGGCTAGGAGGATGAGACAGAGAGAAATATGCATGTACCAAGAGAGAACAGAAGTCCAGGAAGAGACGGTTAGACACCAGAGTGTCTGGATCCTATAAGGAAGAGGCCTGGGGGAAGGGCAGCCCAGCCTGTGGGCTGGACAGTTCAGGGTTTGGAGTAGGGTATGCCAGGGAGGGACTGAGGGGCGCTGTGAGACCTGGAGGCCAGGTCTGCAACCCGGAAGGCAAGTCTGTTTTGATATGGAAAATATGCACCTCAGTCTCTTGTCCTTGGGTCTGAAACCAAACTGTAGGTGTGTCCCTAGAAGGACAAGAGCTCAGGCCCCACTGGTCCCTGCAGGCTAGAGGGTAGGTGAAGTGAGCTCTAAGTGTTAAGAGTAATGTAGCCAGAGCCTGCCACTTGTAAGCAGCTGGATCAGGCCAGTTTGGTGCCTAATGTCTTTGCTATGGAGCCTTCTGCCCTGGAGCATATCACTTGCACTGTCTGAAATGGCTCCTTATTCCCCACAAGAAGCAGGATCACGGGCCCTATGGCTGGGGCCAAGTCCACTGTGACCACCAACTCTGAGCAGCCTCTCTATCCAGCCTGGAGCCCCTCAGGGTTTGCAAATTGGTTGGTGGACATCCTGCTCTGGGTCTCCAATCTCCTCATCAAAGTTGGAATTTATTTCATAGGTTTGGAACCTTACTGGTCCCCGTGATGTTGCCTGGCACGGGTACACTGGTGGCTTCTATTGTCTCCAAGATGACATCTTCAGCAGCCATTGTCAAAGCTAGAAGGGCAGTCTCTGGCACCATGGGTGAGTGCCCATGGAAAGGTGGAGAATGGGCTGGGAGGGGACAGTTATGGAGCATGTAGCATCCTGACTTCAGAGCTGCCCACTGTCTCACATCCAACACTGTCTTGTCTCCGAGGAAGCCCTGAGGGAGGCAAGACTAGTGTATAAAGCTGAGTCCCTAAAAACTCAGACCTGCATGCTTCATAGGGTCCTCCTCCGAGACTTTGGTCCCTGGGGTCTGGAGCATCTGTTCTCGTGGACTAGCCTCCAGACTTCACCTTTTGTAGAGCTGTTGGTTCTGCTGGGTGTACAAGCATCAACTTAAAGTTCTCTCCTTCCTCCAGATTGGGAAGGCCTGTCTGTTTTTATTTATTTAATTCCCTTGCACAAATCTTCTCTCTCATCCCCAAATTTCCAGCCTGCTGCGGAGACTTTCTTTATCATTTGCCTGGCTGAAGAGGCAATGGATAACATTCTCAATTGATAACATTAGGTCATCCCACTGCTTCTCTTGCCCTGAGAATGAGGCTCTTAAAAACTCACCAGTGTCCCTAGAAGAAAAGAAAAGATCAGACCTTCTAAATCTATACAGAATTTTTGTGTAGCTTCTTTTCTTTTCTGTAGCCCAGGGCAGATACACTCAGGCCCCCCCGCCCCCCCCCCAGCAGTCTCTTCATGAAGGTTTGAGTCCCTTCATGAGGAATGGACTTATGACCCCTCTCTGATCTGTGATTTCACCCTCCATGGCTCATCCCTTTAGCCCAGAGTGCCCTGAGCTCTGGAACATCTGTACTTGGATCTGCATTGGGAACAGTGAAGATTCGCTCCACTTTATCGGGGTTCCCTGCCTCTGCCTTGGCTGTTTCCCTCATTAAAGGTAACTGGGTCTGCATATCCAACACTCTTGCTTGGAACCCAGGTATACATGGAGAACTATGACGAGCCACCCCTCACATTCCTTTGAGGTTGTCAGGGATTCAGATGGATAGGGAACTCACAGAAGAATGTTAGCGAGTAGAATGTTATGGCCTATGTTTACATCTTAATTACTAGCCTATTACATTGGTTAGTTCCTTGAGTTAGTTTCTCTTTTCTTTTTCTTTCTTTTTTTTTTTTTTAAGATTTTATTTGTTTTATGTTTTATGTACACTGTCGCTGTCTTCAGAGACACCAGAAGAGGGCATCAGATCCCATCTCAGATGGTTGTGAACCACCATGTGGTTGCTGGGAATTGAACTCAGGACCTCTGGAAGAGCAGTCAGTGCTCTTAACCACTGAGCCATCTCTTCAGCCCCCTAGTTAGTTTTTCTAATGGCCACAGAGAAAGGTAACTCTCTCTCTCTCTCTCTCTCTCTCTCTCTCTCTCTCTCTCTCTCTCTCTGTCTTTCAGGGAGCTCACTGTATAGCCCAGGCTAGCTCAGAGAGCACTATGGATGTAACCCAGGATAATCGACCTGAAGCTTGTGACAATCTTTCTAATTTTTGACTGCTCAAAGTGTTGACACCAACATGGCTGTCAGTATTATTCTTCATTGAGCAGTGTGGACCATGATTCCAAAGCCCTGGGCAGGAGGGATTGTAAGGCTTCTCCTTCTGCCAGAGAAAATAAATAGAAAGGAAATTCAGAGTTGTACAATCGACATGTATGTGGGAGTGACGGAGGAAAGAGGCCAGGGCGGAAATTATGAAGACCCACATGAGTCTAGGTTATCCCTGGGACCATCAGAGGAGTCCAGCATGCTGGCAAACAGACAGATAACACCCCTCTTTAGGGGAGGACCTTCTTGTCTCATGGGCCATGTGGGCAATCAGTTGCCAGACAGACGGGTAATCTGCTCTCCTGCTTGCCAGTCAGACCCAGTGAGCAGCAAATGCCTTCTAACCTCTGGTCACATAGCACCTGATGTGGGTTTCTGTTCCCCTACCTTTTACTCCAAGGCCACTGGAGACCTGGCTAAATTCTCCAGGTTACCTTTGAACTGCTGGTCCTTCAAGCTTCAGAGAATTCAATCTGGCTCCAATGGCTGCAGGGGATCAGTATCCTAAATGGCTCACACTGTTGGGAATTAAGCCCATCTGTCCTTAATATGACTCAGTGTGGAAGTTCATGTCTAGAGTAAGGAGCTTTGCTGGGGGGGGGTGGGGGGGTGGAATCTGAGAAAGCCTCTTGAAAGAGTAAACAATGACATGTTGCCTCAGTTCATTCAATATGGCTTTCATGTAGCATTCAGATAAAATGTTTGTATCACTGGTACTGATCCTTCAACTGGCTGCACGTAGACCCTACCATGAAGCACCCCTTCCTGCTCTGGAGATTTACTGTCTTGTGTGGGGCCAAGGAGTGTGTCTGTTGAGGAAAAGAACCAGTTATGCTGGTACTGTGGTTTGACTGGGAATGGGACTCAGCTTGTGGATTTGAATGCTTGGGCCCTAGTTGGTAGACCTGCTTAGGAAGGATTAGGAGGTGTGGCCTTGCTGGAGAAGATGTGTCACTGGGGATAGCCTTTGAGTTTCAAAAGCATCATGAGTACCTGCCTGCTGCCCTGCCCTGCACCCTGTCACAATGGTGGCTTATCCCTAAGTCAGTCAAGCCCACAGCCCTAATTTTTTTTTTTTTTTTTTTTTGGTTTTTGGTTTTTGTTTTCTTCGAGACAGGGATTCTCTGTGTAGCCCTGGCTGTCCTGGAACTCCCTCTGTAAACCAGACTGGCCTCCAACTCAGAAATCCACCTGCCTCTGCCTCCCAAGTGCTGGGATTAAAGGTGTGCACCACCACTGCCCAGCACCCACAGCCCTACATTATAGAACCAGTACTCTGTGCTCACTGAGACCCTACACACGTTTTCTAGCTATACCTACATGACTACTGTTCTTTTTGCATAGAAGCCAGGGCAGTCACTCTACTACCAACCTGTACCCTGAGGCTCTGGCTTTACTTATGTTTTGCTTTGTTTGACAGGACCATACTTTGGTAGGGAGAGAACAAAAGTAACTTCAGATTCTCCACATCAGACAAAACGGCAAACAGGCAGATAAAGGAAGGACAAAGTAAAATCTGAAGTGTTTTGTGTTCTCAGGAAGTAAGCTTTCAGGACTTGCTCAGGGCAGAGATATGTACTGGGGTCTCTCTCTTAGGGAAGGGCACACAGGGCTCATTTTTTCTTGTGAGCTGGATAGGGTAGGAGATAGTGACCATTCTCACAGGATTTTTTTTTTTCTTTCTAGCAAAGGCTGCTGTTGCTGTGCTTGGGGGAGGTAAGTGACTTCAGGGAATGGGTACAGGTCCCCTCCTATCCCTCCCTGTAAGCATGGAGCCAGGACACACCCCATCTTGTCCCAGGATGCTTTCCTGGAGGTAGTGGGGCCAAGGTGGTGATGAAATGAGGGAAGTGATTGAAAGAAGGAACTAGAATGAAGGAAGGAATGCAGTGGTGTAGAGGCAGGAGAGGCCACATCTTTCTCAGGTGCCCACCTCCTCCTGTGTGTGACCTGGTACATAATTTGAATTCTTTTGAGCTCCTAATTATTTGAAAGACAAAACAGGGCTGTTTATCCCATTGAGTATTTACAAAGGGGGCTCTAGGAAGGAGAAAAACATTTGGAATGTACTAGAGTTACTGTGTATTGGGGTCCAGGAGTCACCTCACACACCACATGAACTCTGATCCTATTCAGAGAAGGCTACAGTGTTGAGCATTCACCCCAGGACTGATTGATCCTGGCCTCAGGCTAGACTCGGGAGCTGACTGCTACCCTGAGCCAGAATCCTTCAGAGCTCTCAAGCTTGATTGAAATCCACAAACATCTGTGCCAAGTTATTTCACCAATCAGGAACTCTGTTTAGGAGGTTTCCTTGGGAACCTGTCTGCGCTGTACACTTACCCCTTCCCCATTGGGAATCAAGTGTGGGAGGGGACTTGCCTTGTCTAACATTCATGTCTTAGTCTGCCATCCAGTATGTCAGTTCTCCATGCTCACGTGTCTTTCTGCCAGTAGGATGTCAATTCTCAGGGAGATCTTGGGAACTTAAAACTTTATTTAACCCTGACTCAAGGTGAAAGTCTTCTTTCGAACGGCTTCTTATATTGGTGCAGATGTTCCTTTTATGTTGGGGTCTATACCTGGGGCAACTATATTGGTAAAAACCATAAAAGCACATAGCCATGTGCAGGAAGTGTGCTGTACATTGGGCTGAAGCTTATTGAGGCTACATATACAGAGCAGTTCTAACTGACCTCTATTGTGATTGGTTTCTAAGAACACCGAAGCAGAGAATGTTACAGAATATGCAAAAGTCGGGCATGAGTAAGTTTCTTACAAACAGTGGTAACACCAAAGAAGAAAGTTCCCGTGGAACAGTAATCACAGCATTGGAGTCAGTTCCCTTGGAACACTGGTATCAGCTTAAAATGCCTGGCTTGACAAGAAGCAGTTACCCAGGCCTAAACACTCAGGAGGCATCATCAGCTCGGTGTCTTCTGACATACTCAGAGAGGACCCAGCAGGGCTGTGGGATGCCTCCTCCAGTCACTCCAGTTGGGCTCCACTTATGTCCATTGCCTGGGCAAGACGTTCTCCTGTAGAAACTCTTACTTAGGGTTGCTCTCTTGTCCCAACATTAGACCAAGACAGACACTGAGCCCAGCAAGTAGCCTTTCTGAAGGCCTTCCTCCCTTTCACAGCCAGGCAAGAGCTCCATCTTCAATGACAAACATCTACTCTCCTCCTGTGCTCCTGGATCCTGACTACTAACACTCTAGTTCAGAGAAGGCCTCTTGCCTGGCCCTTCACCTTTGCTTTCCAGATTTCTCCTGAGGAGGAGTTACAGGGAAGAGGAGAAGCCCCAACTGAGTCCCCTCTGCCCATTCTCTCCTTCTCTAGACCCCAGAAAGTCCTTCAGGCTTAATGGAGTATATTGGAGGTGGGGGGATCCCTATCCCCAAGCCCATTTGACCTAGCTCCTCGTCCCACAGCCATGACAGTAGCTGCTGTACCACCTGTGCTGAGTGGTGTGGGCTTCACTGGGACAGGAATTGCAGCTTCCTCTCTAGCAGCGAAGATGATGTCCTTGTCAGCTATTGCTAATGGGGGCGGAGTCCCAGCTGGTGGCCTAGTGGCCATTCTGCAGTCTGCTGGTAAGTTCATGGCAGGAGGACCAGAGGGAGAACTGGCCACAGCCCACTCTCTCAGTTTCTTCTTTCCCTCTTTCCGGGAGTGGGGGTGGGGGTGGGGTGGAGGTGGGAGAGGAGGAATGCAGGATGCTTTACCTGGGTTTAATCCTCCCCTTAGGTTCAGCCTTTCCCTGCAGAAGGGGTTGTTATCTAGTTGGACTATTACCTAGTGTTTGGGTATGGAGTTTCCTCTGCAAAAGAAACAGCGCTAAACACAGATCCTAGAGACTTTGAGAAATAGCAGGGGTACAGGGGAGCCCCTGTTCTCTGTCCTCTGGGGTGGTCCTGGCAACTCTGACCCTATAGCTTTATTTTATCACATATTGGTCATTGTCTGTTTCTTCCCAGGAGCTGCTGGACTCTCCATGCCAGCTTCAGTCCTCGTGGGCTCTGCAGGGTCTGCCATTGTGGCCAGTGTGATGGGCATCTGTGAGCGTTTCTACTCTTTTCTCATGGCAACAGAGGTGGATGACATGGCCACAGAGAAGGCACCACCAAACTTGTCAAACCCAAAGAGGGATTAATTACCCCCAGGGGACAATCTGCTAACACAGATTGCCTAGGTGGAAAAAAGAAATAAAACCAAGTTCTTGCCAGTCTTACCGTTTCCTTTCCTGTGCGCTGTTTACACGGGACCTGAGCTCTCTGCTACCTGGGCTTGGGGTGGGTTAGGCTCAACTCTTCCTCTCGCCATGTTGTCCCAGACCCACATGGTGTAGGTGCGTGCTCAGCTGGAATGAATCCAAATGTCAAAAGAGAAACTGTTTTTTTGCCCTGCTCTGATCCATAACTGTGAGCATGTCACCTCCTTCTTATGCCCCTCCCTAAATGAATTGACCTCACTGACCTCTCAGATGCCAGCCAGGATGGGGATCGCTTAGTTTCTGTGAGGAGGCTTTCATGGCATCTCAAAGCCAGCGCCTGGTTTGCATTCATACCCTCCTCCCCACCATGCATCCAGGGATCTTTGCTGGCGGCTTGGGTCAAAATCTTCATCTGTGCCACATTGCGGGAAATACTAAAAATAAGGATTGTAGCACATTCCTGTGCTACCCTCTGGTTCTCTCAGCCCTGTTGGCCTGGCCGGCCGTGCGCTAGCGGGCAATGGCCAACCTGCGTTTATCTCGTGGAGCTCTGAAGCTCCATGAACTCTCTACCCAGCTTCCTAGGTTCCCACTGGTGCGTGGCTACCATGCCAGCCCCATGCTTCAATACCCCCATGGCCTGTAGCTGTCCAGCAGCCATGGATGAACGGGGTCTCCCTGAAAGGGAGGCTGGAAATGAAAAAGGGACGGGGTGGGAGAGAAGAACGAAGCCAAGACAAAATTTCTGATCAAGGCTTGAACTTTATTGTTCTGTGCTCCTTTTAAAGGGAAAGCCCAAAGACCCAGTCCTTTGTTTCAGCAAGTTCAGCGGGCAGTGACTTCACAAGGTTCCTGTAGGAAGTTGCAAATGTAGAGAGGCCAGACTGACTCCAGCCTGGTTGTTTGTCACACTCAAGGCTGGGGGAAGGGCACAATGGCCTCTGGTGCACATCAGGCAAAGCCACACTTAGCCGCTGTACCTTTCTCTCTGGAACCCAGACAAGCTGCCTCATGAAGGAAAATGCAAGACAAACTTAGCTCAGAAACAATAGTAACTCAATCTCTGGGCGCAACAACTAAAACCTAATCTTGTAAGCCTTATCAAAATCTGATTCCTCTTGTGGTGAATCCTTGCCAATCTGCCATGATACCAGGAGACTCTAGTAGCGACATCTTACCTATCTGCTGTCCTTGTTCCAACCCCCCCCCCCCTCTGTTCCCATCTACGACCCAGAAGTCACTCCTTCTTGCCCAGTGATTGGCTCCTTTATTCATTATGGGATTAGTTTATAAGAAGTCACATGAGTATGTAATTCACCCCTTGTCTGAAGCCCCTCCCAAGAGGGCAGAATTAGCAGAATACAATCAGCCCCAGGGCTATCCACAACAGTGCCAGATGTCCCAACACAATGTAAAACATCTGCCTATGCTTCAGTTCAACAGGCCCACTAAGGAAATTAAATGTCCCTCTCTGTATGACTCAATGCAGCCCTTGGTCATGCTTGGAGAGAAGAAATAACTTACTAGTCTTGCTAATTAAGGGGGAAGAGGTAGTCTCTTCACATTGGGTCCTGTCTCTACTCCACACATGCAGAATGGCTCTAGCTCTGGGGGCTGCGGAGGAATTTCCCTGGGATGAACACAAGCTTCACCTTCCCTCTAAGAAATCCATCCCACCAGGCAGTGTCCCAAGACCCAAAGGTTCCCCTCTCCCTTTCATGATTTATGTCACCTTTTCAAGCAGTGATCCATATAATTGGGTATTTCAAAAGCCACCATTCTCTGAAAATCCTCAGGCCCTCATCAGTCTCCTCAAGACAGGTTTTTATACCCACTAGCTGACCTAGAATGACTGCCCACAGATCCTGAGCACCCACCACCCTTGGATCTGGCAGAGCATCGCTGCCAGACAGTGCAGCCCAGTTAGAGTGGGTTTTCTCTTCTGTGCAACCTGACTGGGATGTCAACACTGCCCAGGATAAGGAGGCTCTAAACAGTCTTTGCCAGACCCTTCTGCCAGCTGCTAGGCAAAGCCCTAGAGTGAGATAGGTAATACAAGAGTCCCATGAATCACTCCCGGGGCTCCCAGAGTGACTGTGTGAGCCTTACCCTTGTTCACTCCCTCAGACCCAGACCCAGAAAATCAGCAAGCAGCCATCATTGATTTTGTCATACAGAAACTTGAGAAGTCAGAAGGGCTTGAGGCTATAAATGGGTCCCAATTCATAGAGATTGCTCAAATGCATCCTCCTGCCTCAAGATTTTTGGTGTCTATGTGGATTCTGCCCAGCATTGCATAATAGGCAATGACTCTCAGCCTTGAGTGAGGGTATGGTCAGGGTCCTGGAACAGAAGGCATCAATTTGTGCTTCCTTTCATTTAATTCACATTACAGATGATGGTGACCTGTTGTGATTCCATCTTGTTCCTCAGGTACCAGTATATTAGCTGAGTCCAGTGAATTCAGTCCCTGGTGGTTTTCTGTCAGCCTCTCAGCAGTACAGTGGGGGAGCTATAGGCTGTGCATAGCCCTGGATATCCACAGCCATTGATGAGGAAGGACCAAGAGCGTGGGGGTCATGGTCTTGGCTACCTTTCACCTTTGCCTTATGTCAGAATCCTCTTTCTGCCCTACCTTGAATAAAGGATAAAGTGAGGTCCAGTAAACCCCCAAAACACCCTCATACCATACAGACTGTTTCTGTTAAGCCAGGGACCACCTACAGCCCTCCGCCTACTGATTGTGTGCTGGCCAACCTGCCATCTCCCTCTGATCTCCAGGCTGAGGCTGACTGGGAAATTCTGACGACTTGAAATTCCCAGCCCACAATAAAAGAGCCACCACAGCAAAGCTAGACACACCAGCCAATATACTTTATTTTTCATCGTTCTTTGACATCAGTATGGGTTCTGAAGGTGTCTCCTGGCTAGTCTGTATAGGCTATGGGTTGAGTTGATAGAAGTGTCATCCCCTAAGTTCAGAGCAAGGCTCCAACGGCTGCCCCAACAGCCCCCAGGATGATGTTGGTTGATGTGGAGAGTCCAAGGACCCCTGGGAAGGAGACAGTGCAAGGACAGTCAGTGGCCTGAGGCTCAGAGATGCCTACCCAGTTTCTGTCTGAACCCCGGGGCTCTGCTTTAGCCAGAGATATTTGGAGTGAACCAGAAGGAGAAGACAGATGTGGGTGAACTGGGATACAGGACAGATAGCTGTCCACAGAAGTGCCCTTTCTACATAGTAGGACAGAGGGGCCCCAATGTAGAAAAACACTCCCTTAGGGAAGATCCAGAGCCCAAGTAGCATGTGTCAGGCTCTTCCCTACATTGGCCATCCAGCACCCCTCCCCCCTGGCCACACCCCCACCTCAGGCCACACACCCCACCTCACTCAGAATAAACCAGAAAGTAGCAACAGAACTAGAAGACACAGGTCACATAGGAAGATGGGACTGGAGGGAGAGGAAAGGAGGTACCGTTCTTGGCTTGGACTCTGGTCATCTTGCCTGGCCTGACACTTACCCACTGACTGGAGTGTGGCTACCAGGCTTCCTGATGTAACTCCAACCCCATTGGAAACTGCAACAGCAGACATGATCTTGGCTGCTATGGAGGCAGCTGTAATGCCAGATCCAGTGAAGCCTAAGGCACCCAGGATGACAGGGGGAGCTGCCACAGCCAGGACTGTAGGGAGAGGAGCTAGGTGAGGTAGGCTCAGGGAAATGACCCACCCATGAATTCCTCGACTGTTTTGGGGGTCTTTCTATTCTGAGGAGCATGGAAAGGGGTCCCAAGGTAAAGAAGAAGGGGAGGGCAGGGAGGCTGGTGGAGGCAAAGTGGTCAGTGGAGGGCATGACAGAGCCGTGGTCTTGCTAGGCTGTGACACTTGAGAAGCATCATCCTTCACTGGGCCTGGGGTTGTGAGGGGTAAAAACAGTCTGCTGCTCAGGGTTTTCAGCAGCTGCTCACCCAGCCCTCACCAAATTCCTCTACATGTTGCTCATCATATATAAGGCCTGGAGGAGCAGCAGCACAGGAATCTTAAGTTCATCCCTGGAGTAAAGTTAGCACAGCCCTGGCCCCTGTTCTGCACCCAGGCAGCTCCAGAATCCAGCAGCAGGCAGCAGGAATGGCACCCACCTCAGAGCACAAAGTCCCCACCACCTCACCCTCAGGAACAAGAGACAAACCTCCTCCTATGGCAGGGGCGATCACTGTTCCTATAGAGAGAGTTCCTATAGAGAGAAAGAAGGTAGAGAAGGTGAGAGTTTGGTGCTGGCAGGGAGTTCTTGGTGGCTTTGGTCAGGCATCCCCATTCCCAGCCCCCCCGGGGGCTACTAACCCAACATGTTGAGTCCTCCAGTAGCAGTTGTGCTTAGGAAGAATTTAGGCAGTGACTTAAATCTGAGGAAATATGAGGCTCCTACTGAGAACCAATAGGGATATGGTCCGCCCCTTTGGGAGTGGGGAGTTGAAACCTTCCCTTCCAAGGCAATGTGGGGGTGGGGAGTTGAAACCAGTCCTCCACCCATCTGCTTAACTCTTTCTTGGGTTTTTGTTTTGTTTTGTTTTTGTTTTTTTTTGGTTTTTGTTTTTCTTTTTTGTTTTTTTCGAGACACAGTTACTCTGTGTAGCCCTGGCTGTCCTGGAACTCACTCTGTAGACCAAGCTGGCCTCGAACTCAGAAATCCACCTGCCTCTGCCTCCCAAGTGATTAAAGGTGTTCGCCACCACTGCCAGGCACTTATTTCTTTCTTGATATCACACACATTCATGCGCACACACACACACACAAACACACACACACAAAAAGCACACATGTAAGCACACAAACACCAACACATATAAGCACACACAATCATACACACACACACACACACATGAACAAAAATTCAGAAACTCAAACACACAAAAAGCACACACAGAAGCCCCCACACAAAAATATCACAAAACACACAAACACACGCAAACCCATACACACATAAACACACATAAAGGAAGAGGGTGATCAAGAAGACGACAAAGACAATGCAGCTGTTTGCTATTAAGTCAAATCTGAAACAAACAATACCCACATAATACATAAACTCAGGAAGAAGAAAGTGGGTCCAAATATCACTATTTTACCGGAAAGAGGCTGAGAGTTCACTGTGGAGCCACAGCTGGCTGATTAGATAAGACTACCCAAAACGTCATGTTCCCACACAGTAAAACTTTTGATGAGGTTTTGGTTGTAGCAGGACAAATACAGTCATAAATCAAGGTACACACACACATGTATGTATATCATATATATTATATATTTACATGTTTGTGTATTAGTGAAATCATTAAGTGGGAGGGTTAAAGCCAATGGGGGAGCCTCTGCCATACATAGACTGGGATGCCCCTTTTGTTTGGTGGGGGCCAGGGGTTTATATATTGTAGAGGATTTGCCTAATGCTCACCAAGATTTTAGGTAGAGTACAGAGAGGGACAGTGAATGTCTAGCATAAGGGTTAAAGACATCCCAGAGAGCTCAGCCCTAGACTTGCAGCATTTGCAAGTCTCACAATCATGGATGGATGTTCTGATAAAGAATTCCCACTTGGGCACGATTCATTCAAAGGTGCAACTTCTTTTCTGGAACTTTGGTTCACAAATATGTATACTATGTCATCACTGCCCTGCAGAGGAAACTGTTTGCACATCCAGAAGCATTTCCTTCCATCTAGGTTCCTCTGAATGAGGAACACCCCCAAGCCAATCTGACTGCCCAGGGTTTGCTTCATGGCGAGCAGCACATTTACTGAATTGGCTTCTTAGACCGATGTGGGCAGCAAGTACATTGAGGCATAATTTAGAGAAGATGTCACACTTTTATTGCAAGCTCCTCCAACTCCAGATGAAATTTAGTTACTTAAACACTGGCTCAGATCTAGAAACTTCCATGACTTCTCTTCTCCCCTAATTGTCTCATCTCTCCCTTAGGGCCCCTCCCCCACTGAATCCCATCTCCTTAAAACTGCCTTTGCAGACTGCCTCTGTTTACCACCTTAAATTCTGCTCTGTGGACATCTTCTAGCTTTCTGTCCCAGCCTCTCCTTTAAGGGTGTGAATTCTTTTTTTCGAGACAGGGTTTCTCTGTGTAGCCCTGGCTGTCCTGGAACTCACTCTGTAGACCAGGCTGGCCTTGAACTCAGAAATCCACCTGCCTCTGTCTCCCGAGTGCTCGGATTAAAGGCGTGCGCTGCCACTGCCTGGGCAAGGGTGTGAATTCTAATACTGGCTTTTGTGAGTTAGCCAGGCTAAATGACTGACACCACAAGTGATGCACCAGTAGTTCCTGGTGATGTAGTCCTCTAGGGAATCTGGACCTTAGTACACTTGCTCTGCAGAAAATATGGTACATTTAAATCTTAGTCAGGGTTCCTATTGCTGTGATGAAACATGATGACTAGAAACCTGGGGAGGAAAGGGTTAATTTTGCTTGTACTTCCACATCACAGTTCATCACATAGGAAGTCAGGAAAGGAACTCAAATAGGGCAAGAAGCTCATGGTGAAGTTGATGCAGAGGTCATGAAGGAGTGCTGCTTACTGGCTTTTTCCCCCTATAGACACACAGTAGAATAAGCACTGGTAATCATGCAACAAGATCAGTATTAGGCTGTCTTGAAATCTCCTCTGCCAATGATATTAGTTCAAAACTTTCCAGGTTTGGCCTTAGGAATATTCTTAGGACAAGGGGGAAAAAGTGCTTACATCCTTTGCCACAAAATCACAAGAATGGTCTCTAGCCCTGCTGTTAATATCATTGCCCTCTGAAATCTCTTGAGCTGTGTCTCCATAGACCACATTGATCTCAGCACTACTGTCTTCCAAGCTCCTACTGCAATGGCCCATTAGCCTGCTTAAAGCACTCAAGAGCTTTCGAGGCCAAAGTCTCAAAGTCTTCCCCATTTCTCCCAATAGAGCCCATTCAGGCCTGTCAGAACAGTGTATTACCAACTTCTGTATGACTTACTTGCCTTTTCTGTGCAGAAAGACCATTACCAAGGCAATTTATAGAGGACAGAGTTTATTGGAATTATCATTTCAGAGATGAGTTAATGACCATCCTTGCTGGGAGCATGACTACAGGCAGGAAGTCATGCAGGCCTTATGCAGGCAGGTCTGAAGATAGGTAAGCAGGCAAGCATGCAGTCAGGCCTGCAGGAAGGTGTGCAGGCAGTCAGGCATGCAGGCATGCAGCTAGTCAGGCAGGCATGGCACTGGAGCAACAACTGAGAGCTTCAGTCTGGTCCACAAGCAGGAGGCAGAGGGAGGAAACTAACCTGGCAAGCTATGGGCTTTTGAAACTTCAAAGCCCATCTCCAGTGACACACCTCCTCCAACAAGGCCACACCTCCTAATCCTTCCCAAACAGTTCCACTGTCTGGGGAACAAACATTCAAATATATGTGCCTATGGAGGCCATTCTCATTCAAAGCACCACGTTTACACTGTCCTACAAGATTGTGGAAGGCCTTTGCTCCTTTATTCCTTACCATCAGTTGACTTTGTCATCAAATAAAACTGTGTAAAAGCGTTTTAAAAATGATAAATTTTGGCAAGCTCCAAAATAAATGAGACAGGGACTACGAGATACATTTGATAAGCTTTACAGCTCAGGAGTTGAACATTTCTTGACCTGTTCTAAGCTAATCATGCTACCGCCTTCCAATCAACCCCCCACCCCCCACTTGCATTTTTAGCATTGACCCGGCCCTCTCTGTTCCAGGTGTTTTTCCAGTGAGGCCTCTTGGACCCTCTCCACAAGATGACCATCTGTCCCCCCTCTCTCTCTGTCTCTGTCTCTGCCTTTCTCTCAACTTCCTTCCCTTTGCCCAAATACACTTCATTCTGTAGGATACCGTCCTGTGGCTGGTCCCTCAGGGGGAAGGGATGCCTCAGCATGGGCCAACAGAGCCACCCCCTTCCCCCACACCTGACTGCTCATCCACCTAACATAGTCCTTCTCATCTTTTTATAAAACACAACACCTGGCAGGCCATTCAGAAAGGTCTGTAACTCCTGCTTCAGGGAATCTGACAACCACGTTTGTCCCCTTCAGACACTGGCACACACGTAGCACAAAGACATGTGTATGTAGGAGTAAGAATATTAACGCTGAATTGTTTTTCTGTGTTAACCATACATGCTACATACATGGTACAAAATGCATTAATAGCCTTCACTCAACCACACACATGACACAAACTTTCCAGTTGGCATTGTCTGGTTTTGTACTGGTGGTCGTTTTGTTTTGCTCGACTTGTAGGCAGCATTTTGCCATGTAGCCCAGGCTATCTTGGGAATTAAGATCATCCTACGTTAGTCTTATGTGTGCTAAAATTATCAGTGTGTGTCCCAGTGCCCAACTTGGGTTATTTTTGTTGTTGTTGTTTTAAACCAGAAAGGTTTATAATAAGTTTATAAGCTGACAATGATTTTACTCTATAATTGGGCTAATTAAAAACAAACAAACAAACCTGTTTCTGCTAGTTATCAGGGACATCATAACTTGTATTTTCTATACAGTTTTTCAAGGTGGTATTCTTTAATGTTAACATAGTCATCTGGCATTTAATTTGGCTCATATACAATGCTTTTTTACACAGCTCTTTATGTCTCACCCCATTGTTCCAACACAATTTTCTAAATAATTTTTATTATTCATTTTATGCATCATTTTCTTCCTCAAACTCCTGTATGGAAGGTGTCTGTGTGTATCCACACACATGTATGTGTGTATACATATACGTCTGTAATGAATATGTGTGTGTGTGTGTGTGTGTGTGTGTGTGTGTGCCAGGATACTTGTTCTTTCATTTCCTGTGACAGTCCAAGGACACACTTTTTAAACCCTGAAGTTAAAAGGTATCTTTAAGGGGCTGTATGGATGACTCAACAATTAAGGACGTTGGTGCTCTTCCAGAGGACCTGGTTCAATTCCCAGCCCCTGCACAGCAGCTCATAATCTTGTGTAACTCGAATTCCAGGAAATGATATGTTCTCTTCTGGCCTGCAGGGTCCCAGGCGTGCACGTGGTGCCCAGACATCCATGGAGGCAAAATACCCATGCATATATACAATAACATTGGAATTAGAAATTGAAATTATGCTTTAATTGATTTCAGGTGACTTTTCTAGGGACACGTAAAATACATATCTATTCACCCCAAATAGACTGCGATCTGACAGACCAGAGCAGGGTCTGTCGAGTCCAGCAAGCTGAAAAGTATTAGTCAGCTGAAGCAGGAGTGGGCAGAGCAGGCTGCTGGAATCATCATTCTTCAGCAACTTCTGGACCGGAACATAAAAAGTATCATTGCTGACAGGCAGAGAACTTTCTGAAAGGTAAACAACTCTTGGGACAGTGGGAGAGAAACTAAGATACAGCCTTGCCCTCTCTGGCTATATGGCATTTTTCTTCCTTTATGGAAAATTTCATCCCCATGCAACCATAAAATAGGTAACACCTGTAAATCAGCTTGTGTTCCGTGCCCTGATGTGCTGAGCCGTTCAACCTGCCTACAATCTCTACTTCAAAACCAGCAGAGACTCCTGAATGAAAGATCTGAGAGGCCCAAACTCTGGAGGATTAATTCCTTCATAGCAGTGACAGCCTGCATCTATTTAAAGAAAATTATAGGATATAGGAACAAGAGTGTAATTCATATAGACAGTAACACGTGATAGAAAGTTTCACCAACGATCTACATCACTGAATTATCAAAAGTTTTGAGCTATTATGTTTAACCTATTAAAAAGAATGTGTAGGGGCTGGAGAGATGGCTCAGTGGATAAGAGCACTGACTGCCCTTCCAGAGGTCATGAGTTCAAATCCCAACAACCACATGGTAGCTGATTGCCCTTCCAGAGGTCATGAGTTCAAATCCCAGCAACCACATGGTAGCTGATTGCCCTTCCAGAGGTCATGAGTTCAAATCCCAACAACCACATGGTAGCTCACAACCATCTGTAATGAGATCTGATGCCCTCTTCTGGTGTGTCTGAAGACAGCTACAGTGTACTTGTCATATATATAAAATAAGTAAATAAATAATCTTTAAAAAAAGAATGTATAAATATAGTGGTCGGTGAAATTAGAAGCAGAAGAGGAGGAAAGCTACGTCTACTAATTCACCAACTCTAGGTGAAGAGACTGAGCCGACGCCATCTTGTCCTGACTCATTTTGTGTTTGTCAACTTCTCAGCCTTCTATACCCTGATAGACACCTTTGCCTTGGAAACACGTTTGGGATTTCCATTTCTCTCTATGGTCCAGTGTATTGACCAGAATAATCAATGTTCGTACAACCTAAACATAAAGTATGATAGCTGAAAAAGATATGAATAAAAAATATCAGGTATTGTCAGAAATAACTACAAAATAAAATAAAAGTTTCAAGGTGACCCTAACTCTCAGCTAACACTGAGGCAATCATCAAGTTTTTGCCTTTAAGAATGTTGGAATCTCTGAGCTTCTGCACCAAGAGCATTAGGGACACTTAGGGGTCAGGAGAATGTAGGGTAGCTGTAGAGAGGCGCATGGCCCAGGGTTAGATCCGCTTCTCTCAAGACACCTGTAGCTCTGCTCCCCACCTGTCTCTGGTCCTGCCAATCATGGACCTGGGTCAGGTTCTACACCTGTAGCTCTGCTCCCCACCT
>JADRCH010000100.1:5024062-5036783 GCA_019843965.1 Rhynchomys soricoides | reverse complement strand
CCACCTGTCTCTGGTCCTGCCAGTCATGGACCTGGGTCAGGTTCTACCCCTTTAGGTAGAAACTCTCCCCAGCTGCTGGTCTTCCCACCCTTGAACACTCCAAGCTATGTGCACTCTGACTGAGAGGCGGAATCATGCCCATGTGAATCCACTCATGGTTGAGGCATGGTATAAGAAGACTCAGGTCAGGTGCTCAAATCCTAGCTGATAGGCTTCCCTCCATAGGTCTAGGTGGATGAACCTCTGGTGAGATGGTGGCAGTCTGCCACACACCCCTGTGGGTCAGTCCTGGGAGGGGCCTTCCTGGCAGAGGGATACTCCTGGGGAGCAGAGCATGGGGTTTGGAGTACTGAGGGGCCATTGGATTCATAGCTCAGATGTTACATTGTGACTGGTTTCTATTTGTGCCTGGTGACCATGGAGGCTTCTCTGTGCTTCAGCTTTTGATGTTTCTGTGTGACCTGAAGGGCAGGTCCTTCTGCCATTCAGGTTTCTTGCTTCTCTGGAGCTGGGGTTCAGGAGCCTATGTACCTAAGATGTGACCAGAAGAGCAGTGGAGTGTCTGCTTCTGTCACCCGTGCTCCCCGCAGCCCCTCCCATGCTGCAGTGCATGGAAGCTGACCCTAGGCAGCTTGTTTCTCCTTCCCTATGGCGCTGTTGTCTCATGGGCCAGGAAAGAACACTTTAGACGGTGAGTCTCGGCTCTTCTTGGGGAAGGAGATGAGTGAGTGAGCCCTCAAGAAGCACTGGGCCTTCCTTGTCTGTGATATCCTAATGTCCTTCTATGAGCCAGGTAAGTTTAGGCTCTCTTTCTACAGCCGACCCTTCGCTGAGGTGCCTCAGTTGTTGTCAACCTCCAGTCCAGCCCCTACACAGCCTATTCCTTCTCACTGGCCCTCTTCCTCCAGAGTCTTCCAAGGTTCTCTCCATCCCATATCTAAGCTGGCCCAGAAGGAAGAAACCTCCTCCATGCCCACTTGAGTTATGTCCGCACCTTCTAGCTGAGGGTCCCTGATCCTACAGAACATCTCCTTCACGTCTCTCAGTGCAGTGGTGAGAGAGCAACCAGAGCAATCGTCCCAATGTCTGGGAGCACAGCACCCTCCACTTCACACAAGCTGCCTGAGTTTTTCTCCTTCAAGAGTGGGACATACAGCAGGCCTTCGACAGTGCCTTCCTGTGTGGGATTCAGCTTCCCTGTAAGGGAACATCTAGGTCTCTATGGGCATGTATCTCATTAATTTGACTTTGCCTTAGGGCCCATGGCTGAGGGAACTTTAAGCTTCCCTCCCCTGAGGCGCCCCTATCTTGCCCTACTTCCACCTGCTGAACTGCTCCATCTGTGGTTTCTGTTTTCTTAAGCAGGTGAGGTATCTTATCATGGACAGCTGGCTCAAACCTACCTCCAGGCCAGCCAGTTTTCTCAAGACTGGGGATCTGTTAAGAGTCCAAGGGAAGACCTGAATCCAGACTGCCTTAGCTGAGGATGGGACCTGGGATTCAGCCTGGCCAGTGATAGGAAGCGGACAGGAAGGCAGGCAGGCCTCTGAGGAGTTAGGGATATTGCATTTTGGGCTTTCTACCTAAGGATGGCTGAGTCCCATGCTGTAGGCTAGACCAGTAACAACATTCCTCTCCCCCCCTTTGTTTCTCTCCTGTCTACCCCATTCTCCGATTCCTTGGTTTCTGGATGGCTGTGACCTTGAGTAAGCCTCCCTCCCTTCTTTTCCCTCTCCCTCCCTCTCCCTTACTCTACCCCGTTTCTTTTATTCCCTTCTTCCCTCACCCCCCTCTCTCGGCCTCAGTTTCCCCATCTGAAGTGATAGGTAAATTAGGTCAGTTTGTTTCTGAGACTGGCTTCAGGAACCCTCTTAGGTGCTCAGCTGCTCAGCTTGACTACCATTTCTGATTAACTTGTGATTCACAGTGTTGGAGCTGGACTCACCACAGTGATCATCTGCAGAGACTTCTTGGACAACCTGGGCTCCTCTTCTACTCCAAGTTCAGAGTCCACAAGTCCCCCAATTGGATACTGCTCATTTAAATAAAAATACTGACCCCTTGTTCTGTTGAGCTATCCTTCTATCTACCTCTGCAGAACAGCAGCTGTGGCAACCTTGTATGTCCCAGGCCCCTTGTCCATGAGTCCGATTGGTCTCTCCACCCCTGTACCTTGTAGATGTCCCCCCCTCCCTTCCCAGTAGGGCTCCTCCCACCCCTCTAGAATCATTTGAGCACTTTGAAGCAAGGACCTGCCTGAAGCTGTTGGGCCAGTATTTTTGGGTTTACACTGTATGTCCCCTGCCCCAACCCATGGAGCCAATAGGCTCCCCCGCCCTCGCATCCTGTAGAAGGTTCCCTGCCCTACCCATCCTTATTAGGGTCTTATCCTGTCCTACTCAGCACTTAACTCTTCTATGTGGACTCAAGGCACTTCTCTTGAGTAGCTTCTACCTCAAGTCCCTGGGCTGACCCTGAAGGCCTCTGGATCCTTATGGGTAAGTTTGTACTGGAGAGGAGAGGTGTGTGTGTGTTGGGGAGGAAGTGAAGTACTAGAGTAGAGGTGAAGCTTACTCTTGAGCTCCTACTCAGACCTTGGTCAGCCCTCACCCTCAAAGCCTAGCCCATGACCTTTATCCCTAGTGTCACAACTCTTGTGAGCTGTGAGTCATGCCAAGCCTGCAGCCCTTTTATCTTGAAGGCTTATGGGGACCTCAAATTCTTGTGGAGAGAAACATGCTTTCAAGTGCCTGTGTGCTTAGGCCTCTGCTCGATGGCAGGAATGGAGAGGGTTAGCCTCTCTAAGGCGATCATGGCTTTTTTCTAGGTCCCAGTACCATGAGCAGATGAACAAAGAATGCCCTGTGTGTAGACTAATTAGAGCAGTGATTCTCAACCTGTGGGTCTCAGGCTGTGATGCTCTGGGGATCTAAGGCCCCTCTCACAGGGGCTGCATATCGGAGATCCTGCATATCAGATATTTACAGTGTGAACCGTAACCATGGCGGAATGACTGTTTTAAAGTGGCAAGAAAAATGATTTTAGTGCTTTGGGGTCATGTTTCTAACATGAAGTTAGAAAACCAGGGGATTAGAGGGTCAACGGGGAGGGTGTGAGTCCAGAGTCTTTCTTGTCCCTACACTGAGGGCAGGCTGTAGGTGGAGTAAAGGTAGATAGACCTATATGGCCCACTTGCTATAGGAATGGGAAACTGAGGCTCAGGGGCCAAGGTCTTACTCAAGGTCACATCCTGGGGGCTTGTTTTGTTACCTCTTTCTCTTTTCCTGTGATCTTTAGCTTCTGTAAGCTGCCTCCTCTCTCAGCCCATCCCTCCATCCCCCATCCTTCCAGCTCCTGCCATCCTCCTCAGGGCTGCCCTCCTCATTCTGCCAGGGGATGCTCTGATGTTTGAGGGGAGAGGCTGCTTTGCCAGACTCGGCTTTACTTCACTGCACCTGTTCAGTCTAGAGGCAGGAAGTTATGGTTTGCTTGAAGCAGCAGTGTGCACTGGGGCTGCCTGGCTTGAGGACTCTGACCCCACTGCTGTTCCTCCTTTGTAGAAGGAGGAGGTTGTGTCAAGCCGAGTCTTTAGATTAAGCCTGGGGCAGTTAGAGAATGTCTGTTCTGGGGCCTTCTACCTGTTTTCTGTAGAGAAGGTCCTGCCCTGAGCCAGGCTCAGGTCACCATCCCCTGTGGACTCTCTCTCTCTCCGTCCTCCTTAGCACTCCTATACCTGGGTCTCCTCTCTGACTTCCACTGTCCTGCCAACCATGGCTATGTCAGAGTGGTAGTTCTGGAACTGTCCTATGCTAATTTACTCTGAGCCCAGCCTGATGTTATTTGGGGGGGTGGGGGGGGAAGAGAAGAGACATAGCAGATAGGGTAATAGCCATCTCTTCCAGGAAGGCCTTCTGTGGTGATCTCCTTGGAGCCCAAATTCTGAGGCATTACAGACTCATCTCCAGTTCTCTTCTGTCTATCTGCCAGGTGCTATGTCTGTACAGAGTCCTGTTGTCCAGGTCTCCACCCTGGCATTCGGGTCTCCTGTGCCTTTGTTTATTTGCCCTGACGTGTCCTTTGTGGAAAGAACCCTGCCTTAGTAACTCTTTGCCTTCCTTGGAGGAACCTGCACCTACATCAGTACTTTCTGTTGGGGGAGACCCTAGGCCCAGACTCATCAGCTTTCTCATAGGGCCAGCATTGTGGTTCAGGACATGCCTCGGCCATGTGTTCCTATCTGGTCCTATGCACCCTATTGTCACTGCCAGGGGTTGGCACTTTCTGAGGACTTTGTGGAGTAGCCCTATCCAAGGCTCACCACCCAAGGAGCCACCTGGAGAAGCAGCAGCAGGCCTGCAGAGCTGGACTACATGTGTGTCTACTGAGCAGCCCCCCTCCGGCGAGGGCTACGGAGTACCTAAAGAAGGGGGCCTTGGGCTGCAGTAGGGGACTCTGGGAGCAAGTAGGTATGGGAGGGGCTACTCTCCTCTCCAGAATGCCTACAGTAGCATCTGACCGATGTCTGACCCTTGAAGGATGATGGCTGCTCCTGAGTCCCCTTTCAGGTAGGACAAGTACCTTCCCTTGTGCGCCACAGGTGTCACACAGTTCATACCTTACAGCCCTGTACCTACCACATGGGAGCCCTGGTAAGCCTGAACCTCTAATCCCCTCAGGAAAACCCTGAGCTGATCTGCATATCTGCAGTGCTGCTAGGCCTGCTGAGGTAGTATGAGGTCCAGGATAGTGTCTGATGCTTGAGGGTAGGCCAGCTTTTCTGAGGTGACAGGCAATCCAGTGCCTGGGGGGGTTGGTAGGGGGAGAATCAGACCAGCCCCAGGCCTGAACAACTTCTAAATCCCCATTGTTTTAGAAGGTCTGAGCTGGTCCTTCACCAGGTTTGTATTTCAGAAGAATTCTTAGGGGCTTTAGAACACTTCCTTGCAAAATCCTGGCTTATCAATGCCGTGTCTTTCCATGGCAGCCAGAGGCTGCCCTATATTATGACAAGGGCTCATGTTAGTGGAAATCTGTAGATGGTTTATACAAATGCTCAATGCATACACTTGGGCTACTGACTCTCTCAAGCTTGTCTTTCGGGCAGGGGCTGAGTGGAAAAGTGACAGCAGGTGGGACAGGAGAAGGAAGCCCTTGTGAAAGGACAGAGGGAGGTGACTCACTGTGTGCTCCAGTCTTGATCACCTACTGCAGGAAACCTCAAAGGACCAGACGGATTGAAATTGAACCCATTAGCCCAAAGGGTGAGGACTGGATGCTTAAATGTGACAAGGTCCCAGGTGCCATATTGAAAGGTATTGTTGCATTCGGTTAGGACTAGAACAGTTTCATTGATTGTGTTTTGGGTCTTGTGTGATAATAAAGCAGATTATAATTTTAAGAGAGGAGACACTAGTTTTTTTTTGTCTAGAGATAAATGAAATTTCTTGACTGTAGACAAGAATGGGTTCCAGTTTTTTTCCATCACTGCCTTGAATTTAAAATGGTCCAAATCCCAGCCAATGGTTCTTGTGTGCCAGTGTTTCTGGGCTGCTTCATTCAGCAGGGAGATTTACAAGGATCTCTTCACTTGACTTGCTGGCTGCCTTCAGCTGTGGGAACTAGCACTGGGGAGCTGGTACTCCCAAATTTCCCATAATTGCAAGGAGAGTCTGGGATCGAGGAATCAAGTGCTCCTGTGTCTTGTCGTTGTGTTCTCTTCACTAGAGCGACATTCCTGTGGATGTGGGAAAGTGTATTTTCTTGTTTAGGGTTTTTTTGTTTTGTTTTGTTTTTAGTCAGTCTCAACAATGGTAGCTCAGGTTGGCTTTGAACTCAGCCAGCCTTGTTGCCTGACCCTCTCATTTTTCCAGGATTTCAAAGGTGAACCCCAGGCTAGTGCTGATTCACTGTCAGAATAACTTCCCTAAGCAGTTTCTAGGTTTCAGATGCCAATCAGCTGAGAGTTGTGTGTTGGAAATGCCTGTCACTTGTGTATACTCCTAGTGTTGGCTCTCAGGAGAGTCTCTGAGCACTGGCCACAACTGTTGTTGCACTCAAGGGAAGCCTCTTCCCTCTATCATGTAGCAAGCCGTGACTGTCATTGGTGGCTCTCTGCAAGTGGCAGTTTTTCACCACCTCGCCTTAAAAGCGTGTGCTTTAGGCTCCACAGGTGAAGGTGCCATCTTTGAGCAGGAAGTAAAGAGACTCTCTTCTGATAGGTCTTTGTGCCACGTGTAGAAATGAGGGCGCAGGTCCTTGTAAGAGCTTACCTGGCTCTGTGCTGACCCTTGGGACACCAGCTGATGGGAGGAAAGAGCCCTTCAAGCACAAAACACTCCAGGTGGGGAGATACCACAGACCACACCCACTGGCTGAGAGAAGGGTTTTTTAAGGAAGGGCAGACAAAACCTCTAGATTTCCTTGTTTGAGTTGACTGGAGCGATGGCTCAGAAGTTAGGAGCACTTGCTGCTCCTTCAGAGGACCCAGGATTCGTTCCCAGCACCCATATAGTGGCTCACAATCATTTGTAAACCCAGTTCTAGGGCATCTGACTGAAGTATTATAGTTTTGGCTTTGCCATACATTCTGCCTCTGAAAGTTTGGGGTGTGAGGGGTTATGGTTGCCTAGGTTACGTGAATATGCTTCGCCATGTGTACATGTCAGGCAGGGTGGAAAAGTCAATTATGCCCTCATTGAGCTTTCTTGTCATATTTGCTAGTGTTGCCCCTTTAACCTGGCACACTCATTCGACATCTGAGGAATCTTTATTCAGAATTACCTGTCAGTTAATACCCCAAACCTCCCTATTTCTCCTCAGGTTGGCCAGACTGAAGAAATGGAGTCAACAGATTACAAGCTACCCAGGAGCTGAATGGCAAAGTACGTGTCAGCTGCCAGCTTTCAGGATGTCTTGTTCCAGATCCAGAAGCAAACCTTTCCAACTGCTGCTCATCAGTGTCCCCAGGAGTTTTTTTCTGCAAACTGAGGGGAGCTGGGGCTTTCTGGGTTAAGATGGTCTTTACTGTGGCGATAGTCTGCCATCTTGGTTTGCTGGTTTTCCAAATAAATCTTTATACTTGCCCCAACAACCCGTCCTTGGATTTTTCTGGTTTTGGATTTCTTTTCTGACCAGTGAAGACATGCACTTGGCTTTGGCAACTGGGATAGTATGTCTAGCCAGATGGCCCTCTGAGGGCTTTGCCCCGTAGCTAACCTAACTCCACCTCCTCCCATGAGGCCTTGTCATAGCCTTGTTCCTCAGCAGGGACTCTGGCACCCTCTCCTCCCGCACTCCAACAGTCAGGAGAAGGGTCCCCATGAAGATGGCTACAGACACTCCTCTGGAAAGATGTCTTTGCTTCTGTGTAGAACATGACTATTTCCAGGAGGAGGGGCCATGAGTGTAGGAGTACATCTACCCAGCATCCAGGGAGCAAAGGCCGATGGGCACAGCTCCAAGATTCCCCTTGTAGTGGTTTTTAAATCTCCATATGATTCTCTCTCTGGGCAAGGAAAAGCGATGGGGTTAATTCCTTTCAGTCTTTATACTGTTGCTTAGTGAGGAGTCTAAAGTCCCTGGTAATCATGGTCCTCCTGTCCCTTGTGCTGTGGTACAAAACAAGTTCTGGCTCTTCAGTTCAGTGGGTGTGTTCTAAACAAAAGGGACTGCCAAGGTCACAAAGCAGGCCCTTAAGAGGATGCCCCTGAGCGGCATCAGCAGAGCTAGCCACAGGAAACAGAAACCTAAGGCCAGCATTTCCCAGAAATCCTGTGACTTGGCAAGGAAGGGAACTCTTACCAGCTAATCACTGTTCTTATTGTTTTGGTTTTTGAGACAGAGTTTCTCTGTGTAGCCCTCGATGTCCTGGAACTCACTCTGTAGACCAGGCTGGCTAATCACTGTTTTTTTTTAAAAGGTCATCTACCACAGGCAAAAGGACATCTACCCATAATAGGTGGGGACCCTATTCTATCCAAGGTAGGAAAACAAATCTGAGAGGAAGGGATCTGCCCTTTAGCTTTCAAGATCTGGCACAGCCATACCCACTGTAAACAGAGTCAGGTAGAGTTGTGAAGGCAGCACTTGACAGTTCCAGCAAAGCTGAGCGGATTGCTACAGTCACTGTCCTTTATCTTCTAACCTGTGGGTTTTGGTCTCTGTGCTGCATTCCTGGGGACTTCCTGCATTATGCTTCATTTTATGTCTTTTTCCTTAAAAAAATTATGTCTAAGACTTTTTAGGAAAATCCTAAAATTAACTTTATCTGGCCACTATTTGGAAGTCTTCCTTGTGCCCTGGAGGTTATTAAGCACAGATAAGCACAGACTAGATGAGACCATTACTCCAGGAATCTTCTTAGGGTGTCTGCCCCTGAGCAAACTCAAACAGTGTAATGGATGCAGGGCAAACAGACAATTGACAAACTCTTAACTGTCCAAGAGAATAGGTTACAGATTCCAGGTCTATTATAGGCTTAGAGGTCTCTCTAAAAATGTAGTTTAAGGGGTCATACAGGGCACACTCCTGAAGGAGTAAAACTCAGTAAATTAGAGAGATTGACCAAAGTTAACTTTTCCTACCTTATAGCATCCATGATGTAATATACAGTAAAAGAAGTTAGGTGTTAATATTTTCTACTCATAAAAAGACCAGTTCAGACATCTTCTGTTTGTCTGGAGTGCTTTCGAATAGCAAGCATTCCTGGCCTGAAAGCAGGCTGTCCTATGTTAAATGTGCTTGCTTTAGAAGAGACATTCTTTAGATTCTTTACATTGGAGTTATAGGGCAATTAAGAATAATCTGTTCTGTTTGCATTTTGATTGTGACTGAATTTGTGACCCTGGACATGTAATAAAAAGTCAGACATATTCTGTACTACTTGGATGGTCATTAGTCTTTGTTCTGTGAGACTTGTATAGAGAAGCGTCTGGTTGCTAGTCAGCGGAGAGATTCTCCTGATCATAGCACCTGGCTCTCTCCCTCTCCTCTAAGGCCAGGTCCTGTCAGCAGAGACCCTCCAACTTTCCCTGCTCATGTCCGAAGGTCCCCAGGGATCTCTGTAAAAACAAATGTATCTCCCTGGCTAGGTTGCTGCTCTCTACTCTAGTGAGACAGCCTGGAAGTTTGTCCCTCAGTAAACCCTTTTTCTACTACGGGAATGGTCCTGTTTTGTGGTTTTGCTGTGCTCACTTACCCTTTTAGTGGTTCTGGAGTTACTTATGAAGTTGCTAAAACCGTATTCTCTCTCTTTGGCTAATGATTATATGGGGTAGCTATCTCTAAGGGCGGGAATTACAGGCTGAAGACAAAACCAGGAGCTTCTAGGTTTGCATGCTGGGTTAGGACAAGTCCTTTCACTGTTAACTGGGTTGCTAGTAGTTTCTAGAAAACTTCAGGTCCACAGCTTGGAAGGGAGAAAGGCCTTCTGGTGATCCAGAGTCCAGTGTAGCCCAGAGGAGACTTTGGGAGCATTCTCCTAGCTCTGGACTGTTATGCTCTCTCCATAAGGTAACATGCACACAAGAGGCCCCTGACTCTGTCCCTTCCTGCTGTAAAATACCTGAGATTAGTTGATTTATAAAGAGCAGCAACTTCTTGCAGTGCAGAAGCAGGATGCTTAAGACCAAAGTCTAATGAGGGCCCATGATCATGCTGCGTCACCCCTGTTCTTGTCAACCTGGGTCCTACACAAGCTGAGACTGCTAACACTGAGGACCCAACCACAGCCTCCAAGGACACATGACTGGGCAAGTGATTGTATTTCCCAGAAGACATGGGCAAGGGAGTCCGGAAGAACCACACACTGGGGAAGACAAATCCATTAAGCTGCTGTCAGCACAATAGACAAGCTGAGTGTGTTTCCAGGAAAGGGAGAGAGTGAGTCGGCAGATGGGACAAACCGCAGTGCCACACAACCTCCTGGGAGGACTTATCTGCCTAATTTACCCCAACACACACACACACACACACACACACACACACACACACACACACACTTGACAGTAAAGTTTGGCTGCATGTAACATTGAACCATGTTGCTTGAAGAAGCCAAGAACAGTGGCCACTCTTGGGGAAGGGAGGGAAGAGGCTGGGAGGGAAGAGGAAGAGGAAGAGAACAGGAAGCAGCCTGCTGGGACACGGAGCCTATGGCTTTATAAAAATGTTTCCAGATGTTGTGTATAATTTGTATACATTTACATATGTTTCTGCACGTTCAATTATATCTCTACTAAAAACTCAAGGGGGCTGGAGACCGTTCAGCCATTAAGAGCTGAACTTATTGTTCTTACCTAGGACCAAACAGCACTTACATCAGACAGCTTACAATGGCCTGTAACTGTCGGGAGCCATACTGGGACAAGCTAATAACTAGCAGGTGATCGTCCTGAAATGGCCTGCTTCAGATTATGATATAATCTGCGACAGGTGAGCCCTTATTAAGCAAGGCTGTAAGGGATTCATTTTAGGAAAGATTCCTGCTATTAATATGCTTTTCCTGTTATTTTTAAAACAATCACTAAGTAGTAGCACACCCCTTTGGAGCAGATCTCTGCAGATCCACGAAGATGTATAGTCTTGTAGTGATGCTATATAGGCAAATAGATGACTGAAGTCTTTATGATGATCCTATAAGAATTTCTAAAATTGTATCAGTGATTTTTAAGCTATTTTATAGTGGGACTGCTATTAGGTCCTTTTCTGATAGTCAAAACTGCAATGAGAATTCTGCCAGTCTCCCATGTGTCACCAGTTGATTGCTCTTAGATAGTAACCAGACTTTCTCCTACTCAGAGCACATTCCAAGAGGTTGTAAAACAATTAACCAAAGGTCACAAAAAGGGAACTATCGATTTACTATAGGTACTAGGATGGAGATAAAATATTGACTGGGTTTATCTATACAAAACTTCACTAATAACTTAGTTCTGGTTTTCAACCTTCAGTGAACCTGTGGAGCTGAGACAGGGGATGGATGTTGAGCCAGACAATGACTCCTAATGGACTTGCATGTAAACATTCTCTGTTGTGAACGTCTATTTCAATTTATGATTTGATTGTTTGTGTGAACTTGTGATGAACATTGTAACCTGTGATCATGTTTTCTGAAAGACATATAAGTGCTGAAGACAAAGAGGATTTGTGGGCAAAATCTTTTCTTTTTCCCCCTTAAGAGCAGAATCCTTTCTTTTCCCTTCTGGAAGAATTCTTCCATTACTAGAAGTTTTCCCTCTCCCTACTTGGGATCTTTCCGATTTTCCCCTTAGAGAGCTTTCATAGGAAACTTTTTTTTTGGGTTTCTCAAGACAGGGTTTCTCTGTATAGCCCTGGCCATCCTGGAACTCACTCTGTAGACCAGGCTGGCCTCGAACTCAGAAATCCGCCTGCCTCTGCCTCCCGAGTGCTGGGATTAAAGGCGTGCGCCACCCCTGCTTTTTACAACTTAGTAATAGATGCTATAATAATTTTCTAAGTGTTCCTTTGAATTCCGAGACTTCGGACTAGCAGGCTGAAAGTCAGAGCCCAGCAGTTCCTGCTGAGATAGAACAAAGGCCGCATTACTTAATCCCCTGCTGTTTAGGCTACAGATGTCAATCTCCTAAACCAGCAGCCTTTTGCCCTCAGAAAGAGCAAGAAAGTTTTTAGGATTTTTTACAAGTTATCATGAGCATTTCAGTACAGTTAGAGAGCTAGAAAGTCCTGAGACCCTGAGACTTTAAAGCCATCACCAGAGTCTTACTCTGTGCACTCCACCACTACCTTCTCCGGGCAGGAGGCTCTCAGTAATTAACCATAGCTCCAAGAGGGCCAATCCTCTTCTGATTGTTGCTGGCACCATGACCCCACCACATCCCCTCACATAATCACACATAAAACAAATAGGGATAATTTGACTTTTTCCTTTCGCACGCACGTGTGTGTCTCCCCCACCCCCATTTAAAAAAAAATTAAAGTTTTGGGTAATGTTTTGTTTTTTTGATGCAGGAAACAGGTGCAGGCCACCTAGCTGGTTCTGGGCCCTTGACAGAAAATGGGAAATTACTTGTCAAAAGCAAAACAAGGGGTTGGAGAAGTGGCCCAGTAGTCAAGAGCACTTACTGCTCTTGCAGAAGATATAGGTTTGGTTCTCAGCACTACAGGGTGCTTCACAATAGTTCGTGGGCACTCAGCAAGTGTGCATACATGCACACAGGCAAAACGCTCTGCTCATGCACACAAAAATAAATCTAAAAACAAATCAAAAAACCCTTTGTTCACCAAGTGGCATCATCATGAAAAAGGTCAAGTGGAGATTAAAAAAAAAAAATGGCCTTTAAGGCATGTACTCCACAAAAGCCTCATAACTAGAAATATGGCAAGTGTTGAATAGACAGCCTGATTTCTAATGGGAAAGCCAGCTGTACTAGTGCAGGCCTGTAATCCTCCCATGCAGGAGACAGCGATAGGATGACTCTGGTCTCGAGGCCAGCCTATTCTACAGAGTGAGACTCTTTCTTAAAACAAGATGAAAGAAAAAAAAAACAAAACCCCAAACTATGTGTTTGTGTATGTGCATGTATGTATGTGTGCATGTTTGTGTGTGTCTGTGAGTGCTTGTATGTGTGTGTATGTATGCATGTTTGTGTGTCCATATATGTATGTGTGTATGTGTAGGTATTTGTGTGTGCCTGTGTTTGTGTGTGAATGTGTGCGTGTTTGTGTGTGCCTGTGTTTGTGTGTG
>JADRCH010000100.1:4933298-5019843 GCA_019843965.1 Rhynchomys soricoides | reverse complement strand
ATACACATACACACATAAACAGGCACATACACACACACTCACACACACACACATATACACATATACACATAAACACACACATATACACATACACACATAAACAGGCACACACACACACACACACACACACACACAGAGCTCACAACAAGCTCACTGTGGGTAGTCCAACCTCAGAAAAACGTGGCTTATAGGTCACCAGACTGGGCCTCCCTGCCTTGGGAGAAAAGTCCTTCCTGTATACCCCCTTCCACACACTCTGGGGGTTCCCTTGGGATGAAGCACCTCCTTCGCCTTTGGACTAAGCAGACTGGCTTGTCTGAAGGCTCCCTTTTATGTTCCTCTATCCTCAGGAATCATGTGATGCTTTCAGTGGCTGGCGAGTATCTCAGGATGCTGTTGAGTTATTAGAACCCACATCTGATCTGCATTTGTTTGCTCATTCCGCTACCATTCACGGATACTGCTCACACTCAGCCATTTTGCGTTAACTGTGACACTGAGCCTGTTTCAGGAGCCTTCCCAGGAAGCATGTGAAACAGCAATGGCTGGGTACCGGCTGACCTGGAATAGTCAGCGGTGACCCATTTTCCCACTTTATTAACCTATAAAAGACGATGTCTTGGAAAGTGAATCCCAAGCCACAAGCCCTCATTTGCACAATAGTGGAACAGTACCTCCCAGCGCAGCCACACCCTGATGCTTCCACTCCTCTGCCAAAATCCTGTCACCTGCTGTCCCAGCCTTCCTGAGGGGACAGTGAGACCTGGCTCCAGGAGTATGTGGGGGTACCCTTACCCAACTCCACCAGCTTGGGTCCAAGGACTGGATCCAGGCAGGGAGTAGAGACGTCCGAGGCGCTCTCTGTGGCTCCCTCTGTCCTGGCTTCCTTTCCTCCATCCACATTTCGTCCATCTAATTTTGTCACGCGGACCTACAGCGTTTCAGACTGCAGCAGCCACAAGGATGCCGCTTGATAGCGGGTCTCCCGGCTGAGCCTGGCTGGGCTATGGTTTGGGTAATCAGAGTCAAGCTGTGGTGACTTCAGCAGCCCCGAGGCTCACAGATATTCTGTAGATCTGACAAGGTGGCTCTGCTCCCTGTGTTCTAAAGTCCAGCCGGATAAGAGTTCTTACAGAGAGAGACAAACACAGCCTCTTCACATTAGCCACTAGGAAAGGCAGGCACCTGTGAGGAAAATTCCTGCATCCACGCCCCTTCAAGGTCACTGCTGCTTTATTCTGGCTGCTGCTGTGGGATGCAGGATGAGCACACCCGGAAGTGCTCACACTCAGCATCTTAGCTTAAAAAAGTGCACGTGTGTGTGTGTGTGTGTGTGTGTGTGTGCAGTGGAGGTGGGGGTCAGAGGATAACGAGTAGGAGTCAGTCCTCTTTTCTACTGACTGTATCCTGATGATCCAACTCAGGTCAGGTTTAATGGCAAAGAACTCTACCTGCCAAGCCATCTTGCTAGTCAGTCAGTCAGTCAGTCTGTCTGTCTGTCTATCTGTCTCTGAGCCGCCCCCCCCCCCCCGTGTGTGTGTATGTGTATGCGTGTGCATATATGTAAGAGAGTGGTGGAGAAAGGAAAAAAGGGAAATGCTATACTTAAATCTTAATTTAAAAAAAAAAAGGAAAGAAAAGAATTAAACGTCATAATGAGACCCATTACTTTGTATGCTAGAATAAAAAATAATAAAAAGAAACTCCTTAATTTAAAAAAGGAAAAGTACCTTAAGTAGCATATCAAGCGACTGTCAGAAAGGGCATCTTTAACTTGACTTCCTTCAGCTATGGCAAGCTCAGAGGGCCAAGCTACCCACTGTACTTGTGAAGATCAGAGGGCGTTTTCTGAGAAGCAGTGGCAGCCAGGAGTTAAGCTTTCAGGGTCAGTTCTACCACTATGGACTTGAAACATCCATTAGAAGGGCCATTAAACAGCAGCTGTCAGGCAAGGCCATGGCTGGGGAAGGGGCCTTTGGGCCAGAGCGAAGCTTTAGGTCCATCTCGAGCAGACAAATGAGCCTGCGCCAAGAGGGCTTCTCACATTATCTCTGTGATGCTCACCGCAGCCCCATAAAGCTGGCGTCTTAAAACCTTGAAATGGAGTGAAGGCTTCTATCATTTCCTCACCTCCGTTGGTAATTACTTGGGTGAACTCTTGTGGGAGACATTTCCCAGCACTGCTGGGGAGTTTGAGAACACAGGTCATACAAGTACCCCTTTTTGTCAGGCTACAGTGAGGAGAGTGCTTGGCGGAAGAGCCAGTACACTGTGTGTTTCGGTCAATAAATGTGTTCACCCTCAGCTCTGTACCTGGGAGGATCCGCTGCTGCTCCCTGTCTCCCCCTTTCTCTCACTGACTCCAGTCCTGGGTCTCCAGCCACCATCTGGGAGACACTCTCTGGCCTGGGACAGATGAAAGCTCTCCAGCTCTCCTAGTACCACTCTGAAGTCTGAGAGCCAAGCGCTTGCATCTTCAGTGGAATCTGGCCAACAGTTGGCTTGAGAGTCCGTGCCAAGGAGCTCTGGTGACAGGGAAGGGCCAGCATGGAGGCCAGCAGGGTTGGCAGCAGGAAGCCCTGCTCTATTTCTGATCTTCTTCACCATCTCTTCTCCTCTGTATCCATTTCCTGCCTGGCTACCGCCAGCCTTCCCCACCTCTTGCGTTTTCTTTTCCCAAGGGCCGTGTTCTACATGCTTATCCTAAGGCAACCTTGTCTGTTTGTGCCTAAGGAAACTGAGCATCCGGTGGTTAGGGAAGCCCATGAAGGTCTTCTATGAAGGAGCTGAATTCAAACTAAGAGTGAGAGGCTTCAAATCTCACTTTCTTGATCACAGGCATGTATGTTTGCAAACTGGAGTACTCCTCACACAAAGTGGGAGAAAGTGTAGATTCTGAATCAGCAGTGGGGTGTGTGTGTGTGCTGGGATTTTACATCTCTTTTCTTTTCATACTGTTTATTTTTAAATATTTATTTATTGTTATTTTATGTATGTGAATACTTTGCCTGCATGTATATGTGAGTACCATGTATGTGCAGTACCAGCAGAGGGCAGAGGAAAGCTTTGGATCCCCTGAAACTGTATCCTGTATGTGGATAGCAACAACCAAACCTGGGTCTTCTGCAAGACAGCAAGTGCTCTTAACCACCGAGCCATCTCTCCAGCCCTGGACTTTGCATGTCTCACCAATTCTAAGAAGTTTCTGAAATAAACTTTGCCTAGCAAGTATGTATTGCTTTATCTATCTATTTTTAAAAAACAAAACAAAACAAAATAAAACCATGTTCTTGGTTCTTACTGTAACCCAGTGAGACTGGCCAAGTAGAGTGAATGCATTTGTGTCTTGTCTTCTTTTTTATTTTATTTATTTCATGTATATGAGTACACTGTAACTGTCTTCAGACACACCGGAAGAGGGCATTGGATCCCATTACAGATGGTTGTGAGCCACCATGTGGTTGCTGGGAATTGAACTCAGGACCTCTGGAAGACAGTCAGTGCTCTAAACCACTGAGCCATCTCTCCAGCCCATTCTTTTATTTTGAGACAGTTTCTGTGATGGTTTGAAGGAGAATGGCCTTCACAGGCTCATATATTTTAATTCTTGGCCCCCAGTTGGTGGAACTGTTTGGGAAGGATTAGGAGGTGTGACCTTATTGAAGGTAGTGTGGTACTGGGGAAAGCTCTGAGGTGTCAAAAGCCCACACCATTTCCAGGCAGCTCTCTTTCTCTACCTTGGTGGTTGCTGTCTCAACATGTAAGTTCTCAGCCACTGCTCCAGAGTCATGTCTGCCTGCTGCCATGCCGTCTGCCATGATGGTTATGGACTGACTCACCCTGTAAAGCTCTAAGCCCCAATAGACTCTTTCTTCTGTGGCTTGCCTTGGTTATGCTACTTTGCCACTGTAGTAACAAAATAACTAAGACAGGGTCTGGTGTATCTTTGGCTGGCTTTGAACTTTCTGTGTTATGTAGTTGAGGATGACCTTGACTTCCCCCCCCCCCCAGATTATTAAGACTACAAGGTGTAAGCCACTATGCCCAGTTTACTTGGGGCTTCCTGCATACCAGGCAGGCACTCTACCGACTGAGCCATATCCCTAGCCCACATTAATATTTTATGGGCTGCTTGGCCAAAGTCCAGAGAGTTCAACCATGGTTGAAGCCCCCCTGGTGAGCAAGCAACATTCAGGAGTGAGCATGGGCAAATGGCCCATCACCTGCTCTTGCTGCAAAGATGCATAAAGTGTGGGCCCAGACTGCCAGACGCGCCCCTGTTGCTGTTGCAAAGCATCTCAAGTGTTTAATGTCACTTGAAGCCTACCTCAATTGTCACTTGAAACAACCTTGAGATTGTGACAATTGTTCTACTATTCTGAGGTACCACTGTTCCTGACCTAGTGAGACACCCCAGTTTTTTTTTTTTTTAAAGAACCCTTGGAGACATTGCAAATGTCTGGAGGTGGAGAACACACACATTCTAGAGGGCAAAGCTTACTGTTTTCCTGAGCCGGATCGAGTGCACTCGGAGGGCTGTCCTTGGCAGTGAAAGTGGACCAGATAGATGATACAGTAAAAGGACAGAGGCTGCTGAGATCTGCCAGGAGCTCTTCGGTGGAAGAAATGACGACTCCTTGCAGTAGACCTGTGGGCTGCGCCAAGCACAGAGCGTAGTCAAAAACGGGGCCAGGTGGAAGGCAGGTGCTCAACTTCTACATTTCCAGTCAGCCCCAGGACCTGAGCTTTTATCTGCAAAGGATCATGTGTTCAAGAGTTTAGATCTCAGGGAAGGAAAGAAGAAAGAAAAACACTGAATGACAGCTAAGTCCCCAGGCAGCTGAGAATATCTAGATTGGAAGATTGGAAATATGGCAGACTAGCTGAAGAACAGAGGTCCAGGGATGGAGCTGCTGGTCCCAAGGCTGAGGATGCTGGCCCAGGCTTCCCTGCTTGTTGTAGGAAGCCATGAAGTCACAGCTCAGGCCCCTGCTTGTTGTAGGTAGCCATGAAGTCACAGCTCAGGCCCCTGAACTGTAGATTTTTTTTTTTAAAGATTTATTTATTTCATGTATGTGAGTACACTGTTGCTGTCTTCAGACACGCCAGAAGAGGGCATCGGATCCCATTACAGATGGTTGTGAGCCACCATGTGGTTGCTGGGAATTGAACTCAGGACCTCTGAAAGAGCAGTCAGTGCTCTTAACCGCTGAGCCATCTCTCTAGCCCCCCTGAACTGTAGTTTAAGCCATCCACCTGGCTTTACCTCTGCACCTTCTTTCTCATGGACTAGATTTTGTCTGACTTTTCTTAACTAGTTCAAAGGGGATCTGGAGTTAAGAGACCAGAGAGAGATCTGTAAGGTTTCTATTCAGGAGTGCTACCATCAATGGCTACTGAAGGCCCACGTGAATAGTTTGGTCCCCAGCCTATGACAATATTGAGAGCTAGTGGAAGCTTTAGATAGTGCCATTTGGGGGAATATGTATGCTCTTGAAGGTGATATGGGGCCCCAACTTCCTCCACCTTTCTTAGCACCTGTCATACACCCAAAGCAACATGGGCTTAAGTTATTGAAACTTTGAGCCCAAGGAAATGTTTCCTCTTTTTAATTTGATTGTCTCAGAGTTACTTTGTCATGGCAACCTCTGACTAACACAGGGGGACACATGAAAGAAGGCCAAGTCTTGGACAGTGGAGGTGAGCACAGTCCAGCAGGCTGGCACTCCATTCAGCCTCTGTGTGGAATAGATTCTTTTGGGGGCCTCTATTTCTTTTTTAAGAATTTATTTGTTTATTTATTTGAGTACACCGTAGCTGCCTTCAGACACACCAGAAGAGGGCATCAGATCTTATTAGAGATGTTTGTGAGCCACCATGTGGTTCCTGGGAATCAAACCCATGTGGAATCAAACTCAGGACCACTGGAAGAGCATTCAGTGCTGTTAACCACTGAGCCATCTCTCCAGCCCTTCTTGGGCCTCTATTGAGCTGGCGTTTCAATCTGTCTTGTGTTTGTCTGGCTTTGAGGTCATGTTTGTTGACTGAATGAATGGATGAACTGTGCGTGCAAGCTCTTATTGTCTTTTCTGGTAAACTGGTTCATTTCTTCCTGTCTATAAAACAGGTCCTGGACTCTGCACTGTGTATTTTTAAAAACCATGGTATATTTTTTTCTTTATGAGCTCTCTTGCTGGCTTGGATGGTGCTTTTCTTTCTTTTTTTTAAATTATCTTTGTGGGTAATAGCACTCTGTGTTTCTCTTATGAAAAAATTTCCCCATGGCTTCCCCGTCAGAGCCCTCAGATAACAGAATCCACAGCACATCACTGGCTTAGCCTCTCTCAGTTCTCTGCACAACCTCAGGAGCACGGGCACCCTTTGTCCCTGAGATTCTATAACTCCAATTCCAGTGATTCTGACACCCTCACACAGATACACATGTCAGGAAACACCAATGCACATAAAATAAAAATAAATTATTAAAACTAAATCAGGGACCAGTGAGATGACTTAGTGGGTAAAGATGGTGATTGCTGCCAACCAACTTTTTTGCTTGTTTGTTTTTTTGAGACAGCATTTCTTTTTGTAGCCCTGGTTGGAGCTTGCTTTGTAGACCAGGCTGGCCTCAAGCTCAGAGATCCACCTACTTCTGCTTCTCAAGTGTTGGGCTGCCAGGTTGAAAACCAACTTTTGAAAGTTGTCTTCTGATCTCCACATGTTGTTACAGGAAGCCCACCAGAGATGACCACTTGGACACAGTTTATAGCTAGTTGAAAGTCTTTATTCCAAACAGCTGGGGCTATATTCAGGGGTTCAGGACCTAAGTGTAGCCCCAAGCACTCAGACCAAACAGCCTTTAAAGACAAAACTCACCACATCCTGGTACCTTGCTTTACAGGGGGAGGCCTGCACAAGCCAACAGTTCACAGAAGCTGAGAGAAGTTAGCTAGAACATCCTGACCTTTGATTCATAGAACAGAGTTGGGAACTTTTCCATAGGGGATCCTCCATCAAGGAGATTAAATTTTAGTTAAAATTGGAATGGTCTCAGCAAGAATACAAGATGGAGGAACCTCTGCACTGTCTTGTATGCCATATGTGCACAATAAAAAAATGTAGTGAAAATTTAAATAAATCAAATCAATACTGACTTGGCATTGCCACAGTCAAGGTCTGGGCCTGGCTGACCACCAGACTGTCTTCCACATACTCGCCTTGGCTGTTCAGAGCAACTAGACCTTGGGAGTCATACTTTCTCTGCTCTGGGCCTTGAGGAGGGCACTGTGGCTCTGAAGAGGGGACAGGACAACAACTATCTAGGGACTGGTCACAAGATTGTCTGCCCTGCCGAACTTTCATATCAGGGTCCTTGCAATGTCCTCTCAGTCACCCCTCACCCAGGGCCCTTTTATTTGCTTTTGCTTTCTGGCACTGTGGGACCAGAGGACCACTGAATCTCTGCGTCCCAGACACCCTGTTATATTTTCTGGGAACCTTGAAGATAAATATTTAAGAGTTTCAAATGTTTTACAATTCTTGCTAATGACACTAAAACAGACAGAATATCTATTTAAGATGATCTTAAAACAAACCAGATCCAGAAGGATCTGTGGGAGATCTGGGAGCCCGAGAGAACCATGACCTTTGTCTACACGAAGCTTTGTTACATAATATGGGGAGAGCAGTGTCAGTCAAGGACTAGCAAGAGAAGTTGACATCGCCATCTTGGGAAATTAGCAGGTGAAATTGATGAAAAGAACGTTCATAGAGGTGAGATCAGGTGGAGGGACACCATGAGCCATCCCTCAGGACATCAGACAGTCTGAGGGGATGAGAGGAGCTACTAGAAAGAGTGTGATGAAGATGGAGTCTCTGACTGAGGACTGCCTCAGCCACAGACTCTGACATGAAGGCCTAGGGAAAACAGTGTCTCGACAACACTGCCTCCTTCCGCCTGCCTCTTGTCAATTTTTCTCTTTCATCCTCTGCTGAACCAACTAGAAAGTCAGAGGCCAGAGAACAGACCCCATGTAGGGGTCTAGGACCTGTTGAAGGCACAGTCTGGCGTAACAGATGGAGGAAGCTAATATCAGCTCTTCTTCAGGGCTTGCTCCCAGCAGATCAACTCTGAAGCTGCTCACAGGTCTCTGGACAAGGCTGAGAACAGTATGTGTGCAGAGTGAGGGCTGAGGGCACGCAAGGCAGCTTTTGTCAAAAGGACCAGGGAAGATATGCAGGGAGTGATGGCTTCTAGTTGGGTTCTGTGGAAGTGACTAGCAGAGGAGTATGTACAAGAATGCCCCATGAGGCTCAGGGGAGGAGCTAACAGCACTCTCAGGACCCAGTAGTAACCAGTGGCATTGTGGATATAGCTGGAGGGAGGCTGGGGCGGGAAGGGATGGCATGTTCAGACAGGACTGGGTAGAGGAAGGATGTCACTACCAGAAGAAGGAAAGCAGCAGCTAGCTGACTTTACTCTCTTAGAGAAGGTCAGGAAAGGACAGTCAAAGGTCAGGAGTACTTGTGACGGCCCCCATCACTGAGCTCCTTATGTGCACACCAGGGGCACCTGCACCCAGTTCCTTTGCTAACCACCAAACACCTATGAGGTAAGCATCATTGTCCACTTCTTATTGATGAGGAAACTGAGGCCCAGAGAGATTAAAGAACTTTACCAAAGTCACACAGTTAGCAGGCGACAAAGACTTGGTGCCCAACACAAAGTGCTTCCTGTTGCGTTGCTATCCACGTTGGAAACAAAGATCTAAAATGGGGGATTATGGAAGTTGGAGTGGGAGGGTTGGGGAGAGGGCAGACTACTCAAATTGCTAGGATAGGTAGGGCGAGGGTGTGAGACACTGAGGAGAATGGTACATCGAACTTTGAGGGATCAATTTGGGTGGCCATTGGCAGACAGAAGGAAAAGCTCATTCATGGAGAGACTACACAAAGCAAATGGTAGATGCAGGAATAGTGTGGCAAAGGACATCCCCATTAGGGCCAGAGTCTAGGTCTGCGAGGGACTTTGCCACATAAGGCTTGGGGAGAGTCTTTGGATTAGTTTCTGTTAGAACTAGATATCAGTTCAAGTTCTTGAACAGAAAAATGACAACAGCGATTAGAGAAGATTAAAACCCAAGGTACACAGTATGCTGCCCAGACGAGATGTTGAGAACAACAGAGTAAGTGAGCTCCTCATGACAAGTGGCTTGTGAACACTGGTGTTGCCTGAGCTTTCCAGTGGCATCAGACATGTGAACACAGAGGGCCAATCTTGAAATCACAGCTAACACACAGCTGGGGTTGTGGGCCTGCTTCCTTCTCTGACTTAATGAGTTTAATGGACACTGCTAATAGTTACCTGGGAAATACATGCTCACAACTACCCCTCCCAGCCCACCCCTCCGTGTCTGTACATGCGCTTACATATCTTGTATGTGTTCACCCAGTTTAGACACAGAACAGTGGAGGATTTTCTCCACAAAGACAAAGTGAGAGCCTCGAAGACAGTTTTGATGTGGTGTTTGCTTTTGCTCTAACAAAATTGTTGAATTAAATTTACATGTTTACTGGGAGGATTGAGATTTGATGAGGGAGGAGCAGGAGGAAGGAGGAATGAATTGCTGAGCTGATAAGCAGGTCTTGAGATGTCTGGGCAGGCAATAGGAAAAGCCAGTAGTTATTATTAATATGTCTGGTCCTCAGGAGATGCTGTGTTCATTACAGGGAAGAAGGCCATTGACACCAAATCTGTGCTGCTAAGTGGAGAAATCATAGTTGCTGATCCTAGGGTGTCGCTTTGTCAAGGATCCTTTTACCTTATTCAGGGAGAGGTGTCTAATGAGAGGTCCCACAGACCTGGGTGTTGATACAGATCAACATTGCTGGGATCAAGGTGTTAAAAACAATTGACTGGTAAGTCAGGGTGTTATTTGAATGCGAACATTCCCCAGAGACTTGTGCACTTGGACACTTGATTCCCAGGCAGTGGTGCTGTTTTGGAAGGCTGTAGAACCTTCAAGAGATAGAGCCTCATTGGAGAAGGCAGGCCAATGGAGACAGGCCTTAAAGGGTTACAGCCTGGCACTATGTCTACATCTACTCTCTGCCTCTCAGTTGAAGATGCAATGTGGCTAGCTGCCTCCCACGCCTGCTACAGTGCCTTCCTTGTGATGATAGCCTACATGTCTTCTTAAAGCACAACGCCCCTCCCTCTCCTTAAATTGCCTCTGTTACAGCAATGAGGAGACTGTCTAATGCACGGGACAAATGATTTCCTTGTAGAAGTGGGATCTGAAAATGTCAGAGCCACTGAATAGAGCAGAAGGATAGTTACTAAGGATCAGAGGTAAGATAAGTCGGAGAGACGTTCACCCAAGAGTATAGGACACAGGAGGGCTTGCAGTTCTGAGATGTCTGGCTTCTGGAGAACCAGTGTACAGCAAAGTGACTGAAGTAATGCACCGATTACATCATTGCTATGTGCTAAGGGTATGGGGTGAGGCCTTATCATGCACACATAGCTAGGAGAGGTAACAGATGTGTTAAATAGACTGAATGTGCTAATCATTTGAGAACGGTGAGCAAAACATGATGCACATCTTAAGGGCATTCGATTTTGTGGGAGTATGCAAATGAGTGTGCATGTATGTGGGTGGGAGGGGTATACGTGTGAGTTCAGTGTGCACATGCATGACACATGCGTGGAGGTCAGGGAGATGACCTTAGGTATTAGTCCTTGGACACTTTCCACCTTTTGTTTGAGACATGCTCTTTCATTGGTCTGGAACATCACCAAGTAGGCCAGGAGGTCAGGCCTACAAGCTTCCAGGATCTTCCTTTTCTGTCTTCCATCTTGCCGGTGCTGGGATTATAGGCATGGACCTTCATGCCCAGCTTTTTACGTGGGATCTGGGGACCTGAATTCAGATACTCACACATGAGATGCAAGAGCTTTCCCAGCTGAGCCATGTCCTCAGCTTGCACCCAACTTTTATTTCTCAGTCATACCCCTCAAAAGCTGGTGGTAGTGGATAACCTACAGTTGTCTAGGGATAGACCGTTTGATTTCCCGAGAGAAGTGATAGGTTCCTGAATGACTGTGGAATTCTGGGAAACATTAGTCACCAACAGCCTCATAGATCCCAGCTTCAGGGACATAGTGAATGTGCGACAGAGCACCTAAGAGAAAACACTTACTCTTGAAAGAGAAGACTGTTAGCGTTTGCTGGTAGCATTTGTGTCCCTTGGGACTCAGGCAAGGATTGAGGTGACCATTACCCCCTTACTCTTCTGGTCTCCGTACTTCACGGCTTCAAATCCTCCGTGCCCATACCTGACCTGTAAGCGGTCGTCAAGCTTGACCTGTAAAAGGTAAGCAGTGTTTAAGGAGGAAGGGGGCAGAAGGTGGTTGTCTGCTGGCTGGCTCCGGCAGTCACCAGGAGGTCTCTGTGGGTGGCTGTGGAGATCATACTTCCTCCTTCCTCCCTCATGTTCTCAGTTCTTCCTGGGCCCCTCCCTGTTTACACTTTTCCCCAGAAAATGTTCTTCAGGGTCATGGCCCATAAAAGACAGTGTAGGTGATGAGAATGGAGCTCCTCCCCCCGCCCCCATTCCGTTCTCCAGTGATGAGGTCATGAAATTAAGTTGAAGTAATCAGTGGTCACTCATACCAGGAAGAAGTGGTTACTTAGCAACAAACAAGAAGCTGTGTGAAGCAGGCTGTGTTTTCATCCAGGCTGTGCGTGAGAAGGATGAGAGTCGCTGCTGGAGGTAGAAGGCTGCTCAGTTCAGCACAGAGTGGTTTCTCCAGAACGCACGGTCGTCAGGTGGCGCAGCAGAGTTAGAGAGGTTGCTGTATTCCTGAAACAGCTTCCAGGCCTGAGCTAATTTCATGAGCAACTAGTCTTATCTGTGTATGCATGCTTTTTTTTACACTATGCTGGGTTCATAGCAAGTCTCCTGTAGTAGCTCAGAAGAGTTTAAAGTCAGCCTTAGCTTCTAAATCCATCTCTCCCTGTTTTCTGTTGCTTGAGTCAAACCTCGTGTTCATTTGACCTGCAGTAGATACAGGGAGGAGAAGGCAGATGCCCAAGGTCATGATTGGGCAGGCCTATATTTGATGGATAGCTACCTGATCCAACTGTGGTCCCTGAAGACTCTCCTCTACCCTGCCCTGATCATTATGTTAAAAAGCATATCTGGGGATGGGAAACAATTAGTCAAGCGCTTGCTTTGCAAGCATGAGGACCTAGCTTTGTGTACTAGAACCTACATTTAAAATAGGCAGGGGTGGGGCTGGAGAGGTGTCTTGGTGGTTAAGAGTCCATACTGTTCTTGCTGAGGACAGCACCTACATCGAGTGACACAAGCCATCTGTAACTCTAGCTTCAGGAGCACCTGACACCTCTGGCCTCTGTAAGCACCTGCATGCACATACCATGTATACATGCATATATATTTAAAGCCAGATGTGATGACACATGCTTATAATCCCTGCCTTGAGGAGTTGGAGACAGGTGAATCCCCCAGGCTTCTTGCCCAGCCAACCAAGCTGAATTGGTGAACTCCAGGCCAGTGAGAGACCACGACAGCACCTGAGGTTGCTCTCCAGTTTCCACTTACACCCAAACACATATGCGCATGGACCTGCACACATATGTGCACCCCCATAGCACATCCATTAGAGAAACTATATATTCCTTTCCATATGACCTCAGTTCTTCCTTGACCCCAGATCCTCTCACTCTGTCCCAGGCATGGGTCTGTATAAGGTTGCTGGTTTGAGGCTTGAGCTGTGACATCTCAAAGATGGTGTTCCTGGATGTCTGTCCCCACTATCTCAAAGCCCAGCATGGCATGCTTACTGTCCCAGCAGGCCCTTCTGGGTGAAGAGGTGAGAAGAAATGAAGCTAGATTGCAGGCTGTGGTGTCCACACTGCCTGCCACGTCACTGGGGCTCTACCAGTGTGTACTGGATGAGTGAATGAGAGATCCCCGTCTGATTCACAGCGGTGATAAAATGCTTGTTGCCGAGTTGTGAGAACTGGAATTTGGACCCCCCAGAACCTTTGTAAATGATGTATGGGCATAGTAGCCTGTAGCCCTAGCCTTCGGGGAGAAGTGGAGACAGGGGGTCCCTAGCGAGCTGGCCATACAGACCAAGGCAGAACAGGATGGTTTCCGTTACCTGATACTCAGGAGATTATTTTTCTGTAAATGACACTACTTTTGCCTCTTGCTAGAGAATTATAAGTTCTCATTGTTCAAATCACTGTTCTCTGTAATTATTGTGGTGACACGGGAGAGGAGTGGCACTGCCCCCTCTTTTGAAACAGTGTGGCAGTGTGAGTCAGGCATGCGTCTTAGGAAGTGTTGCTAGAATGTGTAGCAGTGGAACAGGTGGTGACGGACTGCCTCTGTGTTCCTTGTGGCAAGACAGACGCCATGACGGCACCGGCACCGGCTTGCAGGAGCCTCTCAGAGGCGTCTCTCAGAGGCGTGCAGAGAAGATGCAGAGGAGGCGTTCACATCCTGGCTCAGTCCGTCCCATGCTGAATGGGAGCCTGGCTTTCATGGGCTTGCTTCTGAGGTGTTTTGAGACATGTGTTTAGAAGCTGGCTCTTCAAATACAAGTGAGCAGGGGCTGGGAAGATGCTTGGTGGGTGCTTCCACCTGCTGAGCCCCCTAGCTTGTAGGGTGGCTCGGGTGATAAAATGCTTGTTGCCTAATTGTGAGAACTGGAATTTGGACCCCCAGAACCCTTGTAAATGATGTATGGGCATAGTAGCCTGTAGTCCTAGTCTTCGGGGAGAAGTGGAGATGGGGTTCCTATCAAGCTGGCTAGCTAGACTACTGGAAGCAGTGAGCTCGAGTCAGAGACCCTGCCTCAACATATAAAGTGGAGAGAGATCTAGGAAGACACTGTGCATTAACCTATGACCTCTACATGTACAGACCCAGTTATATCTCTACACATGAACACAGAAGCTCGCGCGCGCGCGCACACACACACACACACATTGAAAACAAAACAAGTTAGCAAAAAACTCCAGTCTTCTTTAGAAGGTGGATTCATACCCCCCTCAGATGGTTTATGGGTATTTGTACTGACTCTCTCCACCTCAGGTGGTGAGGTATCTGTCTGGAACACACACACAGGGCCCTATCTTCTCTGTTTACATTAATGCCTGGAGTCTGAATAGGCCAAAACACAGGCTCAAGGCTGAGATTAAGAACAGCCGGACCGGGCTGGAGAGATGGCTCAGTGGTTAAGAGCACTGGCTGCTCTCCCAGAGGTCCTGAGTTCAATTCCCAGCAACCACATGGTGGCTCACACCATCTGTAATGGGATCTGATGCCCTGATGCCCTCTTCTGGTGTGTGTCTGAAGTCAGCTACTGTGTACTCATATACATAAAATAAATAAATAACTCTTTAAAAAAAAAAAAGAAAGAAAAGAAACAGCAGGACCCTCTCAGCAGAAAGCCAGTCTCGTAACATCTCCTTGCTCAAGTACATCCATGTATTCTGGACATATCTGACGAATTAGCCTTCCCTCCACCCACACCCCCACCCTTGGTGGCTGCTCTGGTATGGAAACAGGGTCTCTCTATAGTCCTGGAACTTGTCAGGTCCGAAAGAAAGTCCCATTCCCCAAACTCCAAAAGACTGTCCGAATGTCTGGACTGTAGGAATATTTCTGGCAGTTAGATAAAAGCCAGCATTTCTCAGGAACTCGTGAAATTGGTTCCTGTCTACTAAAGTGGGTCATTTCCCTTACCTCTGGCAGAAGGGACACATGGCTACCTGTGGCACCAATCAGCATATCATATCCTCCGTATCACAAGTCCCTTTGGTACATTTCAATGTCCACGCTAGACTCCTAGCTCTTCTCACCTCCTCTGCCCTAAACTCCGGCTCATAGCTTCCCTCTCTCAGCTGCTCTCAACCCTTTGCATAACCGGATGTTCACTGGGTTCTATGCTAGGCCTGTTTCTCACAATGTGTTTCTCTATTCTCCAGCCTCTGTTCTCCCCTCTCTTGCAAACAGTCCTGGCCATGTCCAGTCTGCTGGCCAAGTTCAGTCTACTTCTTTCTCTGCTCTGGACTCTTCCAGATGCCTCTGGCTGTTCTGTATCGGGCATCTACAATAAAAACCTTCCCTTTAATCATACTACAGAGCAGCTATGTTGTCAGCTTATGCAGAACTCACTATGTAGACTAGGTTAGTACTGAACTCACTTATAGAGATACTTGCCCCTGTCTCCTCCTCCTGGGTGCGGGGATTAAAGGTGTGTACTGCTTCATCTGGCTCAAATGATGCTTCTCAAGCACAAACCTTATGAACTGATGCCCAAGAATAGACACAGTAATTCTGTGGATAAAATTTGGCGCATGCCTTTAATCCCAGCACTCGGGAGGCAGAGGCAGGCAGATTTCTGAGTTCGAGGCCAGCCTGGTCTACAGAGTGAGTTCCAGGACAGCCAGGGCTATACAGAGAAACCCTGTCTCGAAAAAACCAAAAAAAAAAAAAAAAAAAAAAAAAAAATTAAAGTTCTCAGAGCCAAGAGTTTTAATTATTATTTTTTCTTGTGTGAGGTTGATTGGTCAGTTGCAGTGTTAGCAAATTTGAATTTTACCAGTTCTTAAGGTGTGGGGAAGGGCTAGGCAGTCCTCAAGAGAGAAAGGGATGGAGACAGAAGTGTGAAAAGTTCACAGTTGGGGAAAGAATTCCCTTATGAGGGAATATTAATTTGTCATTATATTGAGCTTGATATATTAATAACTACTTTGGTCCACAGGGATTCACCTGAACAAATTTATGTAGGCAACCAAAATTACTTTAAACATTTGGAACTTGGCTAGTAGGTTGTGTCTATACTTAGGCTTTCCTGGGGGCGGGGCTAGTATTAGTGCCCAGGGACTAAGAGCTATCTATATAAAGGCATTAAACTACCACCTGTCCAAAGGGAATAGCTAAGGAAGAAAGCCATGGAAAAAAATCCCTAGAAACAATATGAGTTTTTCAGTGTGGGAATGCCTGAGAAAACAGCAAAAGGAAGTAGGTAATGGGAACCTCAGTGTCAGAGACTTTTGAGACCAGGGTGGCTGGTTCTGTTATTTCCATCCTGAGGTACTGAGGCTAAGTGTCATGGCAAGAGGGCACAGTAGAGCAAAGGTGCTCACTGCATGGCAGTCAGGCAGCAAAGAGGGTGAAGGAACTGAGAAGAAGGTAGACTACTCAAGATCTACCTCTAACCCGGCTCCTTTCTCGTCTCTACTACCTCTCAATGATGCTATCAGACTGAGTTCATCAGTGTCCTCATGTCTGACTCACTTCCCCAGAGCTGCATCTTTAATCTTTTCACAGAAGACCAAGCCTTCCGAGTGTGATCTTTTGGGAGAGTGAGATCTTTTCAAGTGCAAATCATAACAGAGTCCTAATTATGTTCTTTCTGTCTCTTAAATGAAACTCAGTCTTGATTAAGAGGTTTGGGAGAAGCATATCTGCCTTTGATTAATCCACTCAGCCATCATTTTATTGAGGGCCTGATGTATGCCAGGCACTGAGTCAGGCCCTGGAACTTTGCAGAGAGAGATTCAGCCAAGTCCTCCTCGTCATTACTGTATTCTGAATGGTGGTTGGAATGGTGGGTGCCATGTAGATGGGCAGGAAGCTCCCAACCTCTAATATTCTGTAAAATGACTTTTTACAGCCCTCTGAGGGTGGAAGGAGGTTACCTCCCCCAAACCACCCCCAACACACACAGAGGTTGTCGTGGCTATGCTCACCATGGTAACAGCTTAGGGAGAGCTAGAGTTCTGATGTGGAGCCCAGCTGTTAGAGCTGCCTCCTCTGCTGTCTGCCTGCCAGTCTGATGACTCTGCACACTGCTAAGCAAGCGCCAGTTCCCCGGGCCTGAGATTCGACTGGAGGACAACAAGCAGTGGGACAGGGAGAAGGGTGGCAGGAGCCACTGTGGGTTTAGTGTCAGGCATTGTGCTTGGCTTGTGGCTTCATCTTGTCTGATCCTCTCTGTGTGATTGGCCATCCTGGTAACAGGTTCAAGTGGACTCTGGAGCAACTGCCCTAATTGATCCCAAAGTCGTAGCTCTCTGTGGTCAATGACTGTGGCTCAGAAATGTAGGTACAGTGTGTCTCAGGGTGAAGCAGGCATAAAGGCTAAAATGAAGCTAAAATGCAGATTCCCAGCTTTGGGCCTCGGACTAAATCACTGTCTGGAGGTGGGGCCCAGGAACTGAACCCAAAGTGAGTCTGCAGGGCCACTTCATCTCTGTGTGGCTTAGAGAACGAAAGTGACCTATCCACCCTTGTAGGGCTAACTAGTTAGGCTAGCTCAGTGGACTCAAAAGGAGGGAATAGAAGAATAGAGTTTTCACAGAGAAGCACAAGGCATTGGGACAGGGGTCCGAATGCAGGAGGTCATTTTTCCTTTACAATGGTAAGGCTCCCTCCAAATGATGTTCTGATTAATAAAAAGAAAAGGGGTGGGGGGTGACCCAAAACCTCTAGCTGGGCTTATTATATTTTCTTTTCAGCATTTGTGCCTACAAAGTCAGCCCACTTCCCAGCCCAGTCACCAGGGCAACCATCACCCCCACCTTGACAGCTAGGCGTCATAGGCAGCTTCTTGCACCCACAGCCAGGGCCAAGGGACCCAGCCCTATAATCAGCCTCCTGCTGCCTCTGCAGACAGCCAGCAGCAACAGTCTCACCTCACCACAGCTCCACAGACACCCTTCCCCATGCTCAAGTGGTGAGATCTGTTAGTACTGCTTCCCAAGAGACACTGGGCAGTTGACTCTGCCAGTGTCTTTTCACCTCTGGAGGGAGGGGTCTGCCCTGAAGGGGAAGCATAATGCAAGGTGCCAATTTACACAGGAGAAAAACACGCCCTTCAATAGGGGAGTGGTGGCAGGCAATGCCCTCCCCTAGCTGAGGAGACAGCTTTGGCAGTGGTGGGAGTTGAGAAAAGGTGTGCAAAGTGATAGCTAGTGGGAGGCTGGGCAGCATGGGAGGGGGGAGGGGGAGGGGGAGGGGAGAAGGAGAAGAAGGGGAGGGGAAAGGGAGGGGAAAGGGGGAAAGAGAGGACCTGGGCTTCTATGGCTTCATTGCTGTGTAATTGGTCCCAGCTGGGCCTTCAGCCTGTCCATGGTGTTCACGCACACACCTGGACTTAGGCCTAGAATGGTTTTGCGAGGCCTGGCTGCTGAACACAGGGGATTTTCTGTCAGGGCTGTCAAAGGTAAATCCAGGTCCCCTGGCTCTGATGACCCATGCATGTTTTCACTGGGCTACTAAGCCCCCTTCCACCATTGGAGACCACCAGGACTTCTGGTCAGCTCTACTCCCACCTCTGTTCTCCACAATCTGTCAGTTTCTCTGACTTATCCTGCTTTGGACACCTTTTTGGCTGGCTCACCTGGCTGGGGTCTTTACAGTCCACAGGCAAGAACTAGCTCTTTTCAACCCTTCTCCCTTAGTTCCTGGCAGCCTAGGGCCAACCTCTGCAGGCTCCGATGCTTTCAGACTGGGTTGGAGCCTTCCAGAGGGCTGAGGGTTTGGCTCCCTTCCAGGTTGCTTAAAGAACCATCTGAGACCATGAAGCTGCAAGGGCATTTTACTCTCCTAGGGCTACTTCTAGCCAGTAGGAGACAGACACAAGGCAAGAGGGAGCCTTCTTGCCTTAGGCAGTTCTCAGGCCTGTGCTTTCTGTGAAGCCTATCTGGAGACTTTCTGTGTGGCCTGGCTTTGAAAGGGAGTGGGGGCCAGTTGTCTGGACAGTACCTCCCAGCCCCCAACCCCTTCTCACTTCTTTACCTCACTTCTCCCTCTCCTAGCCGTTCTGGAATTGTGCCTCCCTTAGAGGCAGTTGAAAGGAAACTTCTCTCTCACTGGGTTTCCTTAAGAACCTATAAATTAGCATTCCTATGCTAATAGACCAGAGCTCTTGTTCTGGGTTATCTTAGCCTGACCCCCCTCATCTGAGAGAGGCAGCTGAGGAATACAGAAGTAAGGCAAATTTCCCCAAGGGTGTAGCTGGTATGTGGAAAAGCGGTTCTGGCTCCTGTCTGTAACACCTAGAACAAATGTTCGCCATGTGCTAATAGGCACTGTGAATGTAGCAGCGAATAAAATTGACAAAAATCCTTGGCTTTATGGAATATGACATTAGGGTGGAGACCTGGAAGAGAAAAAGACCAGTGGAAAGGTAAACTATTCAGAATGCCAGCCAGCGTGGTCATTGCTGATCCTAGGGATGTGTGTGTCGTGGACTGAATGTAACATCCCTAAAATTCCCAAGTGCAAGCTTAACACCCTAGATCTCAGAAAGCCCCTTGAACTCTAGGTTAAACAGTGTCCTCGACAGACGAGGGAACTGGGACAGACAAGCTAGGGTGCCTGTACACCCAGCAAGGTGACAGGGCTTTGAGGGCTTCAGGAGAAACCAGGTCTGCGGGTGCCTTGACTTTGCACGTCTAGCTTCCAGAATTTCGAGAAAACCCAGTTTTTGCTTTAACTCACCCAGCTGCTTCGTTCTGTCCTAGCAAATGAACAATGAGATTTTAATTTCCTAAGAGGAGCCTTGAGTTGGCTTCACAGAGTAGGTGGCACTTAAGCCAAAAGCCAAAGTTGCTGACGGAGAGAGTCCTTTGAAAATCTTGGGGGGAGAGGGAGGGCATCCTCCCTAAGCAAGAGCAGCAGCGTCCTCAGCTCAGACTGAGATCCCAGCTCATGAGCTGGAGGGCTGGATGGAAGGTCGGCCTGCAGGAAGGAAGCCAAGCAGATGAGGTAGAAGAGAGGAATCCGAGAGAAAAGGGCACTCAGATTTACTGTCCCTCTGCAAGAAGGGGAAGGGGTTGCCGGGCTGCTTGGAGTGAGGGGTATTCGGCACAGCTACGGAGGCCTTGAGGAGTTTGACAGTGGCTGTAGCAGGCACAGGTCAAGGATGCTGTTAAATACTCTGCAGTCCCCTCACCCGCGACGCTGACCCACGTGGTTTAGGTGCGCAGGTTGAGAAACCCTGAATTAAACATAGTCCGCGCCTGACTGCTGCATTAGCAGATTCGCTCTGGCTGAATTGGAAAAGGGCAGAAGCCAAGGTCCTCTTGCTGATCCAGGTGAGAAACTAAGGTGGCTCAGGCTGGGCGGGCACAAGGTCTGTGCTATGCCTTCTTTGTTTTATTTTCTCTTTCTCCGACTCCCTCCTTTTTCTCTCCTCTCTCCCAGTAAACATTAACAGGATCCGTTACCTGTGGACCAACTTCTGGGTAGATCGCGCCTCTAGTTCATGGGGAAATCCGTTTAGTTCACTCAGTTTCTAAGTTGAAGAAACGGGAGCAACTCGCTTAAGGGCGTTTCCTTGCCACAGTAGATGGACTGTCAGCAGGTGGCACCCACTGAGCCCTAAGTAAATCTAAGAATGAGTGGATGTCCAGCCATACAAGCCAGGAACTCAAGAGTCACCCTGAGTGCTTCTGCCTCCCTGACCTCTACCCTTCCACCTCTAATCTGCCCCCCACGGAGACTTCTTACTTGTCAGGCCACAAGTTTATCTTGATAGCTCTACTCCAACCTATATTTATATAAGGAAATAAATATTCATCCCATAAGTTCTGTGATGCTACAGAACCCTAATACACCTATATACATAAAATAAAAATAAATTTTTAAAATTAAAAAAAAATAAAATATGAACTCATACATAAATTACATGAAACAAGTACATACTTTCTTTGCTTTATTTTCTTTTACAAGACAGAATTTCTCTGGGTAAGTCCTGGATGTTCTGGAACTCAGTCAGTCTGTAAGCTGGCCTAGAACTCAAGAGATCCACCTGCTTCTGCCTCCTGAGCACTGGGATTCAAGGTGTGTCGGTGTATGTCACCACCTCCCCAAGTACATGCATTTTAAATAAAGATAAAAGAAAAATGTTGGTTACTATGTAAAAACAGAACAGAACAAAACAAACCAGCACATTCCAGTGCCTCTGTGGGCCCCACTCTGATTACAGTTCACTGCTAAAGCCAAATAACAGATTGCATTTTGTATATCATCTCACCATGGGAGGGTCATTTTAACCATATCTATATTATCTACACTAGTGTTTTAGAACAATATGTAATGGTATCATGGTGTAGATAATCTTTGGCAATTTACATCTGTGATTTGACAAGGTCATAAAATCTGTCTTTGTGAATGATAAAATTTATCTTTGCGAAGGATAGAGCCATTCATTTTCACTCCCAGTTTCTCACTTTTGGGCCTAAAATTGTTAATTTATCCACTTGTCTGTTGATTGTTGTTTGGGTTGTTTCCAGGTTTTTGCTACAGTCTGCACTGCTATGAATTTCCTTGTGTATGTCTCTATGTGAGAATGAGTGAGAATTTCCCAAATCATATGCTCTGAAGAATGTTTATACCTTGAAGAAGCAACATATCCTATTTAACAAACAACAAACAAATTCTTTTTCAAAGTGGTTGGACCAGTTTGCACTTCATTTGGAATATGTAGGTGTTCCCATTTGTCATCTGCGTGATTTTTTTCCATTTAGTGGGTATATAAATGTGTTTATCCCATTTTGTTGAACTTAATTATTAAGGTATTATTAATTTATTTTGTATGTGGTATATACTTGTCCATGTGCATGTGCACATATGTGTGCAGGTTTACATGCATTGGTGTATGGGGGCTGGAGGTCAAGGTTGGGTATTTTCCTCAATCTTGTATTTTGAGACAGATTCTCTCACTTGAACCTGGAACTCCTCAATTTGGTTATAATGGCTGACCAGAGAGCACCGTGAATCTGCAGTACCAGCTCTCTTGGTGCTGGATTACAGCTGGGTGCCATGGAGCCTGGCTTTTACGTGGTGCTGGACATGCAAACTCAGGTCTTCATACTTGCAAGGAAGCATTTTCCCAGCCACCTCCCAGCCCTTGTTATTGATGAAAAATTGACATTGGGCTCCTTTTCATGGTTTACAGGCAATTCTTCTGTACATGGTTTGTTAATCTCATAGATATGAGTGGAAAGATCATCATCCTGAATTATGGCCGAGTTAATTAAAGCAAGCTTTTTAAAATTTGTGTACATGGTTTGTCTTTCCCTCAAGGCAGGGTTCAAGAGATCAGTGTTTGATGTGGGAAAATAAGGGTTTTTATAGCTTCCAGAGTAGAGGGTTTTCAAATGGTGGATTTGCCAGGCAAATCAGGTGGGGTTACAGAAGCAAAACATAAGTATAACAAGTTGGTCATAACAACCTCCTGAAACAAAGACATGGTTGCTGGGTGATCTTAACAAGGTGTGACAAGGTGGTTGTCGTAGTCAGGGTTTCTATTCCTGCACAAACATCATGACCAAGATGCAGGTTGGGGAGGAAAGGGTTTATTGAGCTTACACTTCCACATTGCTGTTCATCACCAAAGGAAGTCAGGACTGGAACTCAAGCAGGTCAGGAAGCAGGAACTGATGCAGAGGCCATGGAGGGATGTTTCTTACTGGCTTGCTTGCTTGCTCCTGGCTTGCTCAGCCTGCTTTCTTATAGAGCCCAAGACTACCAGCCCACAGATGGTACCACCCACAAGGGGCCTTCAAGCCTTGATCACTAATTGAGAAAATGCCTTACACCTGGATCTCATAGAGGCATTTTCTCAACTGAAGCTCTTTTCGGTGATAACTCCAGCTTGTGTCAAGTTGACACACGAAACCATCCAGTACAGTGGTCATAACAAGGTCTAACAAGGTGGTCATAATAAGAAGGCATAACGAGGTGTGACAAGTTGGTCATAACAAGGTGGTCATAACAAGGAAGTCATAACAAAGTTGGTCATAATGAAGGCATGTTTGCAAGATGATTATAACAACCTCCTGAAACAAAGGCATGATTGTTGTTTCCTGGAACAGGAAGCACAGAACCATTTGTTGTTAAGGTTACATGTTGGTCATAGCCCAATCCTCCAGAAACAGATTTGATCATAAAAAGGAATGAATCCAGTTTGTCTATAAGACAAAATCCAGTTTGTTACCATAAGATGGTTTTGAAACTCAAGATGAAATTAAGTTTTTCAGGTTGCATACATATTTTGCTCATTTTTATGTTTACTAGATTTAAAAAAAAAAAAAAAAAGATCCTGGTTCTGGACAGTAATTCTTATATTTTTGGTTGTGAGCCTAACCTTTAATGGCTGAGCCATCTCTCCAGCCCCCGACAGTAATTCTTTAAGGATTAATTTGTTGAAGGTTTTCCCAGTCTATGACACACCTTTTCACAGTCTTTGATAAATACAAATTCACATTTTTGAAGTGGGTTATTCTTTTTCTGTAAAGAAAACACTTTTCTTATTTGGATGTTATAAAATAGTCTCTCATATTTTCTTTCAAAAGTTGGAGAAATTTGTCTTCCTGTTTCAGTTTTTTTTTTTTTTTTTCTGGAGAGGGTTTCTGAGGAAGAGGTGTCTAGGAGCAGCAAAAGAACTACATGGGTTACAAGCTGAAGGCCTATGTTCTGCTTGAGACAGCTTTCCAGACAGCTCTCTCTCAAGACTGCCTTTTCTTGCAATTCTAAAAACTCCCTGGATAGCTCATCTCTTGCTGACCAAAAGCCCAGTCTTTTATTTAGTATCAATTCAGTCATTACTCCAGGTTCACTTTTGATTATCTCATGAATTAGCATTCCAAGAGTGCAGCCCCTGGATTCCTAGAAAGAGATAACAGGCTCTTCTTTTTAACATTGCAAATGAAATCAGAGATCTGCCTGCCTTTGTTACTTAGGTAACAAAGTAACCTAAGGTCTAGGTCTTTAAAGACCTAGGTCTACAAAGTTACTTATACAATTGATATTGTATCCCTATATTTTGTATAGTTGAGAAATTATATATTCTTGGGGTTTTTTGTTTGTTTGTTTGGTTTGTTTGTTTGTTTGTTTTGAGACAGGGTTTCACTGTGTAGCCCTGGCTGTCCTGGAACACTCTGCAGACCAGGCTGGCCTCCAACTCAGAAATCCTCCTGCCTCTGCCTCCCAAGTGCTGAGAAATTATATATTCTTAAACTCAGGTTTTCAGAGTTCTTTCCCACAGCCTCAAAGGCTATACTGAAGGACTCAGCATTTACCATTTGCTAAGACATTAGACACACCCTCACGTTTCAGACTCATGCAGTCTCTGATTATCATGGAATCAGTAATCTTGGCAGAGAGGACATTCCTCAAAGGAGGAACTTGAAAATATGTACATTATTATATAAACAAGCTCTGCTGGCTCTGTTCCAGGGGAGGGAACCATGTCATGTCATTCCTTATGTGGCCAAGCAGGACTCCAAATTTTTTAAGAATTTGTTTCCTGGAGTCTGGTCCAGGTAGAAATCAAATTCCAGTTTGTTTTTCTATGTAGATCTTTGTGTTCTTCCTATTGCTGCTGTAACAAGTTACCATCAAACCTCATGGCAGAAACCACAGTTTTGCTCTTTCACAGTCTAGAAGATAGATGTCTGAAGTACTTTTCACTGAGCTGAATCTGAGGTGTCAGTGTTAGCATTCTTTCTAAACTCCCCAGGTGGAACTGTTTGGCCTGGTGTGGTTTCTGGAGCTGCGAGATCCCCGCCGACCATCCCTGCCTATCATAGCGCCGGTCATATCTGACCATACCATCATCATTTTAATACAAGAATCAGTAAGGCCAGGTTGTCATCTGGAGATCTAGGGAAGAACTTCCAGGGTTTGCGGGACTGGCCTCCCCATTCAGACTTTTATAGAGCATCATCTTTCAGTCTCTTTGTTTTTGAATGTGCACAATGACTAGCTTAGTCCTCCTTGTGTGGATGCGTGTAACTGGACTTCGGATGTCTGTCACACAAAAGGTCTTTTATGACTTGACTAGGGCATACTCTGACAAACAATTGAGAAGAAACTGGAAGATCACCTTACACCATAAATCAGTCACTTCAACGTCCATTTTCCATGCCAGACATCATCCACAGGCTCAGGGAATTAGGTCAGGAACATCTTTGACGAAGCATTACTGTAACTCCCACAGAAATCAATGAGCTCAGTACAATTTATTGACTCTTTTCTGAACCTGAATCCAGATGGTCACAAGTCTGCTAGCAATAATAGTAATGGTAGCCTCTTATGATGGAAGTTTATTTTTTTGTTTTTAAATTGTTGTTGTTTTTTTATTTTTCAAGACAGGGTTTCTCTGTGTAGCCCCAGAAATCCTGGAACTCACTCTGTAGACAAGGCTGGCCTAGACCTCATAGAGATCTGTCTGCTTCTGCCTCCTGAGTGCTGAGATTAAAGGTATATGCCACCCCCTCCAGACTCTGAGAATTTTTGAAAGAGATGAATACATATTTCATTTAATTATTTTAACAACCTTTGGAAATAAATATTATTATTTAAGATGTATTTTTAAGTGTGTGTGTGTATGCACATGTGAATGCAGGTGCCCAGGAAGTCCAGAATAGGATATCAGATGCCCTGAAGCTAGGGTTACAAACTGTTGTGAGCCTCCTGATATAGGTGGTTGGAATTGCACTTAGGTCTTCTGGAAGAGCCATATTGTGCTCTTAACTGCTGAGCTCCTATTGTCTCTAGCTATTATTATTATTATTGTTGTTGTTACTATTATTATTGTGTGTATATGTGTGCATTTGGTTGTATGTACATGTGTGTGGGTTGCTCTCCCATGCAGTTATGGGTGAAGGTCAATGGTGGGGAGTCTTTCTTTTCTACTTGGAACCTTATTTTTGGAGACAGTCTCTCAGTGAACCTGGAGTTTATTGGCACAGTCATAGATTCCCCCAGAGTCCATCTACCCCATCCTCTCCCCAGCAGAGGTTACGGCCATGTGCCACTACACCCAGCTTTTATGTTGTTTGTGGGGATTCAAAGTCAGATCCTCATCACGAATGCACTGCAGGCTCTTTACCCACTGAGCCTCCTCCCCAGTTCCCTATGTACTATTAGTCCTAGCTTAGCTGTACTTAAGGACAGTGACATTAAGTAGGATAATAGGAGGTAGCTGAATTCTGATCAAAGTTTAGGCAGCTGAGTTCTAAAGTCCTTGTGCTTAGGCTCGTGTTACTATTAAATGAGCAGACGAGGTGGCTATGTTTAGTTTTCCTTAGCTGTGTGTTCTTGCCTAAATCACACAACTTCCCTGAGCTTCAGTTTCATGTCTGGTTAAACAGTAACATGTTTCTGTGCTCCACTGGCCTGCTATGAGGGCACACTGAGTCCTGTGTGAAATCAGGGCAGGAAGGAAAAAGAGCACTTACAGATTCCAGTCGTCCAATCGAGCATCTCTCTTCACCAACCTCCTGCCTTCTAATAGTCACCATCAAAGCTAGATCTGTGTATTCAAGCAAGTGTGCAGTGAATAGTGCCACTGAATCTTAGAGGGCACTGTGATAGAGCCCAGATAGGCTATACTCTTTAGCTGGAGCAGGGTAATGTCCTTAAGTGATAGTTAGTTTCAGTAATGCATCAAGGGGGGGGGGGATTTGAGCTGAGCCAAGGGAAGCTACATGGGCGTTGCTCCCCATGACTTTGCCTTTTCTTCATCCTCAATACTATTGTGTTTTTGCCCCTTCCTTGCCCCTTGACTCCTCTTTGTATGGAACATAAAACCAGGATTTTAGCTGTGGGCTCAATGCCAATGACTTTTGCTTTGAGTTTCAAAGGAAACAGAAAAGGGAAAAGTACAGAATGAGGAGATATACTCTTTCCGATGTAAGTTAAGATTTTTCAAAGACCCATTTTTAGTATGGGTTCTTAAATATTTAAACCTCTCTTCTGGCCCACCACCCACCAGAGGTACTGGAAAAGAAAGGGTATTAGGATACAGGGGAAGTGGACCTGTTTAGAAATTGTTCTTCGGAGTAAATTCAATCTGCGTTGTCAGGAAATCAGCAGTTCTGTTCACAGGAATCAGCAGCAACAGCTGATCCACTCCCAAACATTTCATGAATATATCAGCAGTCCAGTTCAGTAGTGTTGAGATAGCAAACATGAATCAGCAGTGGTGACATGACCTAGCAGAAACAGCTAGGCCTCTGCTGAATCAACACAAGGTAGTAGGAGGGACCATGACCATCAGGGATGCCAGGAGAAGTTCTCTGCCGTGCCTCTCTCAATGAAGTAAAGATCAGTGAGGACTCGAGACCAACAAAGCCTTGAAAAGCCAGCTATGCAGCAAGCCTCTGGCACTGTCCACCAAGTCTTACAATCCCTGTAAACATCACATGACCTCCCACAGGTCTTCCCTCACAATGTGAGTCTGTCTCAGCAAAGCTCCGTGTGAGTCTGTATCAGCTGACGTTACTTTGCTGATTGGCTCTAGTCTGAGGAAGTGACAAGAAGCCGCCAGAACACCACCACAAATTTTTGGTGCATTTCTTTCTATAGAGTCATGACAAACGAGCTCAGCAATGCCATGTAAGGTGAACCAGTACATGTGTGTCATTAGTGTAGAATCTTTCATTATATGTCCCTTTACATGCTTACCTTAGCAAAACATCCTCTCACTTGTGTCTGCTTTAGGAAAACACTCCTTCACAAGTCTGCCCTGGCAAAACACCATCCAACACTACTGACTTTCCAAAGAAAGTTTTCACTTCAATCGGGTGTGTAGATGGACATTAATCCCCACTTCTATACATAAGGGATAGATTTTAAGACCCCCAGCAGATGTTTGAAACCTAAAATAAATATCCAACTCTGTATATTATGTTTTACTTTGTAAATGCATACCTGTGACAGTTGAATTTATAAATTAGACACTGTAAGAAAGTCACAATAGGAACTAACAATAAAGTGGAGCTATATTAAGTAAAGTAAATGTAACCTAGAACAAGTACTGTGGCACTCTAACAGTACACCTGATAACCAAAATGGCTTCCAAGTGCCTAACAGGCGAGTGGAGTACACCATATGGAAACACTGAGCAAAGTGAATACTCATGCTCTGCCTCAGCTAGGATGGAACAGAATGGCATGAGATAATCTCTGCTCCAAGTGAACCACAGATGCTGGGCAGTGACTGAAACCATGAAAAATGATGTAGTTGGTGGGGGGGTACAGTATACATAAGCATAGAAATATAATCACAAGCTGAGGAGGTAACAAAGCTGGCAAAGTACTTGCCTATGCATGAAGTCCTAGGTATCATCCCCAGTGCCACGCCAGGAATGGTAGAATGCATGTGTTAACTCTAGAACTCTAGGTGTAGAGGTAGGGAGATCAGAAGCCAGAGTCATTGTTGGCTACATAGTGAGTTTGAAGCCAGCCTTGGCTCATAAGACCCTACCTAAAGCAAGCAAGCAAACAAACAAACAAAATGTAGTTCAATTAACACAGCACTAACCTAAAAATATGTAGATTAAAAGAGCAACAACAAGAGCTAGAAACAGACATATTGGTGGGGGGAAAGATGTGTTGTTAGGTGCTGCTGGAAATTGACTCACTAAATAAAGACAGTAACATCGCATTCCTGTTAATATTACACACTGAGGTGACCTCCAGATGGCATAAGACCTAATTATGATGGGTGGAAATGTGAAGCCAGACAGAGCAACAGGTAGGGGAATAATACATTTGGTTTTGATTCTTTTGTTTCATTTTGCTTGTTTGCTTTTTTATTTATTTGTTTGTTTTTGTTCTGAGAGAGTGAGAGACTCAGTATGTAGCTATATCCTAACCCTGGTTGTCCTGGAACTGGGTATATAGGCAAGGCTGGTGTCGAACTCACAGTGATCTGCCTGCTTTGTGAATGCTGGGATTGAAGGCATATGCCACCACACCTAGCTACAATTCTTAGATAGGTTCCCTTCAAATAGACTCCCTGTACTAGTCAGGTTCCTTAGGTAACAGAATTATAGACTGAATCTCTATATAGGAAATTTATTAGAATGACTTACAGGCTGTGGTCCAGCTAATCCAACAATGGCTGCCAATGAATGAAAGGTGCAAAGATCAGGAGCTGCTCAGTCCATGAGGCTGCATTTCTCAGCTGGTCTTCTGTATATGCTAAAATCTTGAGCTTCCTCCTTCTATGTCTTTATCTAGGATTCTAGCAAAAGTTGTGACCCAGATTAGAGGTGGTTTTCCAAGCTCATAAAGCTGGGTTATGGGTGTGTCTTCCTACCTCAAAGATCTGGATTAGAAGCAGATCTTCCCACTTTAAATTAAGCAAAAACAGGTCTGCCCCTCTACTTTAGTTTTAGTTAATTCCAGATATTGTCAAGTTGACGACTAAGAATATCCATCATATGCCCATGTCTAAAACTTTATGTAGTTGGCTATTTCAAAAAGAAACATTCTCATTAATTGTCAAATAGCAAGGACAGAATGAATAGGGGCCAAAGGATTGGGAGAGCTATTTATGATGTTCAAAAATAATGAATCATTATTTAGAACATATAAGAAAGTCTTCCAACTTACATAGATAATAGGAAAGCAGAAAAACAGGCAAAGGACATAAATAGGCATATCTCAGAAGGGGGAAAATATCAGTGGTTAAATATATAGAAAATGGTCAACATATCAAGTCATCAAAAAAACACTAACCAATATTAAAGTGACATTACTATCATTAACACAAACTGGCCACCAGGTAATAAATAGCATATGTCAGCATGTGGCCTGAGGAAATATGAATTCCCCCTTCATTTATGCACCACTGGTTAGACTGTAAGTGGACAAAACCATCCTAGATGTCAGCATGACAGTGAAGCCAAGCCCTGGAGACTCCAGGACCCAGCAATTTCTCACTGAAGGTCTGCAAGGGGCAGGTCTATCTAATGCCCATCCTAGCACTGTCTGTGTTCATTTTTGAGGACTTGATGGTAGTGTTGGGCATATAACTTGTGATTTGAATAGGTATGGCCCCCATAAACACAGTGTTTGATTGCTTGGTCCCAGAGAGTGGCACTCTTAGGAGATATGGCTTTGATGGTGTAAGTGTGGCCTTGTTAGAGGAAGTATATCCCTCTAGGGGCAGACTTTGAGGTCTCCTATGTTCAAGCTATGCCCAGCATGGCACTGTCAGTCTCCTTCTGCTGCCTGAGATCAAGATGTAGAACACTCAGCATCTTCTCCAGCACCATGTCTGCTTGCCTGCCGACATGTTTCCTACATGGTGATAATGGACTAAACCTCTGAAGCTGTAAGCCAGCCCCAGTTAAATATCTTCGTCTCTAAGAGTTGCCATGGTCAAGGTATCTCTTCACAGCAATAAAACCCAAACTAAGACAGATGAAGAGTTGGTCAGTGGCAAGATTAATGTTTTACTGGTGTACAGAGCCACATGACAAGCTACAGCCCTGTTATAGGTCATATCTTAAATCTCCCCTAAAGGCCATGTCTTAAACCTTGGTTAGCAGACACGGTGCTATCTGGAGATGTAAGAAACAAGTTAGGTCACTGAAGGCTATGCTCTTGGGACCTCCTGCAACCCACCCTTTCTGTGGTTGTGAAGTAAACAGTGTTCTGTCACAAGTTCCCACCATGATGACCTGCCACAGCTGTGTTCACAGGAATTGGTTCAAATGACTATGGACATAAATCTTACAAATCATGAGCCAAATGAGCCTTTGATTCTGTCCAGTATTTTGGCACAGTGATGGGAAACTAACACAACTTCTGAGATATTAAACTGATGAAAAATTAAGCAACAGAATGGGTTCTTACCACTACCACTCATTTTTTAAGTAAAAGCAGACACAGAAACCAAAAATATTTGATTTATTTTGAGATAGGTACATATACTGGGGCATATTTTAAACCTAAGAGAGTATGTCTGTGAGTGTGAGAGTGAGCCCCTAGCTAGCCGAGGAAATTTGAGAGTGTGGAGCGGTTTGGCAGCAGCTAGCACCAGCACTGAGAGAGCAATTTCGGAGCTCTGGAGAGGCAGAGCCAACCTTGGTGGGAGAAGCATTGGCAAGGGGAAACATGCCATCTCAGTCCTGGGCTATGTACTTACCTGGGAACAGACCGAGACCGCTGGCCAGTGCCAGGCCAGCAACATCGTGGATTTTTTTTTTTAAAAATAATTTCATGAAACATAAGAGCATAGAATGGGAGGTGGGCCCATGCTGATTGGCATGAGGTGGAGAGCATGAACAATGTAACTTATTCCTCTTCCCTTCTGTCCCTCTGTGTATATCCCTGTGTGTGTGTGTGTGTGTGTGTGTGTGTGTGCACGTGTGTGTGTATGTATGTGGTGTGTATGCACATGGGTACATGTGTACAAGCAATAGAAAGGAAAGGTCATGACTGCTACTAAGTATGGTGGAAGAGGAAGTTTATGCTAGATCTGTAGGAGAGCATAACCAGAGGCAGGGACCTCTGGGAGAATCCAGAGTGGATATGACCAGTTGGAGCTGGGCCATGTGAGGGGAAGTGGGAGGGGCTGGGAGAAGGGACAGAGGGAACCAGGTGCAGTGGCCAGGAGGCCAAAGGTACAAATAGGGAGGGTAACCAAGATATTTGGGTTATATAGGGAAGAGCCTCTGGGGGAAGGACAAGCTGGAGACTTCAGAGGAGAGGGCGGGGATGCTAGCCATACCCTCTAACAGGTAGGGAATGAGGGATGCTGGGAGAACCTGGTGGCCAGGTCCACTTGGAGATATCCAATAAGCACCTTAGCCATTTGTCCTGGCTTTGAGAGCTAACGGTTTGTTTCATGAGGAAGCCAGAAACTATCCAGTTTCTTGTCCTGCTTTTCTCCTTCAAGATAGGGTCTCTCACTGAAGCTAAGGCAGGTTGCAAGCTCCTGAGATCCGTTTGTCTCCAGCCTTCACATGTGGGGTTGTAGGCTTATGCTGGCGCGCTCTCTCTCTCTCTTAAATGTGGGTGCTGGGATCTGAATTCATTTCTTTAAGATCTCACAGCAAGTGCTCTTACTGTTTGAGCCCTCTCTTTCTCTCTCTCTCTCTCTCTCTCTCTCTCTCTGTATGTGTCTGTAAAATGGAGTGAGTGTGGAGGTCATAGGACAACATGTAAAACTCAGTTCTTTCCTTTCACTAAGTGTGTCCAATGGAAGTCAGTGTCAGATGTGGCAACAAGCTCCTTTACCTACTGAGTCACACACTCACACTCACACCCCTCCCTACCCCACATATGTATATATATATATATAGTCTTTTACCTACATATATGGCTGTGCACCATGTGTGTGTATTGTCAAGGAGGTCCAAAGAGGGCCCTAGAATTGGAGTCCCAGGAGGTTATTAGTCACCACGTGGGTGCTAGGTATTGAACTTATGTCCTCTGGAAGAGGAGCCAGTGTTTTTAACAACGGAGCCATCTCTCCAACCCTTCCCTGCCTTATTTTGACTAGAACCAAATTTAAGGGAGTCGCGCCAACGTGCTCCCTCAGGGCAAGGTACTGCTCCACCAAGGTCTTACATGTCTCCTATCACCCACCGTGCTGAGCGCTAACTCCCTGTGTTTGAACAAGAGCTGCATTCATCATGGGTTCAAGTTTTATCCGAAAGGCCTGGCTCTAACCTCTCTTAGTAAAGCCTTATTGAGTTTTCAGGATTCAGTTTAGGTCCTTTTTCTAGAAGGCCTTTTGGGACATTTCCCTTCTTCCAACGCCGGCACTGCAAGACTGTATTCCAAAACACTTGTCTCCTATCCTCAGGCACACACTAGGCACTATCCAGCTTGATTTGGCCATTCGAGGGTCCCCTGGGCCAGGAGTTGAGCTAGCAGGGGCTTGTTTACACCAGCAACAGGCCAGCAGAGCAGAGCAGCCACCAAATAACCAGAAAGTTACTCTCACAGGTGCAGGAGAGCCTAGCACACCGCACGCTTCCCCCGCTTCACTCTCATTGGCTCATCCTGCCCGCGCCCATTTCCCGCCCCCAGCCCACCTCCTGGCCGCCTGGGAAGCGGAGAGCTCTGCGCACGCGCTGAGGGGCGGGGCTCGCCCCCATGAGGGCGGGGCGATGGCCCAGGGAGCCCGACCAGGGCGCGTCGTTGCGCGGCAGTTGCGTCCTACCGCGCGCGCAGCCCCCGGGTGGGGGCGGGGCCGAGGCGGCCGCTGAGGCGGCTCCCTGTTCTGGTCCCGCCCCCTCCGCGCGCCCCGCCCCCTCCACCCGCCCCGCCCCCTCGGTGAGCTGCGCTACTGCTCCCTCCGCGCTCGTGTTCTCGCCGCCTGCGGCCTCTTGCTCCGCTTCCCCGCGGCCGAGAGCGGGACCAGAGAGTCCTTCTGGTGGGCGGCGCGGGGCTGCGCGGGGCTGCGCGGGGCTGCGCGCGTCCGGCATCCCGGGGCCGCTCGGGCCGGCCGGCGAGGGACCCCCTCGGCGGTCCATGCATCCGCCACCGCCCGACGCCGGCGTCGCGATGGATTTCGGGCAGAACAGCCTGTTCGGCTACATGGAGGACCTGCAGGAACTCACCATCATCGAGAGGCCGGTCCGCCGGAGCCTCAAGGTGCGCGGGGCCGAGAGACGCTCCCCTTAGGGCTGTCCGCCCGACCCGGCGGCGTCCGACTGCCCCTCGGCGCTCCAGCGCCCGTCGCCGTGTCACCGCAGCCGCTTCGGAGCTTCTTTCCCTGCCGCAGCCTAGAGTCGGCCTGTCCCTGACCCCTGACTGGAACCAGTCCCTTCCCCTGACTAGAGCTAGCCCTGTCTCCTGACTGAGGCTAGTCCCTTCCTCTGACTGGAGCCAGCTGGGTCCCTTGACTATGGCCAGCCCTGTCTCCAAACTGAAATCAGCCCGCCCCCGACTGGAATCAGCCGGGTTTCCAGCCTTGGTCCCCTGACTGCGGCCAGCCCTGCGCCCCACCCCGCTCCGGCCTCCCCCACGAACGGCCAAGCCGCTGTTCTCGGGGCTAGCCTCCGCAGCCGACTTCTCAGCCCGTGGTGCTGTCCCAGGTTCTGGTCGCTGGCCCATCCTCGGTTTCACACAGCTCTTGTTCCATCTCTCACCAGGACGTCTCAGGTCCCAGCCTTTCACGGTCCTCTCCCCACCTCTGCATAAGATCAAGCTTGGGTCTCCCTGTGCAGCATCGCCTCCCTTCACTTCCCAAGGAGAGATACCCTTCCCAGAGTCGCCCCAGTTCAGGGTTTCAAAGCCTCTCTCAACCTTTTTCTCCCATCCTGAGTCACCATGCATCCTTTTCCTCCCAGGCCCTCCAGGACTGTAGGCAGGACCCTGCTTCCCAGCCCTCTTGAGGGGACTCAACCTTCTGTTTGTCCCCCTACCTCCACTAGCTCCCCAACCCCGAAGAGTCATCTTTCCAGCCTTCTGAGGCTCCAACCCTCGCCCTCACAGATGGCAGACCTAGTTTATGAACCCCTTCCCTACCCTTCTGGCGAGTCCCTCATCACCTTTCTAGAACCTTTGATTTCCTTTCAGTCTGAGTCCATTCGGTTCCCAATAGGAGCTACAAAGTGTGTCCTGTTCTGTCCTATTCAACTCCCCTTTAAAGCATTTCCTGGTGTGGACAATGCTGTGGCCGCTTGGGGTATTGTGTTGCAGATTAAAAAAAAAATTGTGAATATATATGTATATATGCTCACATGTGGTATGTGTGCATATGGAGTTGATTCTGTTGAGCTCCTGCAGTCTATAAGTTAGAGGAGTAAAGGCAGTCCCCCTCTCAGCACCCAACTGGAGATCTGTTTTGATACAGTGTGGAAGAATCATCGGATTCTGGGTTAGTTGTTATTGCTATAACTGTGAAACTTTTTCACTGATAGTGTCGTCCAGGGTCTTTGGGAGCCAACAGTGACCAAATATTGTGTGCCTAATTTGCATTTTATACTTGACAGACACCAGAAGAAATAGAAAGATTGACTGTTGATGAAGACCTCAGTGATATTGACAGGGCTGTTTACCTGCTCAGGTATGTCTCCGTTTCAAATTGCTGCCCTTTGCCTTTTGGGCAAACGTGAACTGTTTCTGAAATGTCCTGTTTCAATTGCTGATGGTGTTCAGATTGATAGTTCCCCTCAAGCAGAGTACTTTTGCATGCATCTCAACTATGGTATGAATTACGTTTGGTTTGGGCTTATGAATCTGAGAACTGAAATCAAATAACATATCGAATTTAAAGAACATTGCCTGGAGGAGGAACTGCAGAACAGCTAATGGTTTGAATGGAATCACATCCTTTTGAAATTACTTTTCAACTTTGCTCATGCACGAGTCAGTAAGGATAGATAAGATTTAAGGGTACCCAGTGATTAATTTTTAAGTTTATTGTACAGAATGAATATTGCATGCAATACTATATAAAAATCTCAAAAATATGAATTTTTGCTGAGAATATAGTTTATATTAGTTTTGCAATGTGAGTTTTATATTGCTTGCAAGTTTCTTTTTCTTTTTTTTTTAAATTAAATTGAGTCTACTCTCTAGGTTTCAGAGCATCTCATAGGCGCTACAGAATAGCTTAAGACAAATGGTTATGCCGTTGCTGTATCTGCTTTTGATGAGTCTACATTATATCAGTCACAAAGGTCTCCATCTGGGTGCTGGGCAGGAGGACAGCTGGCTTTACTCTCCTAGCTTATAGATTACAGTGCCTTGCTAGAATCAACTTTATATGCAGATATGGATGAACACAGTAATACAAATGTTTTGAATCATTTTAAAAGGTAAATATATTGATGAAAAGTCTTCAGGAATAGAAAATTTCCTAGGCATTTTGTATATATTTAAGAATTATTTTGACCTGTGTATGTATGTGTGTGTGTGTGTGTGTGTGTGTGTGTGTGTGTGTATATATATATATATATACACATATATATACATATATATATATTTTTTTCTTTTGGTAAATTAGTCTTCACTATTGCTCTTTGGAATCAGATTTTGAAGACTGATGTTGATGTTACCTCCTACAATGTCTGTCTCTTTTGCTTAGGTGTGCTTTACTAGCTTCAGTTGCTGTCAATCTTCTTGCTATTCTGTTCTTGATTATAGATTATAGATCATATTTGCAGTCCCATGGTATTCATCAAATGATTATATAAAACATTCCTTCTTTAAGATTCTTTCCCCCTTCAAATTCTGGGCCTAGTCCATGTTAAGCTAAGTGTTTACCAAGGAGCTGTATTCTCAGCCTCTCTTGAGACTTTCCTTCATTGTTCTTTATCTTCCTGGTGGCACCTTGAATTTCTCTTCTCACTGTGTATCCATGTACTTTCCATTTGGACCCTGTTGGTCATGGTCTTCAGTAATTATACCAAACCAAACTCAAACCAAACAGATAAACCAACAGATACACAAACAAACAAGAAGCAAGAAGGCAAAGCAAAGTGAATGTGGGCTTGGTGGGGACACCTGTAATCCCAAAGCTGATGCAGGAGAATTGCTGGGGGTTCAAAGACATCCTGGTTATATAGGGAATACCAGGGCAGCCAGTGCTTCCTAGTGAGTCCTTTCCTGTCAGTTGGCTTTCACCATAAATCTTCTTCTGCAAGTGAACAGACAGATGAAGAATATTGGATACATTTCTCTTGCTATGGAGCAGTTAATGGTCATAAAAAGTCCTGCTATTCCTATGGCATGCTTTGTTTTCTTGTAGTGCAACCCCTGGCTTAGTGTCAGGAAACAGAGAGTCTTGCTCTACTTAAGCTGACAGCAGATACCTCATTCTAGATATCATTGATAACCTCTTTTTTTTTTTTTTTGGTTTTCACTTTGCTTTTGTTGTTGGTTAGAGACAACTAAGTTGTTTTTCTTTTATTCAGATATAGAATGTATGTTTCCTTTAGTTCTAGAACTTTACAAAGGCCAGATTGACCCCTACCCCCACCTCCTTTTCAGAGAAGAGAGTTTAAAAAGAGCTCACTCTCCTTTAGTTTCTTATGGTTTACCTACCTGGGAGGAGGCTTGTGAGCTGCTAGGACATGGGAACACTAGTTTGCTTGCGTGTGGGTTATCCCGTTGAATTCTTCTTTTGTTGTGTGGGTTATCCGGCTGAATTCTTCTCTTGTATTGCTACACTCTTACCATCTCCTGGGGGCAGGTGGAGTTTCTCTTTCTGGCGGGTCTCTAGAGGGATTAAGGCAGGATTGCCTGAAAGGTTCTTTCTTCTCCAGGATCCAGGGAAGGAGACTGGGTTGTCTCATAGATGCCTTCAAACTGTCTCTGTTAAAGCTTTCCTTTTTAGCTGCTCTCTTAGAATGAGCTTTATATTTTAAATAATTTGTTCCTTTAAAAAAATTGTTCTCAATATTCTAGATCCTAATAGGGACTTCTGTCTTTTTCTTGTATAGATGATTTTCAGGTTCAATTTTGAGTGCTTTACCTTTCCTAGTGCCGGACATGTCTTTTTTCTTCTTTTGTGTGGTAGATTTTGGGTTTTTTTTTGTTTTTGTTTTTGTTTTTTTTTTTGTTTTTTTTTTTGTATTAAAACTATTAGAATCCTTTACGAATATTTATTTCATGTATATGAGTGTTTTTCCTGTGTGTGTCTGTGCACCACGTGCAGTCAGTGCCTGAAGAAGGCATTCAATCCCTTGGGACTGGAGCCCCAGTCCATTGGGAGAACAGCAAATGCTCTTATCCACTGAGCCATCTCCCATCCCCCAATTCTTAATGTTAATACTACGAGATTATAATTCAGCCAAATGTGTAAGCATCAGTAGGCAAAGTAACATTAATGGAGGTTGCACTCACAGCACTGAAATTGAATCCAATGTCCAATAACAAATGAATACACTGTCTATTACTTTGGTCTGCAAGTATGACACGTCAGTTATCATTGTCATTTTAGCAGAAAGCTTAGAACATTACAGTGCTTGAAGATTTAACACAGATGACTATGAGTTTTGCATAAATATGATCTGATAGGCCCATCTGTGGCATTTAGCACCAAAGCAAAACAACTTTCTCAATAGTCACAGCTTGTGTCTTAGTCAAATTCAGATCACAGCATCTTTTTCCTGTTCTCTCTCTGCTGTGTGATTTTGGCATGTATTTTAGGAATGTACTCAAAATATGTGAATATTTTATTAGAGAAGAGTCTTAAGTATGTATACTGTATTTTTACTAAGTAAAATCTCACTCATAAACCTCCAATGGTTTCCTAGATAAATCTAGACCCTTAAGGCATTTAAAATGCTTGGTAGGTGTGACTCCCTTGGCTGGGCACTGTAATAATCCTGTTTGTTCCTCACTTTTAAAAATGGCTTTACTGAACTGTGTTTCACATTTCATATAATTTCTTTTAAAGTGAACAGTTAGTATTTTCTATGTATTCACAGAACTGTGCAACTAAAGTCACTATCAATTTTAGAACATTTTTATCTCCTCATAAGGCCTGTAGCTACATCTCATGTCTGAATCCTTCCAGCTTTGGGGAGCTACTTACTAATCTGCTCTCGGTCCCCCGTGGGCCTGCTTCTTTTAGCATTCCTTGAAATGGAATGGTACATGATTTGGCCTTTGCATTTCTTTTACTTAGAAAAATATATCCAAGGTTCATGGTAGATCACCATTATTGTATTCCTTTTCATTGGTAAATAGTGTTGTATTGCATAAGCATATGGTAGTTCCCTGCTGTCTTCAGGGCACATGTTTCAGGACCCCTTCCTGGATACTGGATCTGCAGAGTACTGAGTCCTGGTATTTAATGCGTTTTCCATTGTTAGTAGGTATATAACATGCACTATGGCCCTACCTCTTGTAGTTTGAGATTAGATAGCAAAATAAGCTCAAATCTCATTTTCTTTATTTACCATTTTACAGAACTTTCTTTTCTACCATATGTTTTAGCAGTCTTAGTATACAGCTTTTCTTTTCTTTTCTTTTCTTCTTGTTGAGAAGTTCACCTTCTCACTTAAAGGTAGCACTTCATGGCTTCTTTCTGGCATATCCAAATTGCCAGTGAAAGACCCTGGAAGGAAAATGCCCCTAGACTCAGCACTAGAGCCCTAGACCACCCAGGGGCCTGAGATGGGCTTAACTCACCCCCCTTGGAGAGTCCTGAGAATGGTTGTTTTTACCTTGTTCCAAACATAAAATGTCATGATAAACTCTGTCTTAAAAATTGCTTTGGGAAAGTAGTTGTTTTGACTTGACTCCTATCCTGTTGATCAACCAAAAATGTTACAGTGACCTCTGTTCTGAGACCCTCTGCTCTTTCCCATGACGCATGTTCCCCCTGCTCCCCCTTTTGCTTTGTGATTTCTCCCTGTAAATACCCCTAACTTCAGCTGCTCGGGGTCGATCTCCTCTGCCCCTGTGTGGGTTATGAGCTCGGCCCGGTGCACTGCTTCCCCGAATAAACCTCGTGTGCTTGCAGCAAGTTCGGTTTCTCCTGAGTCATTGGGGGGTCGTGTCTTCCCGTGGCTTGAGTGAGGGTCTCCCCAATTCGGGGGTCTTTCACCAGCACTACTAGTCCTGTGCTTTAGCCATTACTAAGACACACACACACACACACACACACACACACACTCTCACACACACTGATGTACTGGAGGACATTGCAAAAAGAGAAATCATACCATTCTTGTAGAAATGTCGTGTTATTTACAATTTATGGATTTTTTATTTCTAGAATCTTCCATTTAATATTGATAGTAATTGAGGGTGAATAACAAAACAAGAAAGAAATATCTTGGGTAAGGAGGGACTATTGTACCACATGTTTTCTTTTTTGTTGTTGTTTTTTATTTTTTGTTTTTTGTTTTTTCGAGACAGGGTTTCTCTGTGTAGCCCTGGCTGTCCTGGAACTCACTCTGTAGACCAGGCTGGCCTCAAACTCAGAAATCCGCCTGCCTCTGCCTCCCAAGTGCTGGGATTAAAGGCGTGCGTCACCATTGCCCAGCATGTTTTCTTGATCCATTCATCAGTGGATGGACATTTGAGCTGTTTCTACTTAGAGCTGTACCTTTTGGAGTAGTAATGCTGATCTCTTACGTCACTTGGATCCCTGTGGACTCTGTTCACTCTGCCTTTCCTCATCTCTGTGTACCCCTCTGTCAGACCTGTCTAATGTTTACTGGATCTAGATGCAATCTTGCACCTAGTCTGAGGCCTTCCCTAAAGTTGAAGCATCTCTCAGCTCACCTATAGGTTAGTTCTAGCATTCCTCAAGAGACAAGTCTTCCCTTATGCTCCCTAACTTGTGTACATTGTCTTTAACAGGTTTCACACTTTTGAAGGACAGGTCATGGTTTGTTTTTCATTCTTTCTTGTTTGTGTTGTGATGTGAATATATACCTCTTAACACAATGAAGAATATTTAAGATGGTTAAAACCCTAGAAGAATTAAGCAACTTGTAAATGTGTGTGTGTGTGTGTGTGTGTGTGTGTGTGTGTGTGTGTGTGACGAGCAGTAGAATCAGAGTATATATTATTCTATATTGATTACTTTTGTGTTTACAGGGAAGCTACTGAAGTTCTAGATCTCTGATATTTTTCGTTTGTAAAGTGGACATATCCCTGTTTCCCAGAAATGTGAACCGGGGGAGCACTAAGCACTGGGGTTCCCAGTTAACTCTAGCCTTCCGTCTCTGTTTTCTGCTCTCCCCGATTCCCCGCCACTCAGAGATCAGCATATGCTTCAATTCTTGAGGAGGATAGTGCTATTGCTTTCTCCTAATACTTTACTGAAGTATAAAGTTGTCCACTGAAATTCGTCATAGATACCTGTTAGCTTCCTTTGCTACTTACTCAGAAACCAGACTCTACGAAAGCATATTCTACAAAGTGACAGATTGGCTTGCAGATTTATAGATATAAGTGATGCCCTGTCTTAGCATTGCACTATTGATATTTTGCATTGAATGTGTTCATTGGATAGAGCACCTAACCCATCTTTTTTATGTTGCTTACTTTTAAAGTCTCCAGAAAATATTTTCCACATTGTGCTGTGAGTTTTCAAACATTTTCTACTCAGGCTTGAACCAAGGAGGTTCAAGGGCACCGAACACAGGGCAGTAAATTGTGGTTCCCCTAAGAACTCTACCTCACTCTGTGTTCAAGACCCCAGTGGTAGCCAGGGGCAGCACAAATGATTTGCTTTCTATTATCTAGTTTTGGATATTTCTTTTATACAATACCATTTCTTTGTATCTGAAAGTAAACATTTGTATGGAAAACTCTACTGCATGCCTGTGCTGTAAAGACCTTCCATTTCCTCACATAGCTCTGATTTTCACTATTGTTGTGGTTTGTAGTTTTGAGACCTTTTGCTTTTTAGTGCTGTTTTTGTGACTCATGGCTCCGTGATGAAGTCCTATAGTGTAGTTTGTTTAAATACTTAAGGTAAAATTAATGAATTTGAGATCTAATTTAAAGAGGTGTGTGTGTGTGTGTGTGTGTGTGTGTGTTTGCGCACGCACGTGTGCATGCATGTGTGTGTTGTCCTCTAAAGCTTTGAATATACACAGACATGTTCACAGTACATAAATTTGTTGAATTTTCATAAATGGACACAGCTAAGGAGCTAGCATCCATATTAAGAAAGAGAACATTATTTATTGGGTTAGCCAGTAGCCTCCCACAGACTCATTCCATTCTCTTCAGCCTCTTGCAGAGGGGAGTTGCTCCCCTGACATCTCAGATGAGTTTGTCTAACTTAGAATTTTATGTAACAGCTCCTCCCCCCCCCCCGTGTGTGCGCGCACGCGCGCATGCGTGCCTAGTCTCCTTTGCTCAGCATTACAGAGCGTGTTACCCATATTGATTCAAGAAGCAATAGATAGTTTGTTAGTAGTCTGTATTCATTGCTGTATGGTATTCTTGTAAGAGTCATCACAGCTTATGATGCCTGTGGTGGATGTTTCCCTGGCTTCTAATTTGGGGTTTTTATGCAGAATGCTGCTGTAAGTATTATATACAAGTGTGTTAGTAAATAGATGTGTTTCTTTGCTATCTTTTCTAGAAATAGAATTAATTGGTTGTAGCATACTCCAGTATCTGTCTTGAAAGAGCTGTCTAATGGTTTCTGAAGTGCTGTTATAGTCTCTATTTCTGTCAGCAGTGTATAAGTGTCCCAGTCGGCATAGTTTTAGGGAACAAAAGAGACAAACTTCCTAGCACAGCAGCAATGACCTGTCGAGTTAACAGCTTTGGATGTTCTGTCGTTTGTCCTGACTTTCTCATGTCTGCTAGCTTCTCTTCTTTCCCTACAGGAGAGTGGCTGTGTGCTGTTGCACCTGGTGTCTGTTGCACCCAGACTGTGGTTAGAAGGGCTTCTGTCCCCTTTCCTTGTCGTCTGTTCTGAGGACAACCACAGGAGGCATCTGCTTTCTTCTTTCCTATATATTGAAGCTTCAGGTTATAGGACATGAGATATTTTGTGTATTTGTTTCAGAAAGAGAAGCAAAGTGGGCATTGGAGTTCTTTGCTTTTTTTTTTTTTTTTTTTTTCTGGAAAGTTCCTTTCCAGGTCCCTATACTTTTAATGGTTCCAAGAGGTTCTATTTTTAAAAATTGCTGAGGTTGCATCTCCTATGAAATTGATGTCCAACTCATTTACCCTTTTACATAGAAGTTTCAGGACTGCATATTCATTGTTTGGTTAGGACCACTGTCTTCTCTGTTAAGAAGGAGTTATAGATGAAGCTCAGCTGCTTGTCTTCCACCGTTGCTAAGGGCAAATGACTTTAGTTCTTGGCAAACTGAATTTCCTGTCTCGGAAAAGTTTAGGTCTCCGAATATAAGAGGCTTGAAGACAGTTTTTCATCCCCCTTTCTTTGTTGTCTGTTCTGAGGACAACCACAGGAGGCATCTGCTTTCTTTTTTCCTGTATACTGAAGCTTCAGGAAATGCTTGCTGTGAATGAGAAAACAGAGCAGTCTCATGGGATCTGCCTGAAAAGCTTAAAAATAAAAAATGGACTATTTTCATCATTGTAAAAGTGACCCATATAATGTCATTGGAAAGGCCTGGCATTTAATATCATGATGCTACTATGAGAGAGCTGGGTGAATTTCATCTTGTAACTACAGCTATTTGATTACTCACTAAAATGCTTAGAATAATAAAACATCATAGAATTATTTAAAATAAATGATTATATACATTTGAATACAGTATAGACCAAGGCATGTAATTATAATGTAGCTGTAATAAACATATATAACTTTTACATACATGTATCTATTTTCACTCCATACATATCTTTCTGGTATAGGTAAGGATTGAATTTTATCCTAAAGAGTAGGATTGAGCTGGGCAGTGGTGGTGCACACCTTTAATCCCAGCACTCAGGAGGCAGAGTTTGAGGCTAGCCTGGTCTACAGAGTGAGTTCCAGGACAGCCAGGGCTACACAGAGAAACCCTGTCTCAAAAAACCAAAAAAAAAAAAAAAAGAATATGATTGAGTTTTCAGTAAACATTTGGAATTGTGTTCCTTAACTTGAAGCCCTAAGTTGAAATTAACAGTGGTTTCTTAGTGTTTACATCAAGAATTAGTACTTACTATAACAAGTGATAAAAATATACTTGTCATCAAATTAGGGCTAAATGAAGGCAGTGAAACCATTGAACAAGCTCTAGTAAACATTTAAATTTGTACATCTTTGACATGGACATTTAAGTTAGTATAGAATCTTTCATGGCCCATGTTGGCCATCAGAAGTAGGAGTTGGAAAAATGCCGAGGCTCAGGTTCTCATAGTCTCTCTTTCTGCCATATACTCATAAGACTTGTGTATGATAATGACATCAGAATTGTTGAATATCTTATGTATGCCCTTCTTGATCATGTGCCTCATGATGTAATTGTACTGGCTGGTTTTGTGTGTTAACTTGATGCAAGCTGGAGTTGTCGCAGAGAAAGGAGCTTCAGTTGAGGAAATGCATCCATGAGATCTAGCGGTAAGGCATTTTCTCAATTAGTGATCAAGGGAGGAGGGCCCCTTGTGGGTGGTACCATCCCTGGGCTGGTAGTCTTGGGCTCTATAAGAAAGCCAGCTGAGCAAGCCAGGAGAAGCAAGCAAGCCAGTAAGGAACATCCCTCCATGGCCTCTGCATCAGCTCCTGCTTCCTGACCTGCTTGAGTTCCAGTCCTGACTTCCTTTGGTGATGAACAGCAATGTGGAAGTGTAAGCTCAATAAACCCTTTCCTCCCTAACTTGCTTCTTGGTCATGATGTTTGTGCAGGAATAGGAACCCTAACTAAGACAGTAATCTTCCCTCCAATCAGAGATGTTAATAAGGGAAACAAATTATAGCATAGCTAGTAGTCACTTTATAATGAATCTCGTGAATTTAAATTGAAATGTACCAAATATTTATCAAGAATTTACATGCCAGGCTTCTCTTAAGAAATGAATGGGGTATACTAACAAATACCTGTGTTCAAGGAAGTTATTGTTTAAGAAACAAATGAATTTTACAGAGTTTTAATGGCATAGTGGTCATCCTGGATTCACAAGTATGTTTAGCATTGAGCCAGTCATACGTGGAGACTGAGGCTCACTCACTCACTCTGATAGAACTTGGGTAGGCTGTGTTCCTTCTCCGAGCCCAAGGCCAGCCTAATTGTCAGATGAGAGCACTCCTAATCTAAGTAGCAATACTAACACCTATGCTGTAGGACAGGAGAAGGGATCAAGGAAATGTGTGTAGATGGCACTGACTTGATACAGTATTGTGTGTTCAGCAAAAGTTGATTTTTTAAAATTGTCCTTTTAAATCACCTGTTTTCAGGGCACGACATACTTCTTTTACTTTTGATGTAAAGGAAAATTTCCATGCAGAAGCATTATATAGCGAGACTTTTCTCTCTGGTTTTCTAAGTTGCACACTATCCAACTCCTCCAGGTTGATGCTTTTGAAAAGTAGATCCCTTCAATGACCAGCATGTCAGTCAACATACAGACCATGTACACTGGTGTCCGTTTTCAGTTAATCCCTTCCCTGACCCTAGGCAACCACTGATGGTTTTTATGACTGTTGATTAGCTTTACTTGTTCTAGAAAGTACACACGGGTTTTTGTAACTCTTGGATAAGTACTTTAGAATGGAATGCAATGAGTCATCAGCAAGTATATTTTTTCAGTTTTATAGCTTTTTTGAGATATAGTTGACATCCAGTAAGCTTTATGTATTTAAACAGAGAAATCTAGTGAGTATTTACTTTTCTAGTTATCCGTGAAACTATTTTGATCAGGTAATAAACATTTTAGCCACCCACAAGAGCTACTTTAATCTCCATTCCCTTGTCGTCCTTTTTACCTGCTTCCCAGGGCTTCCTCCACTCAGGCCGATTGTGGGTCTGATTTCTAGTGCTATAAGTTGGTTTTCAGCTTAAGGGATTTTATGGACCTGAATAGTGAGGATTGTGTTCTTTTCTGTACAGCTTCCTTCCTTCAGTATAATTATGTTGAAGTATGATTCTCCCACTTTATGGATGTGAGGCATTTTGTTTATCTGTTCATCAGTTGATGAACAGTTGGGTAGTTTAGGAAATTTGTGTAGTTTTTGAGTATTGGAAATTTAAGTGACTGTAAACATTAATTAACAAATCTTTGTGTGAACCGAGCGTGGTATCACATGCTCTGATCTTACAATGTAGGAGGTAAAAGCACGGGGTTCAGGAGGTCAAGGATAGCCCCAACTACATAGTGAATTTGAGGGTTAGGTTGAGATACATGAGACACTGTTTCAAATGCGAGTGTGTGTGTGTGTGTGTGTGTGTGTGTGTTGTGTTCTTTCCTTGTTTACTGTTAAACATCTAGAAGTATGTGGTGTGAGTAGTGTGGTGTGGTGGCGCATGCCTTTAATCCCAGCCTTTGGGAGGCAGAGACAGGTTGATCTCTGTAAGTTAGAGGCCAGCCTGGTCAATAAAGCAAGTTCTAGAAGTGGACTGACCAGGTTATATGCAGGGTCTACATTTATACTTTTATGAAATAGCCAAATGCTCTGGAGTGATGATTCTGTTTTATGTATGTCAGTCTGTTTAAACAGTCTCTTTAATTTTAAGGCATGCTAGTGTGTGTGTAATAATATTTCATAATAGTCATAGTTTGGATTTCCCAATGGCCAGTGGAGGTCATGTTTGTTTATGAGGCAACCATAAGCAGTCTTTTTTGGTAATGCATCTGCTTGAATCTTTGCTCATTGTTGGATAGCCTTTCCAAATATTTTCTTCCAGCTGGTGGCTTGCCTTTTGAATTTTTAAAGTATATCGTTTGAAAAGTAAAACCTTTTAATTTTGTTGAAACATGGTTAATTAATGTTTTTATTTATAGTTAGTACGTTCTATGTCTTATTTATAGGGAATCTTTGCCTAACAGGTGGCCAAGATTTTTTTCTTTTTCTTTTTTTCTTTTTCTTTTTTCTTTTCTTTCTTTCTTTCTTTCTTTCTTTCTTTTTTTCTTTTTTGAAGAAATTTTAAGAGTTTAGCTTTTGCATTTTAGATCTATGCTCCATTTTCAGTTAAGGTTTGTAAATGCTACAAGTAAGGATCGGTCTTAATGTTTCTTCAATATGGCTTAAGTAAGGGCCAGTTCGCTATTGTAAAATCAGGTATTTGCCTTCTGTTTCTCCTAGTGTTCAAGAGGTGGGCTGAGCCTGAGAGAACCTGTCCTTTTGATTCTAAAATGAGGAGATTGGACAGCAGCTGCACATTTTAACCACTAGGTGGTGCTAGTAGAGATGATTGTTGGGTGAAACTTCAAGATGGATGGATGGCCTCAGAGCCAAAGTGGATAGGAAAGGCCTCAACCCTACACAAAGAACCATAGGCACCTGAGGAAAGCTGGGAGCAGCAGAGGTGGTTTTCCCCAGGGAAGAGCATGACAGTGGGTCGTCCAGTGTCAAATTGTCAACCCTGAAAAGACATACAAATGACATGGCATGGACTGTGCAGGTTATGTTTCGGAATACATATACAGTGTGTGCAACGACAGTTAGTGGAGAAAAGAGGCCATGAATTTTAAGGAGAATGGGAAGGGGCATAAGGGAGGATTTGGAGGGAGGGACAGGGAGAGATGTTTAAATTATAATACCAAAAGTAAACTAAAAAGGTCATGTTTAAGGTAGTTATTCATATCTCAGAAAGTGGCTCTGCTTCAGTATGTATTGGATTATAAAAAATAATCAAACCACAGATATCTCATCTTACTACATTGGAAAAATTGGGTTTGAATTTTTAAATTTTAAATTCTTCCTAAAGAATTTTAAAAATTGTAGATATATTTTTTAGCAATATTTGGGACAATGAGTTCCAGGTAGCATACAGATGTTTATATATTTGAGTATAAAAATGAGGCTGAGGGGTTAAAAACCCTGATGGAGTGAAAACTATCACAGAAGTTAACCTTTTTGAGATTTTTATTTCATGGTATGGGCATTTTGCCTGCATGTATGGCTGTGAGCCATCTGCATGCCTGGCGCTCTTATAGGTCAGAAGAGGGCATTTGATGTCCTGGAACTGGAGTTATAGATGGTTGTGAGCTGCAGTGTGAGTACTAGGAGTTGAACCTATGTCCCCTGAAAGAACAGTCAATACTTGTAGCCACTGAGCCAGCTCTCCAGCCCATCACTAAAGTTCTTCTGTAATATGTTATAAACTGTATCTGCCTTAAAGTAACATCACAAGATCTTTAATTACCATTTATAAAGTATGTTTGCTTATTACAAATGTCTATTGCTGTGATGAAACACCATGACCAAAAGCAATTTGGGGAGGAAAGGGTTTATTTCACTCACAGTTCCATACAACAGTTCATCATCAAGAACACTGAGGGCAGGACCTCAAGCAGAGCAAAAACAGCTCTGGAGGCAGGAGCTGGTGCAGAGGCCATGGAGGGGAGCTGCTTATTGGCTTGCTCCCCATGGCTTGCTCAGCCTACTTTCTTATAGAACCTAGGACCATTAGCTCAGGGATGGCACCACCCACAATGGACTGGGCCCTCTCTTATCAATCACTAATTAAGAAAATATCCTCTACCTAGATCTTATGGAGGCATTTTCTCAGTTGAGGTTCCCTCTCAAATAAATCTAGCTCAGTGGTTCTCAACCTTCCAAATGCTGAAATCCTTTAATATGGTTCCCCATGCTGTGGTAACCCCCAGCAATAAACTTATTTTCATTTCTACTTCATAACTGTAATTTTGCTACTGTGATGAATCATAATATAAATATCTATGTTTTCTAATGGTCTTAGGTGACCTGTTTGAAAGGATTGTTCAGCCTCTTGCCCCAATTAGCCAGCACAAAAACTATGATTTATATTTGCTTGAAAACTGGATAGTTTCAAAGAGGGAAAAGATTCATCAAAAGGGTAGCTTGGTCATATTGTGGGAGAAGATGCCTCTTGTTATGACTCTGATGGGAAGGAGATGGCTTTTGATATGGATGCACAGGAGATCCTACTTATATCATGGTGAATTGTGTTAGATGTTTCTGGACTTTATTTGTTAATGCTTTGTTGAGGACCTTTCTCTGCTCTCTGTGCCCATATATGTGTATGTATGTGTGCATGCATGTGAAGGCCAGAGGTTGATGGTATCTTCCTTAATTGTTTTCCATCTTAGCTTTTGAGGCAGTTTCTCACTAAACACAGAGCTTGTAGATTTGGCTGGGCTGGCTGGTCAGAGAGTGAGTGAGCCCCAGACTCTCCTGTACCCACCTCTCCAGACATGCGCTGCTGTTCTCAGCTTTTACTTGGTCTGGGGATCAAACTCACATCCTCTTGCTTGCAAGCAAGCACTTTCCCAACTGAACCATCTCCCCGGCCCCTAGGACTTTTCATCCGTGCTAATGCGAGGCCATGGTCTGTAGTTTTCCATTCTTGTGATCTTTGCCTACTTGTTTGCTGTATATAGAAAGTATATTGAGAAGGGGCTTCCTATTTCTGGATGCAGTTTTACAGAAATGGTGCTCTTGCCTCAAATGTTAGGTAGAGTTTATAAATTAAGCCACCTAGTGGTGAAATTTTTCGAAAGTTCTTTTCTTAGTGAAACCTGTAGACTTCTCTAATAGATGTATGACTATTTGCGCTGTTTGTTTCTTCTTCAGTGAATTTTGGTGGTCTGTTAAGTTCTCACTATACTTTGTCTAAGTTATGAAAATTGGGTTATGCTCTGCTGGTGTTGCATACTCTCTTCTCAGTGCTTGTGACTGGTAGTGCAGTCCCTATGATTTCTGAGATGGGTGCTTTGTGTCTTCTTGCTTTTTCCTTGCTCAGTATAGCTGGAGCTTTATTAACCAGCTTTTGATTTGACAGCTTTGTCTAGGCTTTGCTGTTCAGTTTTATTGACATTTGCTCGACTTTCTGCTGTTTCTTTCCTTCTCCCTGCTTTGTATTTAGTTTCTGTTCCTGTCCCTGGTAAAAATTAAGATGGCGGCAGAGTTAAGCCATGTGATCTTACTGGACCGCTGTCATGTGTATGGTCCATTGGTGGCACGAAGGTCTTTATGCAGCACTACTACATGCTTGCTACAGAACGTATATGAGGTAATAGATATGTTAATTAGCTTTATTCTAGTAACCACTCCACAGTGTGTACATTTCTCAAAGCATCTCGATGGCTCTGTGTGTGTGTGTGTGTGTGTGTGTGTGTGTGTGATTGTAAGCTGTCAGTCTATCTTATAAGAGGTAAGACCTCTCTATGTTGTATATCTTGAATATATATATGAATTTTGTCAGTTATGCTTTAGTGAAGCTTAAAATACCCCCCCTTTTATAGGTTACCTATAATATTAGAACTTTTTATATTATTAAAAGAAATGGTAGACTTGCCTAAAATACTTATTTTACTATGAGGAACATCTAGAGGAAAATTGACTCTCTTAAGGAAAATATGCAGGTGTGAAATGAAATGAAGAGTTATTTAGGAACCCATAGAAGATCTTAGAGGACCAATAGATAACTGTTTAATCAGATTCTTGCTTTATAGAAATTATTCTTTTACCCTGACAGTAGGATGACTTTGAATAAGTTTCCTGGTTTCTGTCTTTACTGCCACAAAGTGAAGGCCATGAGGGAGTTTCTTGTATTTCTAAATTCCTGTTTAAGTCCCACATTCTATTATGTCCTATTGTATTCTGTCTTTCATGTTACAGATGGCTGGCTGAAGGTCTCTTTGGTCTTTTTGGGTAGATAGCATGAGTAGGTGGAAGGTGCAGCTCCCATAGTGTGATATCCCTGAGCTCTTGGGTTCCTGAGGCTTACAGGCCAGGCATTTAAACCTAGAAACCATAGCCCTCCAGCCTTGAGAACTAGGGACTCGAGGCTCCAAGCTTTCTTGACCAGAGAGGCTTACTTGTGGCTTGGTGCAGATCACTGGTTTATTGCTTTGGGCTGTCAGTGCCTGTGGCTTCTTGCACCCAACTGCTAATCTTGTAGCGAGCTTGGGGTGTTGTGTCTTTGCTTCTTAATCCTTGGCAGCCCTGTGGATGCCCTTTTGACAACTCTGTATTCATTCTCCTCCTCTCACATTCTGCAGTCATTATTATCACATTCCTTAGTCTGTGCTCCCTGTTGCTCTCTGGGACTCTTAAGCCACCTCTAAGGGCTGAATGAGTAAGTCATTCTGTAGCAAGTTTTAGTTGCTGCTGCAGGATTCTTGGGGCTGAAAGCTCAAGGTTTCATCTGATTTTGGTATTACCCACTGAACTGGCTGGTTTTGTGTCAACTTGACACAAGCTGGAGTTATCACAGAGAAAGGAGTTTCAGTTGAGAAAATGCCTCTGTGAGATCCAGCTGTAAGGCATTTTCTCAATTAGTGATCAAGGGGGGAGGGCCCCTTGTGGGTGGTACCATCTGGGGGCTGGTAGTCTTGGGCTCTATAAGAAAGCCAGCTGAGCAAACCAGGAGAAGCAAGCAAACAAGCCAGTAAGCAGTATTCCTCCATGGTCTCTGCATCAGCTCCTGCTCCTTGACCTGCTTGAGTTCCAGTCCTGACTTCCTTTCGTGATGAACAGCAGCATGGAAGTGTAAGCTCAATAAACCTTTTCCTTCCCAACTTGCATCTTGGTCATGATGTTTGTGCAGGAATAGAAACCCTGATTAAGACAAATTGGTACCAGCATAGTGGGGTATTCCTGTGACAACCTGACCATGTTTTGAGGAGGACTGTGGAAGGATGTTGGAACTTTGGGCTAGAAGATCCATTTGGTGTTAAGAGCTCTGTGGGATGTTGTGTAGGAGCTTGGAAGATAATGTTGAGAACAGTGCAGAAGATGGAGGCCTGGCTTGTGAAATTTCAGAGGGAAGATTAAAGACTCATTAGGGCCATTGCTATTTTGACTGTGAAGATTCTGTGGTTTTGGTTAGCTGGGGCTGAAGAATCACCTGTGATTAACAAGATACCAGAACTACTAAAGCAAAACCATTGCATTACTGAGACTATTGATGCTGGTTAGCTGGAGTTGGGAAATTGGTGGTGATTGGGAAGAGACCAGCATCATTGAGGTGAAATCTTCTAAGAAGTGTTTTCTGAGAGCACAGAGGCTGCTTTCCAGAGCTGTGGCTGGACTTGGTAATGTGTAAGAGTCACCCAGGTGGTACTGGTTTTGAAGGCATGAAGGAGTCATGAAAAGCAGCTGAGGCCTGGGCACTGTGAGAGGCCACAGAAGGCCATTGGTGAAGGTGCAGCCTCAGTTGCATTGACAGTCCAGGACTGAAGGGGTCATGCAAAGGAGGTGAGGCTTGGCACAATGAAGAGAGCCTATGAGAGGCTGTTGGTAAACCAAGTTGCAGCAGAAGACAGCAGTGTTTTGGAGATGCCAGTACCATGAGATGACCACCAAGAACAGCAGCAGCAGTGGAGTACAGGCATCTGGAGCCTAGAAGACAAGGTGTGTGTTACAAAGGACAGAGCTGGAGAAGTGACCCAAGCCCTTGGAGGAATCCAGAAGATCGTGAGTGGATCCCAGACATTGGACGGTTGGAGTTTGGTTTTGCTTTTGATTGTGACTGTGCCCTGATATATTTTCCCTGAAGGAAGAAGGTATTTTAGTGGAGCCCACAGTTAAGAGACTTCTAATGGTAAAAAAGACTTTGAATTCTAAGAGATTGGACTTTTTTTTTTTTGAGATTGGACATTTTTAAAGGGATTGAAATTTTAATAGTAAGAATTTGCAAAGACTGTGGGACTTTTAAAGTTATTTAGAACTTGGGGATAAATAAGAAAGTAAGGGTTGAGGCTTAATAGTGATGTATTTGTGTGTCAAGTTGACAAGGGGTCAATTGTACTGACTGGTTTTGTGTCAACTTGACACAAGCTGGAGTTATCACAGAGAAAGGAGTTTCAGTTGAGAAAATGCCTCCATGAGATCCAGCTGTAAGGCACTTTCTCAATTAGTGATCAAGGGGGGAGGGCCCCTTGTGGGTGGTACCATCTGTGGGCTGGTAGTCTTGGGCTCTATAAGAAAGCCAGCTGAGCAAGCCAGGAGAAGCAAGCAAGCAAGCCAGTAAGCAGCATTCTTCCATGGCCTCTGCATCAGCTCCTGTTCCTTGACCTGCTTGAGTACCAGTCCTGACTTCCTTTCGTGATGAACAGCAGCATGGAAGTGTAAGCTCAATAAACCCTTTCCTCCCCAACTTGCATCTGGTCATGATGTTTGTGCAGGAATAGAAACCCTGACTAAGACACCCACTCAGTCTGTTCTATCTGTAGTAAAAACTTCAAATAGGCAATAAAAGTTCATTTGGCACAAACACTTATTGGCGCCTGATGCTGCAGTATAGAGGGCAGTGCACCAGAGAGAAGCCACTGGAGTTATTCTGGAAAGAGTTAAAAGCAGAATGTTCTATATAGTCCCAGGAGCCTGGCACGCTGTGAGCAGCCTTTCACCAATCAGTCTTACTTCCCAGTGCCTGGCCCCTGGTCCCAATCACATGCTTTACGTCACAGGTCTGTAAACATGGGCCACAGGCCTTCGGTGAGTCAGTCAGGAGGTCTTCCTTGCAAGATATCCTAAGTGAGGTTAGCTGCATGGTAAAGTAAGTCACCTCTTTCACTGAGCCTTACTGTCACTGCATATTGTCTGGAGTGCTTGCTCCCGAGCAAAGCCTCCTGAACAGAAGAGAGGACTGTAGCAGCAGCTGAGGTGTTCCTTACAGTTGGAGGGGAGTTTCCTCAGGACAGTCATAGTGTTCAAAGAAGCCAGCTGCCATGGTGACAGTTCAGCTGATTGCCGAAGAAAGGACTTCTTTTGAAAATTGGTTTTACATTTATTTTTTATGTGTGTGCATGTATGCATGTTACAGCATACATGTGGCAGTCCGAGGACAGCTTATGAGAATGGGTCTTTCCTTCTCTGGTGTAGGTCCTGGGGCTTGAACTGAGGTTGCCAGGTTTGTCAAAAAGTCCCTTAGCCTGCAGAGCCATTTAACTGACCCAGAAGAGACTTTTCGAGCTTTAGGTAACCAGGCACAAGGTTTTGAAAGCTGTCGATCAAGTGGTCCTCTGACCCATCCCTGATAGCTTTTGGCTATTAAAAAAAAAGTCAAAGGGCGGGAGAGATGGCTAAGTGGTTAAGGGCATGGACTGTTTCGGCAGCAAACCCTGCTTTGATTCCTAGCACCCACATGGTGGCTCATAGTTGCCTGTAACTCCAGTTCCAGGGGATCCAAGGCCCTTTTTTGGCACTGCTCACATGTGGTACACATGCACACATGCAGGGAAAGCATATACATAAAATAAAAATTAAAAATCCTTTAAAAACCATCAAAAGAGGCTTACAAGAATGACTGCGTGAAACTGACATTTTACAAGTTAGCCCAGGTTGGTTTTTACCACATAAGGGCTTTTCTGTGCATGGATAGAGTACACGTTGATATTTCCCTGTCTTTTCTTATCACGCCCCCTTTGTCAATGCTATCCCCAATAATTTCACTCTTACTTCCAGGTTTCCCCATCTCCTAGATTCCACACATGAGAGAAAACACGCAGGGCCTGTCTTTGAGGAACTGCTTTATTTCACTAAGATGATGATTTCTAGTTCCTTCAATTTTCCCGCAAATGACATAATTTCATCTTTCTTTGTCTTTATGTATGTATGTATGTGTATATATACAGACACACACATATATATACACACAAACATACATACGTTTTCATTTTCATCCATTGATGGATAGGTAGGCTGAGTCTGTAACTTGGGGATTCTTAGCAATGTATCCTTAAAGATGGGTTTGCTGGTGGTCTCCACGGTAGCTGTCTTTTATTTTTTTGGGTATAGGCACAGTACCTAACAAACCCAAGCCTAGAGCCTAAAGTGAAGGCTTGGGCTCTTTGTGTCTCATTAGCATTAGGGAGAAGGAATCATTGTTCCACACAGGTTTTGCACACTGACTTAGTTGACTCAAGATCTCTTTAAGTGTTATAATTGATTTGTTTGTCTTACATTTCTTCCGACTCAGTGTCTTATTTACCAGTGTATCAGTCAAACGAGCAGGCAGGAACTGTTGAGTGGTATTGGAGTCTGTGTGGCTCACACTGTTCACTCGGGTTTAGCCATCATTTCCATGTTACCACTTTTCAGATCTGGACTGTAGGTAGCTGTCCCTGTCCCTGTCCCTTCTCCCCCACCCCCGAACTTCAGGCCAAGATAGTTTGCTGGAACTCTGGTATTGTACTTCTACAAGGTGTCTCCATTAGAATGTCTTGCTGGCCTTCCAGATGTGAAACTGCATTCAGCACCTTTTAATCTGAATATGCTCCTCTGTTACTGAAGCCCGGCTCCCCTTTCAAATCATTTCAATTGTATGCTCTTGCTTTTCCGTCAGTGCTCTGAAGTGCCCAGCCACTAATTGCTGCCTGACAAAGTCTATTATTAGATTGTGCTGGAGGATTGAGAACAGTGCCTGGTACCCAGCAGTTCTGGGTAAATATTTCCTGCAAGATTGACCGCATCAGTCCACTTGTCTTCTGAAGGTTCAGTAATTGGGTCTTTTCCTTTCCTGCAGTAGCTACTTATCAGTCCTTTCTTACAGATGCCAGGCTTCAGATCTCTGTCTTCCAAGTGTGGCTTGCCATCTTAGTCCCCCTTCTGAGCTTCTCTCTGAAACCGTCTAATCTATCCCTCCTGCTGTGCCATAACATATCAAAAATATGTTTTAGAAGCATTTTGAAAGGATTTTCTTTCCAAAGTTTTTAGTTAATGGGGGAAATCATACAGCTGTTTAAAAGCCTAAGAGGGAACGGATTCATATTTGCATACTTAATAGCTTTCGGCTCTACGATTACAGCTTGGGGTGAAAGCAGCCCTCATGACTTCCCATTCACTCTGCAAAACAGTACAAAACTTCCATCTTCATTATCATACTTTTCTGCCTGTATGCTCACCAATAGGAATACATTTTAAATTGTGATTGGCTATATACAAGTGCATGCTTGTGTGTGTGTTTGTTAATACACACACACACACATATAAAACAAAAATTTAACAGTACTTATTTTATGTCTATGTCTAATAAAACATCAATGCTAACACCAAAAATAATCTTAATATGGAATTATGAAATAGAAAAAATTCAAAGTAAATTACATAAAAATAAAATTTAATGATGCCTCGGGTGTGCTGGTATTTTGTAAGTTAGTTCTATTCTAGGGCAAGTGGAGATTTCATCCTGCTGTAGTGTGTTGTGAGGTTTGCTGTGAAGTGTGAGGAGAGGGAAGCTAATTTCAAGATGTATGTTTTAGAGTCAGAGAGCTGTTTTGTGCCTCTGTAAAAAGAGGAGATAGAGAACCAGCTCACTATTAGGTAGTTGGTGGCTAGTCCACAGCCAGAGGCTGTTTAATGTTTAATAAAGCTGAGGATTGTGGCTCTTTACAGCAAACAGCATTTTGATAGTAGAGGGCACATATCAGGAATCATCAGTAAATTAATTTTTATGAGCATTGATGTTATCAAATAAGCCATCTGATAGCTTTCGTGGCAGTATTAACTTAGAGGTTCTTCTTTTGAGTGGCAATGAGGATCAGACTCAGGGCGCTAGGCAAGACCTTCCCATTGAGCTACGTCTCCAGCCCAGAGAACTAACTAACTTTTTTCTTTCTTTCTTTCTTTCTTTCTTTCTTTCTTTCTTTCTTTCTTTCTTTCATGTTGACTGTTAATCTGTTTCTTGTTGTGGCACTGTGATCTGAGGAGATTTGCTAAATATTATGGACTTAGAAATTATAGGTTGAAATCTTTCTGTAATTTTTACTAGTTGGTAACTTTGAGCCAGCCATTGTGTCCTCCCTGGGTCTCAGTTTACTCAGTTTAAACTATAGAGATATATCTCTTCTATAATGTAAAGATTAATGAAATACTGCATGGGCAGTGCTTTGCCTCATGTAGTAAACAGGCCTGCAATGTTAATTTTCTTTACACTTGCGTTAGTTGTCTTAAAAGAGGTATGATGGTGATTATGATCAGGTTTGTTGGGTCTCTGACTTTATACTCTTTTTTGTTTTTGTTTTTGTTTTTTTGTTTTTTTTGGTTTTTCGAGACAGGGTTTCTCTGTGTAGTCCTGGCTGTCCTGGAACTCACTCTGTAGACCAGACTGGCCTCGAACTCAGAAATCCGCCTGTCTCTGCCTCTCAAGTGCTGGGATTAAAGGCATGCACCACCACTGCCCGGCTACTTTATACTCTTTTTAGACAATGTTTTGAAGATTTAATGTTGATTTTGATGAATAAGGAAATAAATAACTATACGGAGTTTAGTTCTTAGTTAGATTGATCGCAAAGCACGGCCTGTTTGGCACCCACTTCCTCATAAATTCAAACCCAGTGTCAATGATTTCTGTGTTATGTTTGATCTTGAGTGAGAGCCACTTGCAAGGGCTCTTTGGCTCTGTAAGGAACACAGGCTGTTTAAACCACAAGCTTCGTCAAATAGTAGTCGTGAGTGGGGTTCTCAGACCCAGCAGTGCTACCCTCTCTTTTGGAGGTACCATCTGCCTCACTTCTTTCTCTAGTGACTGGTTTAGGATTAAGGAAACTGTAGATTGTTCAGGCTAGGAAAAGAGAGGGCTTTATGCTATGTAGTTAATATTCTTGTCATGGGAATCTGTCTCCTCGTTGAATTTTGAGCTTTTAGATGTTTGGAGTAAAGCACTAGAGTAGTGACAATATTTGAAGAATATAGATTCATAGAATGTAGATTCACTGTAATTGCTGGGGATCAAACCCAGGGATCCTTATATGTTAGGCAAACATTCTGCCATTGAGCTACATCCCCATCTCTAGCTTAGCCTATTGTCACTTGATGGGATTGGACAAGGGTTTCATAAACTAGAGCATGTAGCCTCATTTTGAGAGACTAGAGATCATCTTTTTGAATTTTCATCCTCCCCTCCCCTTCCCTCCCCTTCTTTTCTTTTCTTTTCTCTTGGTAGAGTCTCATTGTATAGCCTAGGCTAGCCCTGAACTTCTATCCTTCTCATTCTCTCTGTTGTTTGAGGTTATAGGTATGTGCTACCATGTTCTGCCCTTCTCACTCAGACACACACACACACATATATCAACATTCCTTCCTTGACTGTCTCAAATTGATTATCACTTTGTGTTTCATTCCACAGTGGTGGGCTGCATTAGCTTAGGTTAGGAGCCAGAGTGGATGAGTCAAGTGGCAGGAAAGGCTTGATCTCAGTTGTACATTTAGTTTGCATTAGTTACTTTTCTTGTGGCTCTGACAAACACCTCATAGAAGTGGCTCAGGGAAGGAAGAATTTGCCTCATGGTTCACAGGGATGATAGGGTAGTGGGTGGCCTTATTTGTGTACGGGGGACTCGTGGCAGGCTACTCCATATAGTAGCAGATGGGAGCAGAGGTAGCTAGAGCAGAGCTCTAAAATACTGGCCCCTAGTGTTCCACATCTGCCACCATGGCTCTATCGCCTAAGTGTTCTGAGGCCTCCCCAAATAGCATCCCATTTGGGGACCAGGAGTCCCAACATGAGCTTGTACACATCCACACATTCAAACAGAGCAGAGGCTGTGTAGTGTGTACTGTATAGTGTAGTGTAGTGATTGACAGCGTATGTTTTCAGTTGTACAGGATGGATAGCTTTAGAACTTTATCTTTCTAAAGAGAAAATAGGATGTAGCCCATGATAGTATCTAGCTACTTGTTGAGATTGTTGTGAGAATTAACCACTCTGAAGTAAGTCAGGTGTTTATTATTATTAGCACAAGCCTTGCATGTAGCATTCCAGACATTAGTTTATCTTATTATTGGGGAGGGGGTGGCACAGAAATAATGCTTTGGGGGAAAGTATAGCTGGCATAGTTGTGAGGGTAAGGTTGGCACAGAAGAAAGCAAGCCAGGGGCAGTGTTAGTGTCAGAAACTGGAGAGTCCAGAGCTGAGGGACTGGGGTTGTCGTGAGAGGGGAACCGCTGTTATTCTTAGAAGAAATGCAAAGCCAAGGGTTCTGGATGGCAAGGGAACTCACAGAGTTCAAGGTTCTGGATGTGGTAATAAGATCCAGCCTTTGACAACAGAAGTGGAGTGCTGGTGTGAAGTAGAGGCAAATAAATACGTGTTTACCATGTGCCTTTGTGCCAGGCATGGGGAAGTACAAGATCTGGGCCAAACACCCTTGACTAGAGGAGGTTGGACACCGTTGGTCACATCCCCTGAATGGTGTTTGCTATCACAGCAGAGGGAGTGGCAGCAGTAACAACCAAACTTTATCATAGTAGCCAATGCCTGGCTTAATGTATCATCAAAAAGGCATGTTAAAATAGGTGTATCTCCCAGGGGGAGGCAAATAATTAGCAACACTAATTTAGACTTTGAAAGCTGGCTGTCCTAAATTCATTCATTTAGTCTTGTATTTTCCCCTCTTTCCTCTTTAACCTCTGGTGTACAAGTGAGATGATTAACTAACCCAGTTCTTTTCAGTGTTTGAGAAGGGCTTGCTGAGTGGTTTACAGTGAATTGCTTGCATCCTTCTGTTTCTGAGTGAGTATCCTAGAGAGGAGCATGCCAGAAGACTAGCCAGAGGGAGCCTTGGGGCAGCCCATGACTCTCTTCATGCTTGGCTTTCAACAGAAAGTTGGAGGTTTTGAAGTCTTGGAACTGTAATTTATTTAAACAAAAAGGGTAAGAATAATCAGATAATTATTTAAAGATTGTATTGCTGCATTAAATTTTTTTTTTTTTTTTTACATAGAATATTGTTCTGGGTCCTTTCCACTCAGTGGCGATAGTGCAGATAAGTATTAACCACACGTGATTGTTATGTTTATCCTGACTGTGACCAAAGGCAGCAGAAGGTCATCAGGGCTCACAGCTTTGAAAAATTCCAGTCCAGCATTCCACTTAGCAGATAGGTCTACGGTTCTTCATGTCTCCTTTGCCCTATTGGCAACCCTTTTCCAGATTGTCCCTCACACTTTCCTGTAATGTGTGTTTAAGCAGACTGACTTAGCTAGGGTTATTATTGCTATGATGAAACACCATAACTCAAGCAACCTGGCAAGGAAAGGGTTTATTCAGCTTATATCTTCACATCACAGTTCATCATAAAAAGAAGTCAGGACAGGAACTCAAGCAGGGCAGGAGCCTGGAGACAGGCACTGATACAGAGGCTATGAAGGAATGCTGCTTACTGGCTTGCTCCTCATGGCTTGCTCAGTTTGCTTTCTTATAGATCCCAGGACCATCAGCCCAGGGATGGCACCACCTGAAATGTGGTGGGCCCTTCCTGATCAATCAATCATTAGTTAAGAAAATGCCCTACGGGCTTGCCTACAGCCGGATCTTATGGATGTACTGCTTACTGGCTTGCTCCTCATGGCTTCCCCAGCCTGCCCAGAGGTGACACCTTTCTAATGATCTGGAACCTGTCATTTCAATCATTAACTGAGAAAACATTTTCTCAATTGAGACTCACTCCTTTTAGATAATTAGTTTGTGTGTCAAGTTGACATAAAACTGCCAGCACAGACTGTAGTCATTCCACCTGTGCTGCTGATGGTTGTGTTCCTTGTTATAACATCATTACTGAGACAGATGAAAAGGGAGACACTTGTGTTGGATAGGCTTCTTCATTGGGCAAACTGCTGTGCTTGTGGCTCAGTCCACTCAGTCTACAAGTTGTGGGGACTCTGCAGGAGTCTCTCTACCTTCCTGTCCTAGTTTGTTTGCTCTGAAAACAACATAGTCAAAAGTAATGTGAGGAGGAAAAGGTTATTTTATTTTACAGTTTTTAGTCCATTTTGGAGGGAAGTCAGGGCAGGAATATAGAAGCTGAAGCTGAAGCAGAGGCCATGGAGGAATACTGCTTACTGGCTTGCTCCTCATGGCTTCCCCATCCTGCCCAGGGATGGCACCTTTCTAACAATCTGGAACCTGTCATTTCAATCATCAGTTGAGAAAACATCCCACATACTTGTGTACAGGCAACCTGATGGAGGCATTTCCTCATTTAAGGATCCCTTCTCCAGACAATTCTAGTTTGTGTCAAGTTGGCAAAAAAGCTAACTAATAATACACTCTCTAAAATTATTCTTTTATTTAAAAAAAAAAATCTACCATGGTGGCGCCCATGACATGGTCCAGACCACAGCAGCAGAATCACTGGGTACCTGTGAAAAATCAAATCCTTAGGCCTCAGCAAGATCTATAAAACCAGATTCTGGAGGTTGGGCTCAGTTTTTCCAGGTGCTCCAAGGTGATTCTCGAACATGCTAAGTTTGAGAGCCACTTCATGCTGTGTTTCCCAACCTGCATGTATTTCTTGATGTCAGGACTCGTGAATTTCTACTTAAGCTGAGCATGTAGCTGAAAATAGGGAATGGCCGTTGTGGCACTGCCCTTCACTGCTCTTCACCATTAGCAGCTAACAGTTGCTTTGCCTAAAGCAGAGTTTCTTGGGTAATTTTCATTGTTGTTGAGACTTGGATGTTCTTCACTGTGGGGAGTTGTGCTATACACTGTAGGATGCAGGGTGCTTAGCAGCATCCTGGGTTCTATCTGCTGGGCAACAGTATATTGTGATGGTGAGCGATGTCTTTATACACTGTCATATGGACCCCAAACAGGGGTGGGGAGGGGAAGGGAGGGGGAGTTCATTGACAACTGGACCACACGTTAGCATGGTTCCCTATTTACTGATGGTGCTCACTATGTTATCCATGCTGTTGTTTTTCTTTCTGGTAGTAGAAGAACCAGGTTATAAATTGATTATAGAAATTTGTTTTGTTTTGTTTTGTTTTTGTATTTGCTAGCAATTATGAAAATTATGGTTTAGGTTCACTTTTTTTGCCTATTATTCCTATGTGTAGTGAATAGTATCAGCCTCTGAAACATTACTGCTTTGTTAATATTGTATTGTTATCAAAATCAGTGACAGCATGATTTTTCTCTTAAAGTAACTTGTTCACTTTATTTGGATACCCAAATAATTTTAAGTTCACCAGCTTAAGTGGTGGTTATACTGTATTAATTTATTGGAATATGGTATGTTCTTTTGTTTTTTTGAACTTTAGAAAAATTATTTTAAAATGTATATGTCTGGGTGTTTTACCTGTGTGTATATCTGTGTACCATGTGTGTGCTTAGTGCCTGTGAAGGTCAGAAGAGAGCACCAGATTCCTTGGAACTGGAGTTGCAGATAGAACTACTGTGGGTGCTGGGCATTTTAACTGGGTCCTCTGCAAGAATAGCAAGTGCTGCCCACCAGTGAGCCATCTCTCTAGCCCATAATTTAAAATTTTAAATATTTACTTACGTATGTGGAATCAGAGGACAACTTTGTGGAGTTAGCTTTCTCCTTTTACCTGTATATAGGTTCCAGGAATTGAACTCGGATTGTTAGGCTTAGAGGCAAGTGCTTTTTTCCTTTGAGCCATTTTGCCAGCCTGTGTTTAAAAATTGTTTTCTTTACCTTCATCCACGTGTATAGTGTAATCGGATTACTCATCCTCCCTTTTCCATACAGACATCTTCCATTTTCATGACTTTGCTTCCTTGTGTCCCATTGAGTTTAATCTGGAAGGTCTGTGTGATGATGGGTTTGAACTATCCATCAGAGCCTCCTGGGCTCAAAAGTGGGTATGCAACGGGATACTGTGCCTTCCTCCTCTCAGAATGTTAGTTGCCAGTAGTTCAGCAGTAAGTGGTAGGTGGGGCCCTGTGAGCCCCTTCTCACCTACAGCTCTTTGTTGATGGGGCCAGTCATCTAGGCCCAGTGCCAGTGTCTTAGCCAGTGTTCCATTACTGTGAGGAGACACCATGACCAAAGCAACTCTTATACAAGACAACTTTTAACTGGGGTTGGCTAACAGTTTCAGAGGTTAGTTCATTATTATCACAGCAGAGAGCATGGTGGCAGGCAGGTGTGGTATTAGAGAGGTAGTTAAAGCTGCACACTGATCTATAGCTAGGCAGGGAGAGAGAGAAAGACAGAGACAAAGATCTCTCTCTCTCTTTCTCTCTTTCTCACACACACACACACACACACACACACACACACACACACTGAGCCTGGCATGGCCTTTTGAAACCTCAAAGCCCACCCCTAGTGACACTTCTTCCAAGAAGGTCACACCTCCTAATCCTCCCAGTGGTTTTCAGATAGCACCATTTCCTGGTGGCCAAGCATTCAAATATACTAGCCTATGGGGGCCATTCCTTTGCAAATCTCCACGGCCAGTTCTAAAACATTTCTAACTTACAAATGAAACCCCTTGCTTAGTGCTGTCCTTGGACTCTGTTGATCAGCGTGTTGTACCTTCGTCTCCCACCCTCAGCCTCACTTTTCTCAGATCCTCTTCTGGTTTTTGTTTTTATATTTAACCCCCCTTCCCTTTAGCAGTGATTGTTTCATTCACATCTTTTCGAGCTGAGTCATTTTCCGACTTTTTGCTGAGTCTGTCACCTCAGTTCTATGTTCTCATTATTAATGATGACCTGCGATCTTTTCGTATTTATGCATTTTCTTAATTTTCTTTTGTAGACAAACAGTAGGTTACAGTTACCTCTTTTGTTACCTCCTGTAGTGTTGAACATGGGATGTTTTGCCTTTTGAGGTCCAAGTGTTCAAACACACGGGCCTGTGCTCACACTAAAATCACAACAGTAGTGTATTTGCTTTTGTGGCTGATCTAAGACATTATCAGAAACCGGGTAACCTGAAACAAGGTATGTTGTTGTCAAAGTTCTGTAGAACTTTGTTCTGTAGAAGCCCCAAATCAAGAAATCAGAATTCTAGGGATGTATCCAGTTTTGGCCTTTTTTGTGTGACACTCTGAGTATCAGCATACCCTGGCCTGTGACGACATTAGTTCCATCTCTATTTCTGTGGTCAGATTCCCTCTCCTCTCCTGAGCAGCTCTTTGTCCACTCGTACTACTAGACCTAGATAATGTAGGATACGCTCTTTATCTCAGGATCCTTGTGAACAGTAAGAACACCGCAGTACTCCAGGGTTAGGATGTAGATATATTTTTAGGCATTTCCTTCCAACCTATGTATGACAAGTGTTTTGTTTTGTTTTGTTTTTTAACTTTAGTTTCCACCTTCTGACCATCTTCCCAGGTTAGCATAGATCCCTACTTCATGCGACTGACTCTCTTTTCTTTCTTCATGTTGTCTTTAAATGGTTTATTATAAAGATAAGAACAGTGACATGATTTCAACATCCTGTCTTCCATAGTTTGCCATGCTGCAACAGGCCAAGACTTGCTGCATGGCAGGGCAGCTTCATTCACAACTAGAACATGCTTCTTATGACAAATCTGCACAACACCTTATATTTAAAGCTCACATACATTTCATAAAGCCATGAATGATTCTTGTTGCAGTTACTTTTCTGTTGCTATGATTAAATGGTATAAAAGGGTTTTCAGTTTCAGGGGCTCAGGGTCCATCCACAATGGTGGGGAGCATGGAAGCAGGCAGACAGACATTGGTGCTGGAACAGTAGCTGAGAGCTTACTTCTTGAAACACAGCCTTGAGGCAGAGAAAAGGAGACTCAGAATGGCTCTTTTGAAACTCAAAGCCTACCTCCAGTGACACACCTTCTCCAACAAGGCTACATCTTTCCAAAATAGTGTCACCAACTGGGGACCAAGTATTCAAATACATGAGCCCCTGGGGGCCATTTTCCTTCAGATGACCACAGTTCTATTTGAATAGAAGTAAGAATAATTTTAATTTATTAAAAGTATGTAACTAAATGTTTACCATCAGCATTTAATGTGTTTGGTGGCCGTCAGAACAGGCATGATTTCACTCCCGTACTTGACATGCCTGCAGAACTTGTGTTGCTCGGGCTAAACTTTCAAGAAGTGTTTGGAGTTCATGGGAAGGTTTCTTTCCAGAAGAATTTGGATACTTTCCCAACGTATTTAGGCTCTGGAATACCACAAAGGTTATCTTGGGAACAAAGCCTCAATGCATGTTACACCAAAAAGGTATTATATAAAATGTCCTAGTGGCCTGTTAGAGAGTGAATGTATCTTTTAGAAGTTTCTTACAATGAATGGAGCCAGTCTATACAAGTCATTACAGTGTACTCAAAATTGTGTTTTTACCTATGCTATTCTAATTGTTGCTGTGATTATTATTTTAGCATAATGCATTTTTTATTATTTATATATTTTATAAAGTATAGCAAACTGTCAGATTACAGAGAAAACTGTAATAGAATTTTAAAGTATTAGTAAGATTGCTAACACTTAATGACATGTGTATAAACAGGAATTCTTTAGCATAACTGTGATGTCTACATGTATTTGTTATAAGATTTAATTAACAAAATTTTATTTCTGGTTTTAGTTTTATATCTCAACAATATATTGAAATCATTGTAAGGAAGTCTTTAAAAGCTGTCATTTTTTTTTTCAAATTAACCCATTAAATTAAAAATTTAGCTCCTAATTTTAAATTTAAAAATTTGCATTTTCCTTGTAAGTGCTGGCCAAGATATCCAAGGAGCAAGTGTGATTGCAAATCTTCCATTTTTGATGCGACAGAATCCTACTGAGACACTTCGGAGAGTCTTACCCAAAGTCAGAGTAAGTTGGTATGAAATAAGATTTCAATTTCTCATTTTTTTCCCCCTCAATAACATGCTTGTCAATATTGAGAGAAAATGTCAGAGCTTTCATTGCTGATCTCCTTTACCTACTAATGGAGTAGAAGAAATGTTATTATGCTTATTTGAATTGTGGTAAAAATAGTTAGGAAAATTAGTTGTAAAGAGTTCCTTGGTGAGGAAGCAACAGTGTCCACTGGCCAGACCCATCCCCCACCACGTGCTCCCAGAGACTGGACCACCAACCAAAGTATACACATGGAGGGACTCATGGTGCTGGCCACATATGTGGCAGAGGAGGGCCTTGTTGGCCATCAGTGGGAGGAGAGGCCCTTGGGTCTGAGGGCGTTAGATGCCCCAGTAGAGGGGAATGCCAGGGAGGGAAGACGGGAGTGGGTGGGTGGGTGAGGGAATACCCTCATAGAGGCAGTGGGAGGGGGGATGAGATAGGGGTTTGCCAAAGGGGAGACCTGGAAAGGGGAAAACATTTGAAATGTAAATAAAGTATCAAAAGTAAAAATAAAACAAACAAAAAAAAAGAGTTCCTTGGTGATTTTCAGTAAAGACATTTTAAAGGTAGATTTTTAATAGCTTAAAATGTAACTATCTTTATAAAATTATTAAATTAATATTAAAATTAATTTATACATATTTCAAATAATAGTCATTAGCATATATTTGAGGGTTACTTCTTGGCATTATATATGGTATGGTCCCAACTACTGTCATTTTTATAAGAAGCCCACACTTCTATAAGACAGTGTGAGGTTTTATTGGGTACCATGGTGATTCATGAGGTATTAAGCTTTGTTATGTCTCTTTTCCAGAACCATGCCCAGTTTTGAAGTGAGTAAGCTTATATAGGTCAAGTCTACCTGTATATTCAATTTTGGTAGTGTTAACTGACCCAACATTGTTATGACACCCAGAGATACCAGTTAAATGGTAGAATCATCTTGGCTAGGGAGTTGATGTAAGCAAATTAGGTTTAAAGTAAAAAACGTCAAACATTCTGCATACGGTGTTGAGTTGGCAACGTCTGGTCCACAGAGAGCAGACGGAGTGTCCAAAGTGGATGCTTGGTTCCCAAAGAGGTCAGAGGAGGTTAGTATTAGGATCCTGAGACTGGAGTTCTAGTTGTAAACTGCCATATGGCTTCAGGGGATTGAATCCAGGTCCTCTGGAGGAGCAGCCAGTACTTGTAGTCGCTGTGCCATCTCCCTTGCCCCTGGCATCCAGACGTAAGGAGAAGAATGAAGAATGAAGGATGATAGGCAGACAGCAGCGACCTTTAGAGGTTCTGAAGTAGTTCTGCCAAAATTTTGCTAATGTGTTCATAGTAGGCAATTGAGTAACTCCTAAGAAACTTGCATGTGTGAGGCTCTGGGTTCAATTCTATCCCCAGCACCAAAACACCTCCCCTTAAAAAAATAAGGAGAATAGTCATCATTTTATTTATACAGTGTATTTATGCAGTTTCAAATGTATCTTCTAAAACTATAAGGTATACTTGAGTTATGAAAGATATTTTTGTTTGTTTGTTTGTTTGTTTAGACAGCTTCATACACAGTCAAAGATGGCCAAACATTTATCAGTGCATTTTCACTGGTGAAACCATGCCTATTTGCAGATGATTTTGAGATCGCTGTGCTCACAGAGCATCAAGACCTACTGGTACTTCAGGCTGGCACATTTTCAGGTCTTCCTGGTTTCTTCCAGTGATTACTTCCCAGTGATAAGCTGTGATAAATTTTTTCTCATAGTTACTTTATTCACCTTGCTATCCTGCTGATTTCTTAGTTAATTTTGTGGTAAAGCCACATTGTATGCCAGAGTGAGTGAGCACTTAGCAATAATGACTTTTATGATCACTTGTATTTATTTACTGAGCATTGCTTTGCTTGGTGTGAGGCACAGTTGTAAACACTAAAGGAGAGATGAATAAAAGACAGGGAACTTGTTCTCTAGGAGACTGTGGTGCAGAGGTGACCCAGACAGTAACAAGTAAGCAAGCAAAAGGCTGACTGTCACTTGTGATAAGTGCTAAATGATGAGTGTAAAACAAACAAACAGCACCGAGACAAAGTAGTAAAGTTAACAGGATTCCGTCTATGCACTGGAGGGCAAGGAGAGCCTCTTAGCAACTCACTGTGGCCAAGCAGCAGCAGGTGCCTGAGATGCAAGCGCCTGGTGGAACAGTGGTAAGTGTAGCTGGGGCTAGTGGGAAGGATGGAGTATGAACCTTTGTGGAGACCAGGCTGGACTAAGCCAGTGACATAGGATTTGAGGACAGTAGAAAGCTTTTGGAGACTTTGAGCATCAGAGTTACTATCTATTCGCATGGTGTGACCAGATTTGATTAGTGTGTAGACCAGAATGGGGTAGTTAGGGAGCCCCAGTACAGGGCCTGTAAGAGTTGGTGGCAGGCTAGATTAACATGGTGAACTAGCAGGAGAGTGGTGTGCATGGATGTCTCAGATATATTTACTAGGATGAACAGAATTCTATAATGGATTGGAATGGATGAATTCCAATTGGATTGGAGTGGGGAGCAGAGTCTAGATGGTTGGTGTGGGCATCTAGGTGGTTTTCAGTGTGTGAGATTGTCTGTTGAGTACACAGGCAGTTATAATATGAGTACTTGCTAATATTGGTCTTTTATGATTCACTTTGAGAGAAATTAATACTACAAGCAGTGATTATTTCATGCAGGAAGTAACTATTCCCGAGGGCATTTTCACTGGTGAAACCATGCCTATTTGCAGATGATTTTGAGATCGCTCAAATGAATTTGTGATTCCAGCCTAACCAGCTTCCAGAGCTCATCCCTTACTTTGCCTCACCTAAAAGAACACGAGGAAAAGGGATGTGGGGGGCTTCGCTGGTCATGCATGTTATAAAACTGTACTGGTGATAACCTTGGTTTTTTTGTTTTGTTTACTACATTTGCATTTTACCCTTACTGCTGGGTCTTAATTAAAATATGTTTTTCAAAAAATGAGGCAAACTATTTTCACTGTTTTAAAGATCAAGACATCTGACTTTTTCTTTTCTTTCTTTTTTTGTTTTTGTTTGTTTGTTTGAGACAAGGTCTCTCTAAGTAGCCCTGGCTGTCCCAGGATTTCCTATGTAGATTAGGCTGTCCTCAGACTCACAGTGCTCCTTCTGCTTCTGTCCCCCAAGTGCTGGGATCAGAGGCGTGAGCCTCATCTAACTGAGAGGAAGACATTTTGACTTTAAAACAGCAGGGGCTGGAGAGATGGTTCAACAGAAGGAAAGAAAACTGTTCTTCCGGAGGGTCTGATCTTGGTTCCCAGCACCCAGATAAGGTAGTTTACAACCACTTGTAACTCCAGTGCCAGGGAATCTGAGGCCCTCTTCTGGCCTCTGTGGGTACTGAACTCTCACATGTTCACACACAGACACACACACACACACACACACATACACACACACACACACAAGTTAAATCTAAGAAATAAAATAAGTAAAATATAAAAAAATTAGGATTATAATTATACTAATTTTTTATATTTACAAAATTTCCTTTCAAAACTAGATCCAAAGTGGATGGTCACATGTTGTTACTTCTCAAGATAGAATTTAAGTAGGAGTCAAGAAAGAAAATAAATTTTGACTTCCAGTTTAAGTTCTACAAATAGGATAATACTTCAAGATACAGTTATTTTATTCATGTTATGTAATTTAGTACTGTGGTCATTATTTGATCTAGTAATTTTCTACAACTTAATACATTGAATTCTGAGATGTTAGATTTTAGTATTGAACTCATGCTTATGCTATCTGGAAGTGAAGGAATTTTTATTGTCAAGATAAAGTTCTTAACTCTGTATTCCTTTATAAAATCACAGATGAGGGTCATGGTACACCTAACATAGTAGAACAGAGTCCATCAGAATACAGCATCAAGCAGTTCTCTTTGTTCCTCTTGAATTTTTGAATTCATTTACTTGTTCATTTGCTTAAATTTTGCTCCAAAAATAGGTCATAATATTATTCAGCAGAAAATGTGCAGTGTCAGGCCCAGAAAATAATTATAGTGAGTCTTTACTCAGGTCCTATGGGGGTTAGCCCCTGTACGCTGTTGGATGTTGTGTGGTTTAATCTCTGTGACACTCATTCCACCGAGGAAGAGACACCAGTTAGCCAACTTGCCACAGCAGCTTGTCAGCCTCATGACTGGCTGATTCGATTGCAGATCTTTAATGTGTAATTCACTTCTCAGGCCTCAGCCACCTTGTCTGGTTTCTACAACAGCTGCACATGGGACCAGTTGCTTCTACTTTGCCACCTAGAAGCCACTCACCCGGAGAGGGCTTTAAGAAATACCAACCAATCATCTTTTATATTCTCGGGTATGAAAATTATTACTTAAATGGTGAACTGAAGTGACAGAATGCTGTCCCCTTCACTTCCCCTCCCCTTATCCCCAAGAATCAAGATCTGATCCCAGGAAACGGTTAATCTTATTCCAGAACAAGGTAATTTCATAATGTGCTTAAATCGTGGGTCTGGAGATAGGGAGATTGTCGTGGATCATTTAGATGGGGTTCAAACGCCAACACATGTCTCTTAATAGAAGAAGGCAGAAGACGGAGTGGTAAAAACAGCGGTGAAGACAGAAAGATGCAGAGAGCCAAGAAGGGACAGCACAATAGCTAGAAGCCTGTGGCGGGAATGTGGCACTGAACATCTTGGTCTGTGTAATACTGCTTCAGCATGTCTGCCTTCTAGGACTGTGGGAGAGAACATTTCTGTTGCTTTAACGCATCCAGCTTCTGTTAATTTGTAATAGAAGCGGCAAGAAGACTAAAACAGATAGCTTTCATTTCAGATTGAATAAAGCTTTCTGCCATGTCCCTTTTGACCTTGGCGCCTACAGTCTTTCCATAAAGGCAGAAACCTTTGTCACTCTGGCTTGTCATTTTATCCCTAGAGCCTGGGATGGCATTTAGAAATAAAAAGCACTCACAGGCAACTGTAGAAAGAACGCTGATTGAACATAATGTTCTGAGAGAGTCAGTGTCTGCCTGAGAGACCATGATGTGTTTGAGACGCTGGCCTGACTCACCGAGGCCTCCTTGAGTGAGTCAGCGTCGGTGGTAACTGTAACACTGACTTGTGCTCCCAGAGAGACACTTTACAGGGGTGGGAGGAGAAGATGGAGTACAGAATAGAAGACAACAGAGACACAGGCTAGTGAACCAATATGAAATTTGATTATTTAAAGTTGGTAGATGTGATATAGCAATATTTTGATTCAGCAAAAATCTACCACTTTCACTTTTAGTACTGTTTGTGACATTATTTTCCTGAGTTGCTACAGTAAGAAAATACCAGAAATATTTTCCACTGTGAACAATACAGCATTTTATACTGAATACAGACAGATTCTTAAATGATCTCATTTTGAAATTTGAATAGAAAGCATTCGCTTTGCAAATAAAGATATTTGTGAAGGAAAATCTGCATGCGTTTTAAAAAGTCTTATTGGAAGTAGCACAGTTGAATGGACAGTGATGTGAGGAGCACTCACTGAGGAGCAGGTGCTGTGTGTCATGCCTTAGATACGTTCTCTCAACAATTGTCAGCGCTATCCGATGCATTGTACTCATTTCAAGCTGACAGATGTGACTTAAATCTCAGTGTTAGACTGTAACATTTGTGTTGTAAGGAAGTACGAAAGAATATAATTGATTTTGATAGCATTCTGAAAAATAAAAACAGCCTTAACTAAGGATTGAACAAGTACAAGTGAGCGATCCAGACTCCTTTCTTCTTGGGTTTGCATCTCAGAAAACGCTCCCCTCTTCCTCACCATAGTTGACAGTTTCTGAGATAAAAGTTTAAATTCTGAGAAAAGCAAAAGGGTTTTATGAAAGCAACATAATTATACATCTTAAGCAGAACATGGTGCTCCAGGACCCCTGCAGGTCACAGCCAGCCTGTGGTGGAGCAGAGCATTCCACTGGCTGACACTCTGATTGCAGGCAGGGAAAGAGGAGAGGGGGAAGATTCCCACAGTGGTATAAGGTTAATAGAGGTTTCCAGCATCAGGGTAAGAATCAACCGTGCAGGAAGATTTCTAGACTAGAGGTACAGAGTTCTAGAACAGTCTCCCAGTACTCTGAGAAAATGGACGCAGCTGTGACTGCAGGAATTGGAACAGGAACACATAGTGGAGACTGCTCTTTTTGTTTTATAGTGCAAAATGAAGTGTTGTTGACCATAGTCATTCAAGGATAATGTCTGCATTATGGTTTTGCATTTTATGTTTATTTATATTTAAGGATGAAATAGATTGGCATTACTAATCACTTTATAGTAATAAAGTTCCATGGAAATATTTCTAAGTATGTAGATCGGGCATAAAGGAAGAATCATATAAGGAATACAATTACTTTTTTCTTTTGAGACCAGGCCTGACTTAGCTCAGGCTGGTCTCAGATTGTCTATGCGTTGAAGGATGGTCTTGAACCTCTGATCCTTGTGCCTCAGCCTCCCAAGTGTTAGAATTACAAGCACGTGTCACCGTGCTCAGCAGTTAATATTTGTTACTAGATCTAAAGTTTGATTTGTGTTTCATAAAATTCTAGTAGAGAGCAGTGTTCTTATATTTGCTTCTTGGTCATTTTACCATCCATCTGGCCTGTAATAAAAATGAACTGCATCTTCTGAAATTCTTTTAAATGTGCAGTTGAGCTTAAAAAAACAAAAAAATCCCCTGGGCTCAAAATGGTTTCTAAAACTAGGTTAGCCTCTAAATCCACATGCTCATATCTTTTCTAGAGCCTGTCAAAGGTAATCACAAGGCTGCCACAGGAGTTGACTCTCAAGAGCGAGGTGATGCTGAGTCTAGGATGTAGGGACACTGGCTTGTTTGTTTGCTTTCCTGTAGACTTTTTCCGTATTGCTCTGGCTAGGCTTGCTCTCACAATCCAAGTCTCTGCTTTCTGAGCACCAGTTCAGATGTGCCACCATATCTGGAGATAGCTATGCTTTTAACAGAATTTTACAGGTTTCAGGACAGTCTGGATCAGGTTGAGATAACGTGCAACTTTTTGCTCAGCAGCGCCACCTATAGGTCTCCTCTGTTTGGACAGAGCAGTAGAATGGAGAGTGCCCTCCTTGGCGCGGTTGGAATGACCAGTGATTTTACTCCTGAGGGAAGGAAGCAATTGTGTCTACTTCCCCAGAACCACCTCCTCGGTAAAGCGAAGGCTTGATGAGGGAAGGGCAGAACCTGCTACTTCAGGTGGCCTGTGGAGACCCACTGTTTCTGTGGGAGAAGCAGAAGAAACCGCAGCCTCTTCTGGAGAAGATGGGACAGGACAGTGCGCTGGTGACTGCTTCTGGAATACGGTGGGAACATAAGCCTCTTGACCTTGAGAGAGGGGCAGGAGATGTTAGAGCCAAGACTGCACCCAAATAAAACAGAAAGGTCTGCCAATGGGAGTGGCAACAAATTTGACGCTGTCAAAACCTACCCTGCTCCAAGAACTATAGCTACTGTACACTGAAAAAGCTCCATTACTGCAGCCTGGACTCAAAGGTCCTGACTAAGATGACACAGAATCAAGAGATGAAAGTCCTTATATCTCCCACTAGTCTAACATGCGGCTGTAAGCAGCAGTGCTCTATTAACAGGCAAGATAAAGCATGAAGGAAGACCTTGTTTGAGAGTGCTGTTGATTCATGGAGGAAAACCTCTGGCATTTCAGGCTGCTAGCTAAACACAAAGTAACAGTGGCCCACAGTTGGAGGAATCTAAAGCTAGTGGTGATGTAGAGGTTACCATAGCATCAATAAAGCTTAAACCCAGGTGAAATACTGAGTAGATTTGTCCCTCACCCCATAACCTGTAACTAACTTGTGTCAGTTTCTGAGCTGTTACTCTGACTTTAGTAAATAACTAGTATTGAATAAAAAAATTGCTAAACCCCCAAATAAAAAGGGAAATGAGCAAGTATCAATGATGACCCAAGACGTATGAGATAGGTAAATTAAATAACTGGGATAAACTTGTTAGAAATCTGGTGGAAAATGATATGCATGAACACATAGGAATTTCAACAGAGAGGTTCTATAAAATAATCAAATAAAAATGCCATAAGTAAAAACGAGTAATGCTAGACATGAAACGTGTGTTTATGGGAAATTTGGACACAGCTGGCTGACCAGTGAACATGAAGAAAGCAGTTAAAGAAGCCGCCTTCAAAGGCAATGAGTGCAGAACGAGCAGAGAACTCCAGTGGTTTTGAGACTGTATAAAGTGATCTACTTGAGTCTCAGAAAGAGAAAAGAGAAAATGGAAAGACTTATGGCCAAGACTTTTCTGAAATTAACAAAAGACAAGAAACCATAGATCCAAGAATATAAGAACACCAAACAGGAGAAACACACGCACACACACACACACACACACACACACACACACACACACACTTACTTCCAGGAACATGTTGCTAAAACTGGTAAGGTATGGAAAATGGGAGAGTCTTGAGAGCAGCCAGAAAGAAAGGAGCAGGAAATAGTCGAGGTAAGAACTGAACTTCTGATTAGAAGCACACTTCCGGTGGGAAGGAGAAGACGAAACGGCAGGGGAAGACTGGTTTCTCAACTATTCAGTCATGCTTACTATGTCACTCAGCTGCTTCCCTGGTATGGAGTAAGACTGGCCCATATGTTTGCATAGAGTCTTGGCCATGAAGGCATTGAAATTCATGGTTAGTTATTTGCAGCTAATGCTAAAAACAACTGAAATAGCCGCCCACAGGGGACTGGTAATTGTAGCAGCATAGCCAGTGGATAATACTTTTGCTTTTATGAGACGGGCTTTCACTGTGTATTCTAGGTTGGCCTTGAACTTGTAATTTTGTATTGCAGATTCCCTGGTGCTGGTGTTACCGGTCCGTACCACCATACCTGGCCAACAGGTTCATTGTGTGCATATTTCATTTGCTACAGGATTTTAAAATGCTTACTAGCAGGTTTTGTTTGTTAGTTTTTCACACACGGGGCTTCTCTACTCTGTGGCTTGTTTTATGTTGCCAGCTTTGAAAACCCCTGAGCTATTTTTTTTTAAAAATGTGCTTCTACCTCATTCCTTCCAGGTTTCCCATTTCACTGGTTCGTGTCTAACCTAATTTTTAATTTTTTCTGTATTTTCCTGGTCTGGAAATTCTACTTAACTTTTATAAATCTTATTAGAACTTTGTGTTTAAATTCTTTTTTCTCTATTCTCTCATAGACTATATCTCAATTACGGATTTCTCTCTCTCCACTCTTCCCAGCCCCGCCCTCTACCTCCCCTCACCCCAGATCCACTCCTCAGTTTCCCTTCAGAAAAGAGCAGGCCTCCTAGTGGTATCAGGGCATAACAAGATACAATAAGACTAGGCACTTAGTTTTGTGACAAAAGTATTTCTGGGGAGGTGCAACACGAATGTCTACTCACCCCAGAAACCAAAGTAAGGGTGCCCCCAAACTCCAGCTTGATGAGCTGGTGAGTTTAATGGGGTTATTATAGGAGCACAGGTGAGAGCTTAATGATGGGAGCAGAAATGTCCAAGGACGGCTGCATTCCCAAAGCTGGGGAGCCTGGAGCACACTGTACAGCTTGCAGGCAGTTCACAGGTCGGAGGGAGTGTCCTTTCCAAGTCATTCTGGTCTAAACCTCTTTAGGTAGCTTGACTGGTTTCCATCTTTCTCAGGAAGCTGGTCTGGTCTCATACAGCTTTATTGTGTGTTTACTCTGGGGTGGAGGGGCCCAGTCGCAGGCACTTCCTGAACCTATTTTGAGTTATTTGTCTTTCTGTTTAAGGAGCATCTTTGCACCACAGAATGTTTCATTCTCTGAGGGAACTTAGACACCAACTCCCTCTTCTTTCTGTCAGTTACAAGTGAGCAGCTCTGTCCCTTGTCTGGCCACTCTCCCCTCTCTGCCTTAGTGTTCTGTGTCATCACAGGCAGTATGGCCAGCTGCATGCTGCCTGAAGCAGAACCAAAGCCCACCTCCCCTCTGATGAGTTGCTTCAGGCATTTTATCCAAGTACCGACAGGTGCTAGAGTGCTCTGGTCCACTTGCCAGGGCTCCCGGGCCTCAGAAGTCTGCCAGAGCAGCACCCTCTCCCCCCAGTCTCCCTCTCAAGACTCTCATCTAGAATCAGCAACGACTGAGGAGGAGCCCAGTCAAAATTACATGCTTGCTTTTCTATATTTGCATGATTTCTTGGGGCCCAGTGGATACCTTTTCACTATTGTTCATTTTTATGTGTTTTCATGGAGACAGTTTTTATATTTTTTTTGTCTAGGTTTTAAAAATGATCCTTGTTGGGAGTATTGGTGAGAATTACCACATCTGCCATTACCAAAAGAAGAAGTTCTCTTTATTTTTCCTTGTTTTAGTTTCAAAATGTTAACATTGAGATTTATTTTATTTATATGTGTATGTATGTAGGTTTTTGAATGTGTGTGTAGGTGCCCGAAGAGAAGTGTCAGATTCCCTGAAACTGGAGTTACAGGTAGCTTCCTGATGTGAATGTTGGGAACTGGACTTGTGTCCTGGATGAGCAGTATTCATACTTTACCACAGGCCTGTCTCTCCAGGTCATGACCCTCAAGGTGTTAATTTTAACTAACTTAAACTATTTGTTTATGTGAATGCATGCTCCCTGTACTCTTCCTGCCATTCCCCGTGTGCTCACACAGGCCAGTTAATTATTTTCTAGTGATAGAAACACCTCAGAACCTATAAATAATATTCTAACAAAGATTTGTGACAAGTCTCCTTATGTAGGCAATTTTTTAAGACTTACTTATTTTATGTGTATGAATGTTTTGTCTGCATGTATGTAGGTGTACAGGTGCATGCCTGGTGCTGTCAGAGGCCAGAGGAGGGTATTAGATTCTCTTTGGAAGTGAAGTTACAAGTAGTCTGGATCTACCATGTGGGATCTGGGAATGGGACCTGGGTTCTCTGCAAGGGCAGCTAGTGTTCTTAGCCACTGAACCATCTCCCCAGCTCAACACTCTGTTCCTAAACTCTCAGTTTTTGTTGAAGTGAAATTGTGTTTGTTGTGGCTGTTCTCCACTTTCGTCTCTTTAGTAAATCTTATAAGTCCATGCCTTTAAATTCATCTATATGAAGTCACTTACTGTTCTACTTTGGTTTTTATTGCTGTGATGAAGCACCGTAAGCAAAAGAATCCTGGGAAGGAAAGGGTTTATTTGGCTTTCATCTCTTGGGTCATAGTCCATTCCATTGAGGGAAAGCTAGGCAGGAACCTGGAGGCAGGAACTAAAGCAGATGCCAGGGAGGAGCACTGCTTCCCAGCTTGCTTCCTATGGCTTGCTCAGTCTGCTTTGTTATACCAGCCAGGGCTGCCTGCCCAGTGGTGGGGCCACTTTCCATGAGTCATTAATCCCACATCAATCATTAATCAAAAAATGCCCTACAGGTTTGCCTGCAGGTAATTTGAAGAAGGCATTTTGTCAACTGAAGTTCCTTTCCCCAGATAACTTTGTATCAAATTGATAGAAATCTAACTAGGACACTAGAGGAAATCTGTCTATGTAGTGTATTGCATGGGCGATCTATTTATGTCTCAAAGCCATTTCAAAGTCAGCAGTCCTAACACTGAGCTCATGAATTTTGTTTTGTTTTACGTTTATTTATTTTGATGTGTTATGCATTTAGGCGCATTTCACGGTGTGTGTGCGTATGAGAGAGAGACAGAGAGAGAGAGAGAAAGAGAGATCGCTGAGGGAAGAAGTAAGGTGGCAAGTTGGCAGGAGTCAGCTCTCTCCCTCTGTCATGTGGGTCTTGGGGTATCAAACCCAGATGACCAGGCTTGGAATTTCTCCCAGTACCTGGGTTTCCTTCACTCTCCTCCATCCTGAGGGTTCTCCTGGCTTAAGAGTTATCCAGGGACCTTTGGTTCTTCCATCATTACTCTCTGTAGTGTCTTGTGTAGTCTTTGTATGTCAGAAATACTTCTTGAATGTATCCACTTCCAGCCACACTGTGCCCGTGCTGATCCTCAGGGCTGTGATGGTTTGCTCTGGAAAGCACAGTGCCTTTCAAAGCTGCCCTAGTCCTTGCTTTCCTCTTCTAGCGTGCAGTCTCACTACTTCCGATTCCCTTTCAACTCTTAGTAGGGCAGGACATTCCAAAGCATTTAGAGCTGTGTGTCTTCTGTTTAAAGCTTGGAGGCTTTGCCTCATTGCGCTACCTGTTCACCGCTGAAGCAAACCCACCTCGAGGCTCCGAGTGCAGATTGCTTTTTCTGTCTTCTTTTTTGCCATGTTTCTTCACACTCCCTGGCTGCCTGCTGGGGCTGCTCTTTCCCATGCTTCTTGCTTTCCTGCCTCCTCCTGTCCCACCCTCTGAGTAGGTTTTCCTTTTCTTTACACAGGTTGTTACATCTCAGGAGAGCTTTCTCTGACTCCTCAGACATTACCTCTAGTGCTCTCATGGGAACTTGAACTTCTCATCCGTAGCTTTAGCACACTCTTAATGGTAGAATTGGCAGGGTTACTGAAATGTAAGGTACACAGCTGGTCCTGGTTGATTGCTAAGTCTCTAGCAATCAGCATAAACTTTGAACGTGATTTCTTGAGTGTTCAAATGTCTGTGAACAAGAGTCATTTGAAGGTAGATAACCAGATCCTTGACTTTTCCCAGCTACACAGAGTCTGATTCTTAACAAATGTGAATGAAATTAAAATTCTGTCAGCTTAGTAATTCGAGGCTTGAAAATACTTGATCTGAGAGGAAACGAGATATGAGTCAAGACGGAAGTGCCTCAGCATTCTCTTTCCTCCTGCATCCTGGCTCGTCAGCGCCACAGGTACAGCAGGGAGCAGCACTTCACTGTGGAAAAACTCTGCTAATTAAGGTCAAAGTCCACCGTGATCTGATAGTCTCAGCTCAGCAAAATACGGGAGACCCCCTTCTTTGGTAGGGGCTTTCCTTCTCTGATCTTGTAAGGTGAGCTCTAAGCTCCCATACTTGGCTCTACCTGAGGAATGTCAGGTGGTCTCAGTTGGTTTATAGGATTAATTTCCTTTATCCTGACAAAACCTGTTCAGCCAGCACCTGAGATTCCTGAAATGCTACCCCATGCTAATGAGGCATTCCAGGTACCCTAAGCCCCAAGTCAATGACCTTTGCCCATTTTGGATGTCTCTGCCCTCAGACCTCCAAAACTTTATAAGCCTTCAATCACCCTAAGTAAAGTTGATCTGCCTACTGTCTGTGGTCCCAGTGTGGTTTATTCACCGTATTTACTCACAGGGCTTCTGAACCCCCTGTTCAATGTCTCTGCTCCCATACTTCAAGATGGAGCCCTACCCTGACCCTGAGGTTTGCAAGGTCCTGCCGTCAAACTCAATCTGAAGGAGCTACTTGAGACTTGGTTCATTGGCACAGACACAAACAGGAATCTATCTGCGAGCATGTGCCCTACCCTACCTGACTCAGAATGGTATTCCCCTCCTCCTCCTCCTCCTCCTCCTCCTCCTCCTCCTCCTCCTTCTTCTTCCTTCTTTTTTTTTTTCCCGAGGTAGAGTTTCTCTGTGTAGCCCTGGCTGTCCTGGAACTCACTCTGTAGACCAGGCTGGCCTCAAACTCAGAAATCTGCCTGTCTCTGCCTTCCAAGTGCTGGGATTAAAGGCGTGCGCCACCACTGCCCAGCAGTATTCTACTCTTCTAAGGTGTTTGACTGCCACTGCCTGTGTTGTGGGTCTGGGGTCATTTAGAGATTCACCCATCTGACTTAAATTTTGTTTTTAGTAAATTAGACAATTTTTATTAAAAAAGACACTGACCAGGACTAAACCAGGGAGATTTCCCTAGGCATGGCCTGGCTACTGTTAGCCACAGGATTATAAAGGGGCAGAATGGGGTGACAAAATGACAGTTATAATTTTGGGGACCCAAATTAACTCATATCCAGTGGGTGCAGGCAAGGCTTGATTTTCTAACAGACATCCAGCAGGTGCCTTGGCCATCTAAGCAAGCATTTCATACAAAAGTGGGACTCAGCGGTTAGCCTGCTTAATCTTGTGACCCATTACCATGTAGGAATAGCTGAGGCAGTGAAATATTTTGCAACAATCATTACATTTTTAAGAGTAGTCCAACTGCACCAAACTGTGGTTCCTCTTGAGCCAGCAGACAGGGTACCCTCAAAGTAGGAGCAACTTCCTCACGGCTTATACAAGCTAAAAACAATTTCATTTTTACAAGCTTAACACTGTAAATGTATCCTCCAAACATAATGTTCACCAGCACACCTGTAGCAAGAATGGAGGACCGGGTCTCTTGCCATCTGCAGAGGCATCTTCCTCACTGCTTAGAAAGCACAGCTGCCTTTACTGGAGCTGGGAGCACAGTGCCTGGCAGGAGTCCTCCAAGGACACTGGACACCCCACACCACCCCAGGCTCCATGCTACTCTGAAAGCCTTGAGGAGGCTCTAGGTCTCTCCCTGGATAACTGGGCACCAAGGTGGAGATAGCATGTAACACAATGAACCGGTCTTCAAGGATTCATGAGTACTTAGAGAGGGTGTCCACAGACCCACAGGGCCACATCTGACTCCCCGATCTGCAAATGCTTGATTGCAGTCAGTGTTCTTCTCTTTTGAGGAGACTCATGTGCCACAGGCCGGCCTTCACTTAGTATGCTGAGGGTGACTTCCAATCCCTCTGCCTCTACCACACCCAACTAGTTTGTTGTTGTTTGTTTTTGTATTGGCCTGGGATTTGGAACCTTCACCTCTCAGATGCTGCCCAGCCAGCATTGTGAGATTTTGATTGTTTTGTTTTTCTTCTGTGAGATTTTCTTTTTCAGAGAGAGAGAGAGAGAGAGACAGAGACAGAGAGAGAAAGAGTTAGTTAATTCAGTTGTATGTTTGCCCTCCCCCACTTTGAGGCAGATTCATGCATCCCCTTACCCTAGTGTTAGCTTTTTGTTTATTGATGCTTTTCAACATGCTTGTTAGGGACCTGATGGGCTTCATTTCTCTCAGTGGCAGATTGATAATACAATTATTCATAGAAACTTAAAAAAAATATGATTCTCGGACAACTTTAGAGTTTAAGTTAGGAAAAAATATGACTGGTAGGAACATGCTGTTTCCATTTGCTTATAGAAATCACTAGGCTTTCCATTACCAATATTTGCTAAAGAAAACAGTTTATTGTTTTTTCCCCCCACAAGATATTTAACTAATTAAGTACTTTATGGATCATTTAAGATGGTTATTATAGCTACCAAATCTATTAAGTAGATTATTTCTTTCATAAACACATTCTTTGCAAAGTGTTAAATTGTTACTTCATTTAAATCGAAACTATAAAATCCATGATTGTGTCTCCTCCTCTTCTTCCCCTTCCTCCTTTTTTCTTCTTTTTTTTGGTGACCCTGAATTTTGACTCGACAGGACATTTATTCATTCATTTCCAATAGTGTAACGGTGACCATTGCTACTCCCGTCACAGAAAAGTTCTTGAGACGTTGTTGTGCATATCCTTGTCAACTTTCTCCTTAGTCACGGAGTGCAGATTTAAAGAAGGGCAGTGTGCATCTCTTCATCATTCTGGCTTACGGGCTGCAATGCATTTCCCTCTCTGCCTGATTTGCTGTTCTTAGCCAGACTTAGACTTTTGTAAATGTTATAATCTATATATAAGAAAAGAGCTGCCACCTAACTGATAATTACTGAAAAATTCCACGCTGGCTACCCTTAATTCCCCAAATATTTAAGTTTCTATTATCTAAATTAAAAACAATCTGTAATGTAATGGACTTTTCAGTCTTACTTTGTAATTTTAGAACATGGGAATCTGGGATATTTGCCCATTAGGAATAAGCCCATAGTTACGTGATGCTTTTCTCTGTTGCACATCGTGAAGTGATGTAATGCAGATTCACTGGGGATCATTCTCTCCTTCTCTACAAGGGGGACAGCACACTGTTTTATGACATAGTAACTAGAGTGGATTACACATGTGCCTAGCACACTTTCCTTCATTTAAACTAGTTGATGCAGTATCTCATTTCATTTTCAAAGAGTTTAGGCTAGGCTGTCTGCCAAGCAATAGTATAGAAAAGGAACAGGTAACTGGCCTTCAGGCTCACACTTAAGCAAATGGAGGGATTTGCTTTTCAGTGTCTCCCAAGGTCTATGAGGACACACACTTATTTTTCCCAGGAGTATGCATTTCACATGTGTTTGTCCAGAGGGTGTGACTCTGAAGGGAAACACTCATTGATAAATATGAAATTTATCCTATTATATTTCTGAAAAAATATGTTTAGATATTAACTGATTCTTTTTTTTTTTTAAAGCAGAGATGAAATCTCTTAGTCTGTGCTGGTTTCTTAACAGTCCCAGATATTGAAGTCAGCACAAGAGAAAAAACTAAATCCTGATAAGATTTGAGGATTTTTTCAAAAATTAAATGCAAAATAGTTGCTACAGAGTCAAGACTAAGTCATATAGTAAGAAGACAAAGCTGGAGGCTCTTCTTGTTCCACTTTGCATGCAGTTTTTCTCTATGCAAACCCAGGATGTAATGACTTGAGTGGCCAGGAAGCCACTCTTGGAGCTCAAAAACAGACCGTGTGAACTGGAATGTACACTGTGACTCATAAGTTATTTGATTATATATGTTTATAAAGTCTTTTCTGTCTCTAAATAAAAGCTATGCTTTTGAAACCTGTAAATCTGTGTATTGGCCACATCAGTTTTTAAAATATGTGTTCTCCAGATCCAAAATTGTTAGTATGGGATGATGCTTATTCTTGAAACAGCAAAACAAGGGTGATAGGAAGGTTGGTTTCAGAGACTAATTATAACCTCTGCATTAATGTGGTTTTTTTTTCTCTCAGCCAGATATTTATTTATTTATTTATTTATTTATTTATTTATTTATTGGTTTTTCGAGACAGGGTTTCTCTGTGTAGCCCTGGCTGTCTTGGAACTCACTCTGTATACCAGACTGGCCTCGAACTCAGAAATCTGCCTGCCTCTGCCTCCCGAGTGCTGGGATTAAAGGTGTGAGCCACCACTGCCCGGCTCAGCCAGACTTTTAAACTACACAGTTGATGGGTAGTTGAGAAATAAACATACATACTCACGTTGTGTGTGTGTGTGTATGTGTGTGTTGTAAAAGCTTTTTACAAAACAAAACAGCCACACAAGTAAGTTGTAGTTTTTATGGGAATTAACCATATTGCATAAACATTTGCCATAGCAAAGGGCACTGCCCCATGAGGTTTAGAGTTGTTGTGAGCCATGTCTTAATGGTGAATGGACACACAGGGGCTGTGAGGAAGATGTCAGTGTACAGGAATGCTTTGATTCATAGCAGGTAATGGGTTGTAGGCCATTAGCTCAGTGGCCAGCAACAAAACACTTCACTGCTCTGGTGTTCTTTCTGCTAGAGTATTAGGAGTGTTACTTGCTCCTAATGACCAGCAACTGTTTCACTGCACCAATTGAAGCAGGAATATGGTACAGTATATAAATTGTCATGACAGGTGTTGGGGTTGAGCACATCAGGTGCAGCTTTGTAAGGACAGAACAGAAGGAAGATTGAGAATGTGGTGCTTGGCCTTGCATTTTGTCTGATTCTGCCAATCCCTGACATTTAGCACCTCCCTCAAAATTTCTTGACCCCACTTTTTAGGAGCAGTTGAAAGTACATAAGAAGAGAGAACACCAGGAGCAGACAGTCCCATCCTGAATGCCGTGTAGCCAGAGTTACAGCAGACTAACAGACAAGTTCTCATAAAAAGTATCCTCTATGTGGGGGAGATAGACCATAGCCAACGGGTTATGCTGCATGCTCAGTGATGACTTCAGCCTCTCCAGGGGCTGGTGAGCTTGGTGTGTGTGTGTGTGTGTGTGTGTGTGTGTGTGTGTGTGTGTGTGTTAGGGAACATGACATTCATATAGTCATAGGTGCGTTCTTTTAAAGAGTAGAATGTATAACGTTTACTTTCAAAGTGGTTTAAAATAGGACTGTCAGGGAAGACTTGTTTTAAAAATGGTAGAGTCCAGGCTTAAGAGAGCTCAGGGAGCCACCATGTGGAAATCTGGGCAAAGGAGGATTTGTGAGCGGGTCTTGTATGTCACTAAAACAACTTGGACTTCTACTGAGAAGGAAAGGATCTGAGCTAATACTTGAGAATCTCTGGCTGCCTAGTAGAGGATAAGAGGGACGGTGATGGCTCAGATGAGATGAAGCTTATTTGTATAATTAAAGATAGATTGGGCGAGGTCATACAGGAGAGGTAGCTCGTGATGAGATTATGGCTCTGTTTTGAAGGTAGGTCCTTTAGATGCGTTGGGTGACAGAGTAAGAGAAGTGAAGGATGACCCTGAAGTTTGCACACTAAGATGCTGCAAAAACTAAGAGTGGTCATTTCCTAACAGAGATGAGGACGATGACAGGAAGCATAGGTCTTTAGGACTGTGGCTCTCAACCTGGCTAATGCTGACTCTTTAACACAGTCCCTCATGTTGTAGTGACCCTAATCATACAATTATTTTTGTTGTTACTTCATAACTGTAATTTTGCTACTGTTATGTATCAGAATATCTGATATTTTGATATTTGAATATCTGATATGCTGTAGCCCCATGAAAGGGTTATTCAACCTCCAAAGAGGGGGTCTCAACTGTGGATTTAGGAAGAGACCAGTGAGAAGAGGGGTAAGGTGCTGTTCCTTCTACAAACTCAAGAGTACTATAGAGAAAGATACGGGACGTACAATGATCAGTATTTAAATGGTCATTTGCATAGGAAGTTGGTAAATTGTACAAATAAATGCTGTTTAAATGATATAAATTTGTATGATGATCATGTGTCTATCTATCTATGTAATAAAATACCAGAAAAGTTTGTCTTCCCAAGATCACAAAAATGAAACTTAATGACAGTAAGTATCCTGATGTTCTGATAACTTTGCTCTGTCAGTCACAAATTTGACACATAAGGGAAATTCTCACAATTTTCATAATTGAGCAAAAAAAAAAAATCTGCTCTGCCTTCACCTTGTACATTCATCCCTAAAACCAACAGGCTGCTAGAGAGAAGTACAGTTGTTTTGATATTTGAGGAAGCTTAGTAAGGTTATTTTTTAGCCTTTGATGTATTTAAAGTGTATATCTTAAAGTAGGCTTTACATTTGAATATGCATGTTCAAATTCTTTAAATGGTATGAGTTTAATTTATTGTTTAAAAACATTCTTATGTTTAAGAAAATCTTTTAAATTGTTTCTTTCATGGTAATTCTATTATCAGTTATATCAAGGGGGGAAGGGGGAAAGAAACTACATTTACACTTTTTTTTTTGAGAGAGGGTATCATTGTGTAGTTATGGCTGGCCTGAACTCCCTATGTAGACCAGACTGGCCTAGAACTCACAGAGATCCACCTGCCTCTGCTTCCCAAGTGCTAGAATTCAAGCTGTGTGCCCCACCTGACCATTTGCACATTCTTGAGTATTTTCCTTTTCATATTAGAATAATAATGTTTATTTGTTCATTTATTTATTTATTTTAGAATTTTTTCTATTTTCCATTATGTGTGCTGGTGAGTATCTCTGTGTACATATGAGTGAGGTTATCCACAGAGGCAAGAAGGATGCATTGAATCCTTGGAGCTGGACTCATAGACCGGTGAGAGCTAACTGACCTGGGTGCTGGGAATTGAACTCAGGTCTTCTGACAAAGCAGTACAAGCTCCTAAGCACCGAGCCATCTCTCCAGCCCTTATGGTGTTTATTTTTGAAGCAGAAATCCAAGAAACAAAAATACATGTGATCGAGATTTGACACTGTTGTGTTCATTTGCATATTTCCATTAGCAATGTGAAGGTTCGAACCCATCAAACCTACCTACTCTGTTCTTTAAAGGTTTGTACGTGGTTTATCATTTTCGTCCAGTAAAGCAAGAGAATGTTACTTATTATATACATTCTTAAAACATTTGAAATTTCCTAAGAAATTCATCATCTAATGAGTTAAATATTAGGAACAGGTTAATATGGTTCTCTGAAGAAGTGCATATCTTTAAAGGCTGTATTTGGTGAGTCTGCTGTCTGGTTTCTGTGACCTTGGCTGCTCTAACATTACAGCATTACTCTTCTGACCTCTTATCTCTGTAAATAGCGAACTCTTTCTGCTCACACAGGAAGTCCTGCACGTTGCGAGCGTGGAAATGCAGCTAACAGCTGCTGTGTCCTTTCTGACCATTCTTCAGGATGAATCAATGTCAGTCCACACCTTTGCACACTCCTTCCTGCAAGTCATTCTCCTGCACCTGGAGCACAGGGATACAGGTCAGGGCCTAGCATGCTTACTTACGTTCTTGTTGATGTTATCTGGCCAAGTGGTTGTGGTTCATTTGCCACCTGCGGGCCTGATGAGATCCCTCTAAGAAGGATCCCTGGAGAGAGGGAAGACACAGGAGTGTGTCCTCCAGGCTTTTCTTCCATGGTTCCTTTACATTTTTGTTCATGGGATTATCAGACAGTAAGAACAGCATATATTGGCCGGGCAGTGGTGGCGCACGCCTTTAATCCCAGCACTTGGGCGGCAGAGGCAGGTGGATTTCTGAGTTCGAGGCCAGCCTGGTCTACAGAGTGAGTTCCAGGACAGCCAGGGCTACACAGAGAAACCCTGTCTGGGAAAAAAAAAAAAAAAAAAAGAACACCCTCAAATTATTTTTCAGGTTTTAAAATTTTTTAAAGTTATTCAAGACAAAAACTGTGGAAAATGCCTTAGAATGGCAATAACAATTCTTCTTCTTCTTTTTTTTAATAAACTGGGATTGTGCAGTTTGCTCAATCCCATTTTGAGCAAAGTAACGCAGTCACAAAAGAATGAACATGGTATGTACTCACTGATGAGTGGTTACTAGCCCAAAAGTTCAAAATACCCAAGAGTCACTTCACAGCAACCATAGGGCTGAGTGTGAGGACCCAGATGGAGGACTTGGAGAAGGGACTGAAGGAGCTGAGGGAGTTTGCAGCCCCAGGGAGGCAGCAACAGTGTCCCCTGACCTGACACCCCTGATACTCCCAGAGACTGATCCACCAACCAAAGAATACACATGGAGGGACCCATGGTGCTGGCCACATATGTGGCAGAGGAGGGTCTTGTTAGCCATCAGGGGGAGGAGAGGCCCTTGGGCCTGAGGGTGTTAGATCCCCCAGTATAGGGGAATGTCAAGGAGGGAAGAAGAGAGTGGGTGGGTGGATGGTGGGAGAATACCCACATAGAGGCAGGGGAGGGGAGGAAGTGGGGAGGTTCCAAAGGGGAGATCTGGAAAGGGGGAAACATTTGAAATGTAAATAAAGTATCAAAAATAAATAAATAAATAAAAGAATGGGATTGTGGGTGTTGATGAATGAGCTGAGAGTGCTTTTGCCCCTGAGATGTTTAACCTAGCATGTTGCGTCTATGCCCGTTAGGTGTCAGCAATGCATGGCTGGAAACACTTCTCTCTGCAGTAGAATTATTGCCAAAAGAAACCCTGAGGCATGAGGTAACACTGTGGGGTTTTTTTTTTTTT
>JADRCH010000100.1:4918740-4933288 GCA_019843965.1 Rhynchomys soricoides | reverse complement strand
CCCCCCCCCAAAAAAAACCCAAACTGAAAAACCCTGTAAGAATAAAAGTTCAAATAAAGTTAAAATTAAGAACTATTAAAATAGGCTAGAAAAATTCCAATGCATAGTGAATAGTTGTACAAATCGCTCTCTGAGTTCAGATGCGAAAGATAAACATACGAATTGCTTAGAGGTATGCTGTTAGATCTGTGGTGGGGAAGAACTGTCTTGCGCATGTCCTGCTGAGGTCACAACGATGCCCATATCAAACCACAAATGCAGTAGTTACAGAAAGCACAGTAGAAAACGCCACTCAAGTGAGGAAACTGAACAAACAATTTTCTGTTGAAGGCTTTTTGTTTGCTTTTTTTTGTTTTTAATTCTTTTTTTTTTTTTTTTGACAGGCCCTCATTATGTAGTCTTTGCTGGCCTGGAATTTACTTTGTAGACCAGGCTCAAACTCCGAGAGTCACCCAGCTTTTCACTTTTTTGAGACTTATTAATTTGTTGTTTGTTTGTTTATTTATTTATTTTGTTTTATTGAGACAGAGTCTCACTGTGAAGCCCTGGCTGGCATGGAATTTGCTTTATAGACTGGGTTGGCCTTGAACTCACAGAGTTCCATCTGCCTCTTCTATTGAGTTGTTTTATTGTTTTGTTTTAAACTCTGTTAATGTACTAGGCGGGGTATAATTTATGCTGTCTTCAGTATTGTATACGACAAAGGCTGTGTCTGAAGGCTCCCTTTCATCAGTCTAGGCCCTTGTCATCAGTAGAGACAGAATGCTGACTAGGAACTGCTTATGACTGGGTTCTAAGCATTGTTTAGTCTATAGAAGCATTTATCATACCTTATTCTTTCAGATTGAAGGTCCACTGTCGCCTACCAATCTTTTGTGTGGAAACTAATCATTTTAGTAATGTCGAGTACACTTTAGATAATTAGAAAAATAATGTGCCTCAAAATCTAGATCAAATGATTGTGCTTGAATTTCTTCAAATATGGATAATAAAGTTTTCCCTTAACTAGATGGACCATTTCTTGAGAGTCATTTAAAGTGGAAAATTATATAATTTATAAAATGTAATATAATACCCTAGATATTAAAATTTCTATAGTTAGCAGTAGTCATAGGAGAAATTAGAATTGATTTAATCATTATAAAATTATTAGTAGTATTTCTTAAATATTTATAAATCTTGAGGATTTCACGCAATGTATTTGAATTGTATCCCCTCGCCACCCCTATAACTCCTCCCATTCCCACCCCGTATTTCTTATACCCGTGGCTGCCTTCCTCACCAGATGGCATGCGTGGGGACGAGAGCAGGGCCCTGGGACCAGCTGGGCTGCTCAGTTGTTTTTATCAGACTCTGGCTGCAGGCTTGCTGCCCTGATTTATTTTCTTCTACTGCTTATTGTGCAGGACAGAACTGACAAAGAATGTGGTGCTTCCCGAATTAATAGAACTCTCTAGGGACGAGAGTGGCAGTGTGCGGCTTGCTGCATTTGAAACCTTGGTTAACATGCTTGACATGTTTGATACAGGTAAATCTGCGTGTGCGAGCATCTTTATTTCTGAAAGGCAGTGTTTCCATGTTTTCCATTGCTAGTAAGGAGCAAAGGCTGCTTGAGACTCTTCTGTCAAGATTAGAGTGTTATGGGTATTCCCCTTTAATGTGCTTCTGCTCCTTCCCAGTGCTGCTGTGTGCTTCCTACTTCTCCGTTCTCTCTTGAGAACATAACTGACATATGTAGAAGTTGAAGAATTTGCCTTGGGAAGTAGCCCTTAACTTAATTTCCTCGGCTAACTGATATTAAGTCCTGACTGTAACATGTCTAAATGACTATAACATGATTATAGCATGCCTGAGAGAGTTCTTTCTTAATTATATTTTAATGCCAGAAGTCCAGCATTAAAATGCCATTGGAGGAGAAATTTGGAGTAGATAATTCAGTGGGGGATGCATAAGACAGTATTTCTTGTTCTTATACAAACCAAGGCACGGAACAGCTAGCTGTTCTACTAAGCATGTCCCCAGACCTAGACTGATGCCGGCTCTGGCCAGGTAGTTCATCAGTGGATGCTAGCCTATGACAAGGTAAGTGGGTCAAATGCTTAGTGGGTCAAGTGTCAAGACTGAAGTGTGAAGGTCAACTGTGTAATTGTAGGGTTGGGCTCACTGGGACTATCAACATGAAATAGGATCTCTGAAAGCTTATTGCAGTAGAGATGGTAATTTTGTATAAATATTTCAGAATGGCCCTTGAGGTAATAGGGTAGACCACAGGTTTCTTTGCTGGTTTGTTCTTCAAGTTCTAAGACCATTTTATTCTTCATATAGTGAAGTTTCTCCTGCTTCATAGAATGCCTGCTGTTAATCAGTAACTATTACATGGATTTCCTTTAATAACAACTGGGATAAGACCCTGAATTATGATGGTGATGCAGTCATGATAGCATGACACCCATGCCTCTGTTATGGCTTTTCACTCCCCAGTACTGATGCATGTCTGATGGCTTAGTCAACGGTGGGAGTTTTCACAAGTATTTTGAAGTAAGACTTAAATATTTCTGTCATATCAAAAGCATATGGCATTAAGCGGTACGTGTACTTAAAGAATTGGTCAACCTTTAAAGATCATCTAAGAAATTAGGTGAAATTAAGACAGATTAGATTTCAAGTTGACTTTGATAAAAAAAAAAATATTACAGTTAACAGCGTGGCATGGGAGGCATGTAAGAGAGAATTCGAAGTTTCCTGGCTCTGCTGTCCAACCACGTAAATTGAAAATGTTAGAGCGCTTCTGGGTATTCAGACCCAAGGCCCCATTCATCTGATTGTTTAATTGTGGTGACCCTATGTTCATTCCTGTGTGGCTCCTGCACAGGCCCAAACTCACAGTTTCTGGTGATCTCACCCCTTGTCTCCAGTCCCTCTGTCACTACTGTCAGGTATTTCTACCATTGTTAGTCTACTAGGGACGTTTTTCTTCTGGAACATGTATGTGTCTTAGTTTCCACATGGAAATGTGAACAACTGCCTCTGAACTATATATTGTTTTGTTTTGTTTCCCAGATGACAGAAGTCAAACTGTACTTCCCTTAGTGAAATCATTCTGTGAGAAGTCTTTTAAAGCAGATGAATCAATTCTGATTTCTTTATCGTTCCATTTAGGAAAGCTATGCCATGGATTCTATGGTATGTGGCCCGGGGGTTGCTGCTCTTCTCTTTTGCTTCTCCTTATTTCGTTCAGCAGTTTCAGGTAGCACTTGCTCTCAAGTGTGTGTAGCCTTAGGCGCACTTAGGACTTGGCAACCTAATTTGGAGCACATCTAGAAACTATGTTCTCACGGATGGCACCTCATTTAAAAAGTCAGTAAGTGCAGCCCACAGAGTTTCTGGGCAGTTTGTATATTTACGATGGTAATAGAAGTTCAGGCCGTTAGCTCGTCATCCACAGAGAGAATAACGTTAAGAACCATCTCTCGAATGAAAACATAGCATGTGAGTTGTTAATCTTAGAACATACACCAGCACTCAGGAGTCGTGCGATTTGGGCATATTCTTAGCTTATTGTGATCATGTAAGAATTAAGCTCTTATCTAGCATAGTACTATACTTCATGTGGACTGCAGACGCCTGGTAGCTGAAGAATGTTTTATGGTGTCCACTAAACCCCTGGGTCTGAAAGAGTTGATGAGTGTGGAACCATTCCGTTGATGGACAGTATCTCTGATCACTTTGCCATCTTCCAGGCTAGGTTCTTTAGCTCCCTCTCTGTAGATACTTGTACATTTTATTTCCTGCAAAGACTTTAAAACATATGCCATAAATACACAGCAGTATTTTAAGAGTGGTCCTGATGATGATGGTATCTTAGTTCTTCACAAGCTGTGGAACTAATGGAGATGTAATTCCTGTTTTCTGTAGTTTGTATTTTTAAAATTAAAATTTTATTATTTATTTTTATTTTTTAACTTTCATTCTTCTCTCATACATCCCAACCAGAGCTTCTCCTCCCTCCATCCCTCCCAGCCCTTTCCCCTCACCTCCCCTGTCTCCCAGATCAACTCTTCCTCCATTCCCCTTCAAAAAAAATCTTCATATAAATTATTAAAATAAGAACAAGGTGAAAAATATGACCTGCTAGCTTTCTTCAGAGTATTTTTTTTGGCTCATTGTTGTAACTATGAACAACCATCTGTAGTCATTTTGCTTTAATATTTTGTTCTAAACATTTTTATTGTACTCTGGGTTTATTTCTATTTTTATTTTTATTTGCAATTGAAATGCTGGACTCAGGTTTTACATTTGTTTTAGGAATTTTCACTCCAGATCAGCATTTGAGATTTTTGGAGTTTTATAAGAAACTTTGTACACTGGGTTTGCAACAAGAAAATGGCCACAATGAAAACCAGATTCCATCCCAGATCGTAGAGCAGGAGAAGAAATATACTTCAGTACGAAAGAACTGTGCTTACAACTTTCCGGTAATAAAATACTTGCTTATGTTTATTGGTCGTTTTGATTATGGCATTAAAACATATGCGCAGAGTACATTAAAATATTGACATCTCTGCACTTGTGCTTAGCACTGTGCCTAACTGTACAGAGGCAGTAAGCAAATTTTGATGCAATTTATAGTTCTCTTTATGTATAAATTAGAATTGTATTTATGCATTTGCGTCTTACAAACAGTATTTTACTAATATGCTTAATAGGATGTGATTTCCTTGTTAGTGAGATAATGATGCTAGGTACTGATGCATGTCTCTCTCTCCTTCTCACTCATTTCCTCCACCTCCACCAGGCCATGATTGTTTTTGTTGATCCTAAAAACTTCCACATGGAGCTCTATTCTACATTCTTCTGCCTTTGTCATGACCCTGAGGTACCAGTCAGATACACTATTGCTATTTGCTTTTATGAAGTAAGTCCAAGAATGAATTCCATGGTGCACATGTTGATTCTCTCTGTGTTTTGTAGATACTGTTTTCATATTGTCTATACTGTGTTTACAGACTAGTTATAAGATGGACTCCATATCACTTTCATGTTGTAGTTTTAAGTCCTATTTTTGAATTCCCATAATTCTCTTTTTAGTGTGTTTACAAAATCCATTTACATAAACACATTATATCCATTTACTCATTGACCTATTTTCTGCATATTTAAACTAAATATTTACTTTAAGCCAGACATTATGATAGATATAATTTAAAATGATTTGTCATATTTATACTTTGCCCCTATGCTTAAGTAGTTTTAGGGTAAATGGAAAATTGAGTAACAAATTATTTACACTTATTGCTTTTACTGCAAGTGAAATTTTATGAGCACAGCTTTTAGCTCCAGCTATACAGCTTTCTAGAAATTATGTACAAAACCAAACTTTTATGGTGAATATAATTAACTTTTTTCATCTTCAAGTTGAAATTAAGGAACTGTTTCTAAGAAAAACAGTAAAAACACATGTATATAACAGTTGCCAGGCATATGTCCATTATTTGTCTCATTGCTGTGACAATCTATCTGACTTAGTAGCTTAAGAAAGGATTTTCATTAGCTCACAGTTTGGGGCACAGTCCATCCTGGTGGGGGAAGGCCTGGTGGCAGGAGCAGAAGGCAGCTGGCCACATTGGGTCCACGGTTGGTCGGGAGCAGAGAGCAGTGAGTGCTGCTGTCAGCTCCGCTCATTTATTTAGTCCAGGACCCCAGGCCATGGATCAGTGCTACCCCAGTCAGAGTGTCCTAGTTTGCTTCTCTGTTGCTCTAATGAGTACCATGACCCAAAGCAACTTGTTGGAGAGATGGGTTTAATAAGCCTTACACTTCCAGACCTTAGCCCACAATGAGGGAAGTTGGGGCAGGAGCTCAGATAGGGGCTTGAAGCAGAAAGTATAGAGGAGTGCAGCTTCACATGCTCTCTCTGTGGTTCTCTCAGCCAGCTGTCTTACACAGTTCAGGCCCACCTGCCTCGCAGTGGTGTTGCCCACAGTGGGCTGGGCTCTTCTATGTCAATTGTCAATCAAGACAAGGCTCCACAGACATAGCTACAGGCCTGTCTGATCTAGGTGGTTCCTTAGCTGGGCTTCCTCTTCCATGGTGACTCTATGCTGAGGAAGTGGACAACTGAAGCTAAGACAGGGTGAGTTTCCCACCTCAGTTCATCCAGTCTAGAAATTCCTTCATAGATGTATGCTGACGTTTGTCTGCTAAATTAGTCTAGATCCTGTCACATTGACAATCAGTATTAACTATCACAATATATAAGCTATAACTTGTCCATTCAAAGTAGTCACCTGACAGCCTTTTTATAATTGATATGATAAAATATTTTCTTTCCTATAGTAAATTCTTATTGTCAATAGGAATATTTCATCATCTCTCTTGCACTATATCCCTAGATTAGCTGAGAGAGTACAGGGTATTAATAACACCATTTAAATATTATTTAAGATGCTTTGGACTGTTGAGTCATATCCCTTGCTTCTTTAAAATGTCACCTTTCTGGGGCTAGGGAGGTGGCTCAGAGGGTAAAGCACCTGCCAAAGTATGAGAATTAGAGTTTAGATCCCATGCAAATCTTGGTAGGCATGGCAGCCAGCCTATAATCCATGCCCTCAGGAGGCAGAGATAGGACATCTCCAGAGCAGGCTAGTTAGCTAAACTAGCAGAATCTGGAGCAGTCCTAGGTTTAAGTGAGATACCTTAGATATAAAAAGTGGAGAGTGATCAAGAAAGACACCCAATATCAAATTCATGTGCACACATACATGTGAATATGCATGTGCACATGCACACACCCAGTTACATGCAAACATGAATAGCAATGAAAAAATTTAAAAATTAAACTTTCTGAAATTGATGAATATATATATATTCACACTACAAAGTATAGGAAATATTCCACTTAAATGACACAGTTATTTAAAGCAATCCCAGTGTTACAATCTCTGTAGACTGACCCACAAAAGCTTACTTTTGGAGGAGGAAAGAGACCTCTCGTTGGAGCCTGCAGGGTATTCATTTATTTAGGTTGATCACCATGCACTCTTCAGAGAAAATTGCCCAGGAGTGAGGTCTATATAAACATTAGTTTCTCTTATCTCCTTTGTTTATTAATCTTTGATTTTAGTTTTATTTTGTAGCAGACAAAACAGCACGCGCACACACACACACACACACACCCCAGTATTCCTGTAAAAGGAGTCACTGTGGAGATGATTGGTTTATGTTTTTAGGGATATCTAGTTTTCATGTTCTCATAGTCATACCTAATGTGAGTAGGCTAAGGGTAATGTTCAGATCCCCCAAACGGGGCTTATTTTGCCCTTTAAAAAATGAAAACACACCACTGTGCTTACAAGTTTTCTAATCTAGTGTTCATAGTAGATTTGATAATTTCTATATTGCAACTTTATTCTGATTTTTCAGAAAATGTCATTTTGAAAATATTTTTAACAACTTAAAACAACCCAAAGTGAAAGATTTCAAAATATTTTCTTTATTCAGGCATCTTTCCACCCAACCCCTATAAACAAAACTTGACTCAAACCCAGTATGTTATATTTCTTTTTCCACCCTTTAAAAGGTAAAATACAAACCGCTAAGCTCATCTTTGTGGGTCAGGGTTCGGTTACAGGAACCGCACCAAAAGCATTGATCTAGACCTGCTCAGACCCTGTCAGTTCCTTTCGGACTGAGCACAGGTCTGACTGCCGTGCGGAAAACTGTCTTGCCTTGTTGGGAGTTACTCCACCCCGGGTCACTAAGGGTGTTCCATTCAGTTCTGTCTTTGAGAAGCTTGAGAGGGAAGTAAAGCCTCAGGTGTTTTTTGAGGCCCCTTGGTAGTTGTAAGACTTTGAACTGTGAGTGAGGGGCCGCTGTGGGTTGTCATGGGCCGATGCAGAAGTCCTAGCTCTGGTAACCCGTCCTTTGTACTTGCCCTCCCGCCCCGCTTATGCACATCTCACCCTGTGCTCACACATGCTAGTGTGGCAGGAAACACATCTATGCAGCTAAATTTACTAGAAATTAATTTTATAGTCATGTTGTTGCTCATATCTATTTTAGAAGGATTTAATAAGAATGTAGTTAAGATATGTATTCTAGTATTATACAGTCTCAAATCTGAGAGATTTCATTGTTGTGTTTTAGGTATCTAAACTTCTGAATTCTGGAGTACATTTAATACACAAAGAACTGATAACATTGTTACAGGATGAGTCACTGGAGGTAATATAAGTTCCCACTCTGGCATTTACTTCTTTTATATTAAGCCAAATTATGTCAGTGCCTGTGTCACTGTGTCATTGGGAAGATCTTAGAAATGAGGCCTTTCAGTATATCTGGTTTTAAAATGAAGGTATGTGTTATTTATGAAGGAAAATTAGAAGTACCAACAAGTAGACAAAAGCCAAACTTGAATTAAATCACTGTTGGTATTTTGTTACATTTCTGGCTTTCCAGTCAGGTTGCCGTTTTCTATTACAGGTTTTGTTCACACTTGTAATCATAAAGCCTTTCGGTCTTTTGCTTAGCATTGTTTTGAGAGTATATTTTATCTTGCACATAGACTCATGAAGCTTTTGAAATTCTTCCGTCTGATGCTGTATTTGGCACATTCTATTTACCAGAGTGACTCTAAGCCTGGGAGACTTAGCTACATCACTGGGTGTGGACTCCTTTCCAAAGTTGGAAGGCAGTTTTGAGTATGTTAGCTTTCTCCAATTTAGACTAGTAGAAGCTACACTGATTTTGTTTTTTCCTAAAAAAGAAAAATAATAGGAACACCCAAAATGTGGTTTGCTCAATATTACTTTTCTATGTATAAATTGATTTGTGAAGTTAACTAAATTAGAAGATAGATAATAACCATTATAAACACACTATCTCTTTAAAAGGTACTAGATGCTCTTATAAATCACCTTCCAGAAATCTTGGAACTTATGTCTACTGGTGGAGAAAACAGTGTTCAAGAAAATAAGGTAAATCCCCCCCTTTCAGGAAATCTGGATGTTTGTCATCTTACTCTGCAGCATCGTTGTGAGGAAGCAGCAGAAGAACGTGTAAGAAACATTGAAAGTCATTCTTGCCCTTGTGCTGGCCAGGGTCCAATCCTCTGTGTATTTGTCAGGATGCAGGGATGCAGCCAGCACATCCCCAGCCAGCCTTAAAATGTAGATGATGGCTTAGCAGCTAAGAGCTCTACCGATCTTATAAGGACCTGGTTCCATCCCAGCATCCCTATTCCACAATGCAGTCACAGTAACCGGTCTCCAGAGGAAGCTAATGCCTCATATGGCTTCCTTCAGCACTGACTCAAGTGCACCCCCCCATCTCCGCACATATGCATACAACGAAACAACAAAAATGAATATATATAAGCACGTTTACATGAGTTAGCTATGCTATAAAAAGAAAGGACGGGTTACATCCCAGCTCTGAGCCATATTTGGCAGGATTACCATGAGATACTGACAATTGATTGGAAATATCCCAAGCTTTCAATTTCTGTTCTGTTATTAAGGAATTTGGAGGCCCCAAAGTCGTAGGCACCACAAACCCGTACTTTTCCAGATGGTGAAGTGACACAGGAATAAGATCTTCCAAGTTCCCAACTCTTTTCTCCCTGGGCTGCCTCTGTGCTTCTTCTGTATGGGTGACAGCAGAAGGTGTAGATTAGTTGGAAGGCTCGAAGGGAAAGCTTTTCAGATACAGCGTTTCCAATCCGTGAAGCAGGCAAATAAATAACACCTGCCGCGTAGCCATGGCTGTGCCTGTGAAGGCTGCCAGCTGAGCTGCCCTCCGCAGTTACTACATGGTAGTTTCAACTACCACAGTTCTTATCAATTGCAATTTGGATTCATATTTTCAGTATTAATAATTATTGTAAGTATCACAACTAGGACAGCGGGTAAGAATTTAGAAGCTTGGCCGGAGTGACATGTAAGGAATTTCGTGCTAGTTAGAATATTTCCCTTGGTAACCAACCTGATGACTGACCTGTCAGGAAGAATAACAAGTCCAGGCCCTTGAGATTTCATTTTCTGGTGCCATAATTTTTACTCAAGCATTTTAAAAAACTGTTTGATTCTGCCTGATAACCACTACTCAGTGACAACTGAGATGCCTTCTAAACTCTCAAGTCCTTCCTTGGTGTATGCTTACAGGCTGCAGTGGATGGACTTAGTCACCATCACTTAGTCACTGCTCTTTCCTTGGGTTTCTTTGCAGTTTTCCTCCCTGCCAGACTTGATTCCAGCGCTCACGGCTGCTGAGCAGCGAGCTGCAGCCTCTCTGAAGTGGAGGATCCACGAGAAGCTGCTGCAGAAATACACCTGTCTGCCTCATATCATATCGAGTGACCAGATTTATTACCGTTTCTTACAAAGAATGTTCGCCATCATGATGACAAATGTGAGCCCCGAATTCCCCTGATTGTTTTGAAATTGGGGATAATTTTGTCATTACCAAATTCTTCACTTTTTCAAGATACAAGAATGTCAGTTCCTATCAGCTTGGAAGGGTGGCATTTCCCCAGGTCCCGAGGAGAGTCAAGTCTCCTCTGCTCCTCTGATTTGCCTTTTGGTCTTCCACCTTTTAGCTGTAGGGAGTTGTGAACAGGATTACAAATACTCTTTGTCCAATGCCAGAGGATTGTGGATAACTCACCTCAGACTTGTGTGTCGTTTTTAGAAGCAGTGTGTGGATAGCCCTCCAATTACCACACAGCTGAAGATGGCATTGAACTTCTGATCCTCCTGCCTCTCTCTCTCCAACACTGAGATTATAGGTGTATAATTTATATGCTTAATTTATATGGTGCTGGGGGTTGAACTCAGGGCTTCATGCATGCTAGGTAAGTTCTCAACCTACTGAGATACAGTTCCTGCCCTTTACCTCAGACTTGTTACAATTCACTGGAGAGAAAGATTGACAGGACTCTGTAATGTCAATTGCAAAATGAACTTCCGCTTTGCCGGTTCTTCTGCTGTCCCCACAGCAGCATCTCACATCTGTCAGGGCTTTATTCCCAAGGCTCCCTGTAGGCCCCCTTAGTCTGGTACTGTGTCTTTTATAGTGCCTAAGGACAGTTACACTGGAAGCGTGCAAGCCTTGGTGTAGAGTCTTCTGTTCAAGGAGAGGAGTAACAACTTGCTCTCCGTACAGCTAAGTGGAACCTCACGAAGTTATCCACCTTTTATAAGATCTTTGCAGTTTTCCTCACTGCCAGACTTGATTCCCATACTCACGGCTGCTGAGCAGCGAGCTGCAGCCTCTCTGAAGTGGAGGGCCCATGAGAAGCTGCTGCAGAAATACACCTGTCTGTTTAGCCTACAGTTCACTGTACATTCATGATGGCATCCTATTAAAGTTTTTTTTTTTTTTTATTTTTAATTTTAAAGCTGCAGCTAGTGGGGATGTAGCTTAGCAATAAGTTCCTTGAAGAGCATGCATAAGGTCATAGGTTGTCCATCTCCTGTAGCAGGGGTAAACAAACAATGTTTCTATGTTATAATCTGAGCCGAAGCATCTTCACTTCCATAAAAGGGAAATGAGGACCTCTTCATTCAAAATGCAAAATAAATGTTAGCTTCAAAGATTTAGAAACTAGAAAAAACATTAATGGTATTATTTTCAGCTTAAAAAAATAGGAAGCACACACTTTCACCTACCACCCAACAAGCTCATCACATGTAGCAATGGAGATCTGAGGAATCGAAGGTTATGCCCTCGGTATATTAATCTTAAAAAGTGACTTGACAATAATGACTCTTTGTCACTTTCATGCTTATTTGATTGGTTTATTGTCTGTCTGTCTGTCTGTCTAGTGTATGTATATGTGAGGGCATACAGGTACCGTGACACATGTGTAGTATGTGTAGTCAGAGGACAACTCATGAATGCTGTTCAAAGGCCCTTATCATTGATTTCTGTCCCAAATGAATATTTCTCTTGCATTATTAGACATGAGGTACAAGCTAAGTATATTTCCATGCATCTTGTGCATATACATTTGAAATTCTGCAATACTATACCAAATTGAAGAAGAGAGAAAGAGGCTTTTATTTAGTTCATTATCTGAAATTCATTGAAGCACTATTGTATTCTGCTTATGCACAGGTCTTAAGTGTTCAGTTCTAAAGCCTAGAAAACACCTTCCTTCCGTATCCAACAGTTAACAATATCATGGTGCTCAGTAGATGGACACTGTGTAGATAGAAAAGGACACAGCCAGCACACTGTCTCAGCACCACCTAGCTGTACAGATTCCCGCTGCAGTGGTCTGGACTTTAGGTGAATGGAGAATTATAATTTAGGCAGGGTGGTGAACATGAATCCCAGTGGGTAGGTGTCCCTGGTTTAAAGAGATTTCTTTTAAGGTGTTAAGACTCCTCTCTAATTTCCAGTACAGGCAACTGGTTGAATTCATTTAGAATTCAAGTTCTGTGTAGCGGTGTGATGGGAATCTGAAGGAGAGAAGGTTTGGAACCTTGGAAATGCTACCCCTCAGCTGCCTGGGGTTCTTTGGCTCTGTCTAATGGCACTCTCTGATAGTAACACCATTGTGTAGAGTTCTGGGACCTTTGCCTCCACACTCACAACTGCTACAGCTTTTGCATAGACATAGGAAATGGAGATCCCCTCAGTGAGGAACATTGTCCTGAGCTTAGAGCTTAGACCTTTAGTCTCTAGCCCTAGATATACCGGTCCCCAAATTCTTGAGCAGTGTATCTGAACATGGATCTCTAAATTTCTACTTTAGAAGTGGCACAGTTCTGGTGATGTAACTGATATGTGGTACGTTCCTCAAAATGTCTGTCGGATGTGTAGACATCATTAATTAACTAATTAATTAATACTCTGCTGAAAGGATAAGTGGCCGAGGAGCATGTCACCTAAGATGAGGTTGTCACCTAAGATGAGGTTGTCACCTAAGATGAGGTTGTCACCTAAGACGAGGTAGCAGGGGGATAGGCAGACATGAGCCATTTGGATGTGACCATGCCATTGAGTTAGCTTGCCATAGGATATTTTATGTACCTGAGCGACGTTCACATGAAGTAATAGAGATCCTTCCAGAAGAGTTGGAAAGATAGAAAACACTTCCCATTTAGCACTAGCTTGCTGTTGGGTGGGTGGGGAGTAATTATTGAAAACATATCTTAGGATAACGATTGTCCTTCTTTTTCTTTAAGAATGTCTTACCTGTCCAAAGAGCAGCCGCACGAACTCTTTGTATTTTCCTACGATATAATCGTAAACAAGAGCAGAGGCATGAAGTCATTCAAAAATTAATTGAACGTAAGCAATAATTTTGGAAAAAAGTTACTAAAATAATTGACCTTAATTATATCATTAATGCATTGCATGTAATCTTTGAAGATAAATTAGGCTGATGTTGGCAAAAATGTGGTGTGTGCTTTTATTTGAATTTTGTAGGTTAATTTGTATTTGTCTTGGAAATCTTTTTGTCAAATTTCATAGATGAAAATAGTATTTAACCAGAGCCTTCTTTTGTGAATTCCAACACTTGAGAAATTAAAATACATAAATGTAAGATGAAAGGTTAATTTCTACCTTGATGAAATAGCATTTGGAACTAAAGCACGAATAGAATATTTTAAAATCTAATAATTTATTATACAATGCTGTTCCCAGTATTAATTGAATGAATAAAATGTAGGCTTATAATTTTTATTGAATGGTGTTAACAGCACATATTAATGTGACTCTAGCGAGCTGTAATGGTTTAGAAATTAAATTAACACATGCAAATTTATTGTGATTTGTTAAGGGCTAAACTCATGGCAAAAATCTTTAAGGTGTTAATTCTGGTAATAAATATATACATTTGTCTAGTGGGTTTATTAGTCATTGACTACTTGGCGTTGACTACAATCATGCTTAAATAGTTTTCGATAAAGCTGTTATCCAGACTTTCTAACTACTAGAACTTACCATTTTAATCAGAAATATCACATTTCAGGGGGAAAAAAATATTTTATAAAATTCTATTTAAGAAAAATTATGCTCAGTGTGTTTTGATTTTTTATTCCATGGCCTGTTTTAGTTCTGTTTTCATCTTGCATGAGAAGGGAATTCCACTTAGAGTAAGTGTCATTTTTAAAGATTCTGTTTGGTTTTGAGTATTAAAAACATTGTCTTTGTACAGTTATGTAAAAATGAGAAAATTAGGCTTTAAATATTGACCTACAGTACTGTCAGTAATTGTGCTTACACATGGCTTCTCCACTTCAGACACCTTTAAGGAAACAAAAAAGAGAATAATTAGCTTAGTTTTAAAAGACATTCAGAGTTTGTAGCTGTGTTTGAATTAATTCAAGTGTATGCATCCTATCATCCTGCTTTCCAGGTTTAAAAAAGATGTGTGTATAGGGTCCTCAGCATGTAGGCAGTGGTCATTCACAGTGACCTCGTCAGGGTCCTCAGCACGTAGGCAGTGGTCATTCACAGTGACCTCAGCATGTAGGCAGTGGTCATTCACAGTGACCTCGTCAGGGTCCTCAGCACGTAGGCAGTGGTCATTCACGGT
>JADRCH010000100.1:4906824-4918730 GCA_019843965.1 Rhynchomys soricoides | reverse complement strand
GTCAGGGTCCTCAGCACGTAGGCAGTGGTCATTCACAGTGACCTCGTCAGGGTCCTCAGCATGTAGGCAGTGGTCATTCACAGTGACCTCGTCATTCAATCATCACAGATCATCCATCAGTGGTTATTGGTGTTTATTCAGTAGAGTAATACCTTTTCCTAGTTTTTGACATGTAAATATTGTAGTCTGCAAATCTAGAGCACATAATGACTATTTTTCTCTTATCTATTATATTTGTTAAATAGTTTGCAGACAGAATGAAACTTTGCATACATTTTTGGTGTTTCATTTTGTAACGTATAATTTCATGTCGGACATACTAGATTATGGTATTTTTGTTATTTGTAGAGTTGGGCCAAGGAAAAAGTTATTGGAATAGACTTCGCTTTTTGGATACCTGTGAATTTATCATAGAGATATTTTCCAGATCATTTTTTTGCAAATATTTCTTTCTACCTGTTATTGAACTAACCCATGACCCAGTGGCAAATGTGAGGTACGTATCACTCTGCAAGGTTTGAAAATGTTACATATCTTGTATGTCTGTTGTGGTCAACATTTGCAACCCCTTTTTCTTTGTTAATCAAATCAAGTGAGGAATTGATTCGTGCTCTCAGTTATCTTTGAAGATTGACTTAACAGTCATACTTTATGGGGTATAGCATGATAATTTAATAATTTGGATATTAAATGTAACAATTAAATCCAGGTAGTTAGCATTTTCAGTCCCTCAAACATTTGTCATTTGTGTGTGCCCAGAGCCTTCAGCCTGGTCTTGGAGTTATTTATAAAATATACAATGAGCTATAACCTGCACTCACCCTCTGCATTGCAGAGAGGACAAGACATTCCTCCCATAGTAACTGAATTGTGGTACTCTTTGCCTACGTCCTTCCAACCATCCTTCCATTGCTGATGACCACCGTTCCACTAGTCACCTTTTTGGCTTCCACATCTAAGTAGGAATGTGCAACTCTTATTTCAATGTATGGAGAGCCTTCCTGTTCATTTGGGTTTCAGCAGTGTCCCATTCTCTGTAAGAGCTGAGTAATCCATGTGCTTATATACCAAGTTTTCTTTACCCAATTGTCTGTTGATGGACATCTCAGTTGGCTTCATAGTTTGGTTAGTAAATATTCTTGGAATACAATGTCGATCTCTTAACTGATATCTGAGATCTTTTGTCTCACTGGGCTAAGCAAGCACAAGTCAAAGCCAGCCTGCCAGCCTGGCTGAGTAAACATTATCTGTATGAAAAGAGCCTTAACCAGTATTGCTTATCAAAAGCTCTAGTCCCTAACTTCTAGAACTTTATAATCTTGTGGGCCCATGAATCAGTGTTTTCTAGGTATACTTTGGGTAATAGAGAGTGATTTATGCTTTGTGTGCTTCTCAAGTGATTGTTTTAACATTTAATTTACTGAGTTTAGACACCGCTAAGGCTGGGAAAATCCTATTGCTATTCAGAGGAACCTTTCCTTCAGTGGCCAGAAGTGAAGTAATTTTTCTGGAGAGGACTTGAGAGTTCTTAGTTACAGTGTCCCCTGTATCTGAGCTGAGCAGTGAATGACTTGGAGGCCATTGGTGCTTAATGTTGAGAATCCCAGAGAAGAGCTTCTTCACCTCTTCAGATTCACAGAATCAAGGACTATTATGTAGGAAAAGCCCTCAACTGAAGGTCTGCAGAGACAGCATCCTGGCAACCCTTGGAATGAGATTTAGCTGTCTCAAGGTTTGCAAAAGAAATACAGAGCAGTAACCTGGAGAGCACACGATGAGCGAATTACTCCAGCAGCTGTAGGACATCCCTTTCCAGAACTAGCCCCAAAAGAGGCAGAGTTGGTGTTTAACAAAGCAGAGCACCTCTCTGGTAGCCTTCCTTTCCTGGGATGACGTTCTTCACTCCGGGATCTCTGTTCCCCTCCCGGAGCCTCCTTGTTTCTTCTTCACCCAGCTGATGTGGACAGTAGTAGTACCTTAGCATGTTTCCCGTTCTCCTCGCCTCTCACTGCCCTTATTATGCTAAATATCTCTGCATCCTCATGGCTCAACTATCATCTTCACAGTCCCTCACTTAATCTCTTGCAGGACATCCACCTGGGCAGCAGGCTTACTGAGCCAGCTGCAGGTTTATAATTCCCATTGAATTTCTAATGGGCATCCCAGACTTTGTCTGGCATTCAGCGCTGGGTCTGCTTTGTCTGGATCTCTTCCTTTTGCAGTCCTCTGCATCTCATGAAGCAGCCAGTTCATCTTCCCCCTGCTCAAGCCAAATCCTCAATTTACCCTTTTCTCTCCACCAGCCCAACTGCAGTCACTGAGGCCACTCTGCAGCTCACAAAAGACATGCAGAGTGCAGGCTTCTCTGGGCACCTCTGCTGCTGCTTCTGGCCCAAAGTACGGTCAGCTCTTGTTTTGGGGGGTTTCTCTATTGTTTTCTCTTCCCTCCTTAACCACTTATGGTCTAATCTCAAAACAGCATATGCTAATAACGTTGGAAAACTAAGCTAGTTTAAAATAGATGACTGGCTCCATACAGTGGCTCACTGTGCCCTTGCCACCACTCAGGTCCCCTCCTAAGGTCATCTTTGCTTTACTGTGCCTCAACACTAGTTTGCTAATTCAGTTTATCACTAGGCAAGTCTTCCATGATGGCCACATGCTTTTTCAGACACTTGAGTGGCTTGCTCCCTAGGTCTTTCCTTAAATATCATCTGTTCAGTGAAAACATTACTGACTTCTCTAACACTGCCTTCCAGACTGACTCACCACTTTCTGGCAGACATTTTCTTTATCCATGCATTCTGGCTTCCATGCCCCATACTAGAGTGCAGAACTCCTGAGGAACTGAGGATTTTGTTGGTTTGATTCCATTTTGTGTCTTGGTATCCAGAATAAGGAATGCCTTGTAAACAGAAGGTGCTCTGCCGCGCGCATACTGGCTGCATGGGCAGATGAGCTGAGGTTTCCTAAGGCTTGTCCTTTTCCTGTTGCACATCCCTGTGACTCTCAGTTATGAAGCTCACTCTCACTACAGAATGAAACTTTGCTGCTTGCTGCCCAAAGTGAAGTCAGCTCTGAAGATTCCTGCAGACATGCATCTCCTCCAGCAGCTAGAAATGTGTGTGAGAAAACTCCTGTGTCAAGAAAAAGATAAAGATGTCCTGGCTATTGTGAAGAAAGTAAGTGTCTCTCCTGCTGAGTCAATGTGTCTCACCATATGGCAGTGTTAACCTCAGCTTCCCTACCTCAGCCTGCTAGGGTAACAAGCTTTGCAAGTGCAGAAAGAATGAATAAGTTGCAGCATTCCTTCAAAGGCCTTTCTAAAGGGCAATCAGTTTTTGTTACCTGCAACAGGAGTTCCCTGTTGGGAGAGCTGAGCACCTGCCAGGTGTTTGTGAACTTGGCTTAAATGTTGACCAATCCCGCATTCCCTAGACTTTATTTATAAGTGATCACAATCAGGTAAAATTAGGAAATTTTACTGACCGTAAAATTAGAGAAGTCATGTTATCTAAAGGAGTGTGGGAAGACCCCGTAGGAGTGGATTCAGTCGTCTGTTTGACTTTGAAGGGACTCCACCTAGAAACACTGGCTGCTTGAGAACAAGCTAATAGGTATCAGAGCCCCCACCATGGATAGCTGGCATCACCCTACGCACATCTCTTTGCAAACACCCCAGTTTAGGTCGTATGATTTTGCGCTAGCATATGAGCCTGTTATGTGGGTTGTCTGGAAACGTTGGAAAACTAAGCTAGTAAAAAATTTGGGTTAGTGAGGTCAGACCTTAAAAATACTTCAGCTTTCAAAAGCCACACATAAGATGTAACTGACAGTTAGACAACAATGAAAAGATACGAATGGGTGTGACTTTGAAACACATTTTTGAATGTTTATTGGTGGTAAAAGATTAGTTTATTAATAACATAGTGTAAGCTCTTCTCTTTGAATTCCATGGGAAAGCAGGGGTTTTTTTGACAAATAATTGGTTGGTTGCATTTTCTTACTGTTGAATCAGCTGTAAATTTCTGAAACCTTTCCTTGTAGATGGTATTGGAGTTGGACAGAATGGAAATGTCTGTGGATATGGTAAGTACACTCTATAAAGAGACGTTTACATCAGCAAGAGGTTGTCACCAGTGACTGACAGTGTCATTTTAAATTTTACACAGTTCCAGAAAAAAAATTATGAGAAAGATTTATTGGATCAAGAGAAAGAAAGAGAAGAACTGCTGTTTTTGGAAATGGTATGTTGTTTCCCATAGGCACAGTCTTTTCTAGTTAGCATTAGCTGAGTTTTGTTAGTAAACCTAAAACTAATTTATTTCAATTTTACATTGTTCCATATTTCCTAAAAGGCTAAAGAAAAGCCTTGATTTTTCTGAAGTTTTATCTTTTATAAATTAGAAGAAAAATTACAGTTGAGAGTGTTTAGCAAAATGAGTTTCTTAAGTGAAACTAACATGTAAGTAACCACCTGTATTCAGTCCTACTTGAGACATTCCTACCTGTCCCTGGCAATCCATCCTCAGCACCCATTCATCCTCAGCGTCCATCCTCAGCACCCATTCATCCTCAGCGTCCATCCTCAGCATCCATTCACACTCAGTGTCCATCCTCAGCACCCATTCATCCTCAGAGTCCATCCTCAGCACCCATTCACACTCAGTGTCCATCCTCAGCATCCATTCATCCTCAGAGTCCATCCTCAGCACCCATTCATACTCAGCATCCATCCTCAGCACCCATTCATACTCAGCGTCCCAACATCCATTTATCCTCAGCATCTGTAAGACTCTGGGGAGCCTTAGCTTACTGGAGATCCCCGAGTGCACACCATGGAGTTGGGGATCGATGCTAAAAGCAAGAGGAATTTATTGTTCCAGCATCCTGGGGTCGCCCTACACACAAAGGAGGGAGAGAATGGCCACGTGCAGCCCATTCATCGAGCTTTTATACAGTTTTTAGAGCAGCAGCTATTAGGCACAATGTGATTGGCAGAACAGTGACTTTTAAACTGATTGGTCTTTAGGGAATGAGGTAGTAGAGACTTAATCAGCCCCACCCTCCCAGCCTGTGTGCTCTCTAACCTGTTTCTTCCAGGAGGGGAGGGGTGCCCATGGGCTCGGGGGCCTGGTGGAATTTTCCAGAGTTCCTGAACTGACCTCTTCACATCCATCCTCAGCATCCATCCACTAAAAAGACAATCCTTTTTTAATTTTTAATTTTTTTTTTAAGTTATGTGTTATGTATGTGAGAAAGGAGTCAGATCCCCTGGAACTTGTTACAGGTGGTTGTGAGTCATGCAGCATGGGCCCTCTGGAAGAGCATTACTTGTTGTTGGCCACTGAGCCATCTCTCTAGTCCCCTAAAAATGTATTTCAAAGGTTTGCCTGAGAGTTAAAAGGATGTTAGAGCAAATACAGAGGTGGACAGTGGATGCCTGTTTAAAGGACTAAAGCCACTTCAGGCTAATTGGGCTCTTGTTTGCAGTGTTCCACATAATCACAAGCTGATGGTCAGTCAGCCTTGCAGCATCTTCAGTATGAAAATGCCATTTTCCTGACACTTTTAGTTTACAGTCTTAAGTTTTATCTACATATCATACTACATAAGATATTTTAAATATGTTTGGTAGACTTCCCTTTCCTCTCGACTTTTTAAGGAAAAATATTTGTCATTTGCCAAATAGGATTGAAATAAGCATGGTTAAATAACCATAGTTAGACAAATGCTCTGCTGCTGAGAAACACTAAACACCTCGTGGGAAAGAAATGCTCATTATAGAATGATTCCAGAGTCACTGTTTTAGTTGGACACACTTCCAAGGACAAATTAATTCTATGATGTAAAAAGGCCACAGAAACAAAATACAACAAAACTCTGAATTCTTTAAATATAGCACCAAAGGGAAACCCCATTTTTGAAGGTGCTTTTTGGTAAGGTATATTTGTATCTCTAAAGCCAAGAGTCATTTTCTTCAGAACAAACTCCCAAGCTGCACCTGTAACACAATGCTGTGTCCCAACAGGAACAGCTAGAGAAGGAGAGGCATCAGAACGACGGGAGGTTGGCCAGTGACAAAAGCTTTGAGAAGAAACGTGAGTGCTCTATGTCTTCCCATACCTCAGAGTTAAAGATAACTCAGGGCCCTTCTTGGGAGTCTCAGTCTTTTCAGCAGAGGAATTTAAGAATAATGGAAAATGAAGCTCGAGAGTAACTCTTGGTATTTAAAAGTAAAACCTTGGGTCAGGCAAGCAGTTAGTCTTGGAGATGGAAGACAGAGAAGAAGAAAAGATAAAGTCATGCCGTTTGAGTTAAGCTGGAATGGAAGTGAACCACAGGGTAGAAGGGAGCCCGTGTGGTAGGGAGGGGAGCATCAGAGAGAGAGTGAAGCCTGAAGCTTTAGGGAAACATGCTGAGGAAAGCAACAAGAAAAGCAGACATTTGAAGCTGTGTGCTAGCAGCTGTCTATAAGCGCGTGCACAGAAGCCAGGAATCATTTAAGAGATAATTATTCCTCCCATCTTTTTATCAAGCACATCTAGCCTCAGAAGTACATGGTTCTTGACCAGCCCAATTGGATTAACTCTTAAGGGAGCAGACCCAGGTTCCACCTAAAGGTGGATTCCATTCCTTTGGCCTTGGGACTACCAATGCTACAGTAACATTTGTATCTTTGTATACTGAAAGACTATGCTAAGTTTTAATTTGGTAGGGAAAATTACTTTCTTACACTTTTTAAAAAAATGTTCTTTGAAAATTGGCTGGTTAATGTGGTATAGGTATTAGGACTATATAAAAATAATAATGGGAGGCAGATGATGATGATGATGATGATGATGATGATGATGATGATAGGCTCAGAGCCCTGGAAGGAACACTTAATGTTGGATGTCCCTTGTAAGATTGTGGAATTGGTCTTCAACAGCAGAGACTGAAATGTGGGAGTGTGTAAAGTAAGAGTATTTGGAAAATAGTGCTGGTTAATAGAGATAATGATTTTTATAGAAGTCAGATGAAATTATACAACCTAAAAGAGTTTATTTTAGGCAGAGACTCCAGGACACCAACACAGAGCCTGTCCAAGAACATGCCCATTTCTGTCCCTGGACCCTCTACTAGCACCCCATCAACAAGTAAGAAATGATTCTGTATTATGATTCCTTTTGTTTTTGTTTTCCAAGACAGGGTATCTCTATGTAGCCTTGGCTCTCCTTGAACTCACTCTGTAGACCAGACTAATCTTGAACTCACAGAGGTCCGCCTGCTTCTGCCTCCTGGGTGCTGGGATTAAAGGCATTTGCCATTACTAACTGACTCATAAAAAATTTTTTTAAAGACAAATTAGATATATGTTTTAAGAGTATTCATTTATGTTCTTAATAGTAAAAACAAAAATGGAGATTTATTCAATGTGGCTGTATTGGGAAGAGAAGCAAATATCCCATGATACCACCCCTTCCCTCACTGCTAAGTCCACTTTCAGGGTCCTGTGATGAGGTTAAGATTTAATTCGAGGGCCATAGTTGTGCATATCTGAGTGGTCAAGGCATAAGGTGCAGTCCTGTCCATCACTGACTCATTGTCTCTTGTGTCATCTGATCTCATAGACTGTAAATCTCTTTCCAGGAGAAAAATTCCCGTTGCTTCCCAGAATCCAGGCTCTCTCTCCTCCTTGCATGAAATTCCTTAGAGCTTTCTAGTTCCTTGAGGCCCACTGTTTCAATATTCTGAAGGTCAAAGGGTGAGACAGAAAGTCTGTGTAAAGTATCTTCACCCCTGCCAAGCCACTTGTGCCTTCGACTGTGAATGTATTCTTAGCTTTTTCTAGTTAATTTTTCATTTATTCTCAATGGGTAGTTTGAATGACAGTTATTCTAGTTAGCTCAGACTGAGGAGTAAAAACTGATCCTTCTGGATTCTTCTGGAAATGGTGTGTCCTAAGGAGGATTTTGGGGTTGGAACAGCTAAGGGGGAACTGAAACTGAAACTGAATTTTCCTCCTTTCTGCATTACTCTAGGCAAAGAAATCAAGAAATCCAAATTGACTCGAAGCCAATCTTTTAATAATCAAGCTTTTCATGCAAAATACGGCACCTTAGACAAGTGTGTTAGGTGGGTACTGTCAGCTGTTTATTCTTAATTAGAGTTTTTCTTTTGAAATACTAATATCACTGTAATCAGAATTAATTCTGAACTTTTTATGGGCTGACAATTTGTTACTTCTATAAAGATTACATATTAAAAACAGAAGGTGTTTACTATTTGTTAAAAATAGGTAGTTTTGCATTGTTGGAAGACTATTCCCATGATATTATAGGATTATAATATAGACGCTACCCATCATTTATGAGAAAGGTGGAATATACTGGACATACCTCTTAACTTTCAGATGGTTATGAGCATACTATACTTGCCAGCAGGCTGCACATGGTTGTGCATTGTATCATTTCTACATGGAGAAGCCACAGGCAGTGAGGCGGTCAGAACAGGGCTCTAATAGCAAATACATATTTGCTTTCCATTTATAGCCTAAGTCCAAATGATAGTCAGTTAAGGTTGGAAGAGAAGCAGCATGATTAATTACCATTGTTTGTTACTTGTGTTATGTGCATATAGCATTTAGAGTTGTAGGTCCTTGGGAAAGCAAAGTTGTTTAAAGAAAACATGAGACTGCCTGCACAAGCCCTGTGTACAAGGTCAAGCTAGTCAGTGTTCTAGCGTGGGGTCCCTACCCCTAACTGAGAAGCTGCTGACAGCTGATGGCTTCTCAGGGAGCAGAATCTCTTTTCTTTAAGGTTGTGGCCCCTGGTGGGTCAACTCTGTTCTGGCGGATGACCCTACAGCTATGGGCAGCACACATTGTACTTGGTAGGTTGTTGATTTTTTTGCTTCTGTTTTTGTTTTTGTTTTAAGGAAGACAGGAAGTTGGGAGAGCGTGAGGAGATAGGTAGGGGTGGAACTTGGAAGAATTAGAGGGAGGAGTGTAAGGGAAATATGGTCAAAATACATTATATGAACTGGGCAGTGGTGGTGCACGCCTTTAATATAGAACTTGGAGACAGAGACAGGAAGATCAGTGAGTTCAAGGCCAGTCTGGTCTCCAGAGTGAATTCTAGGACATCCAGGACTACACAGAGAAACCCTGTCTCTAAAACCAAAACCCAAACCAAACCAACAGCAAAATACATTGCATGAAATTCTCAATTAACAAATATTTTATATTAAAAAGAAAACACAAATGCCTTTAAAATATTATTTTTCAAGATAAAGAACACATTGAAGAAAATATGTTTTTTTCTGTTATCAGTTATACCTTATTCCAGACTTTCAGCTCTAGCTTTTGATATCACAGTAGACCCATGCGTTTTCCTAGCCAATGGTGTTCTCGGGATATAAAAGAAGGATTCTAACTACAGATAAGCTAGTCCCAGGAAGGTTTAACTGATCTTACCTAACTTTGCTGAGCATCAGAAGAAAATCTGTAGTTTTGATGAAGCAAAGGAAATTCTTCTAAGTTGTAGAAAAGATAAACACAATTGGCAGGTTTCGAAAGAAGGAGGAGGAGGAGGACAGGAGATGAAGAAGAATTACAAAACAAGGTTAAAACCCCCAAATATTAGGTAACTAAGATTAAAAACCATGGTTTTATGTTCTAATTGAGTCACATTCTTTTTTAGTAAAAGTTCCACCTTAGCACACACGTCTTCTGTCTCAGGGCTGGTGAGGACTGCCATGCTGTCACTAACTGGTAAGCAGCAACATAAACATAAAATGTAGTAATCAACTATTACTCTCTAAGCAACTTGTCTTTCTAATTCTAGATGTGATATTTTCTTAAGCATGTATCTTCATCAAGTCTTCAAGCAATTAAACTATTCCTGTCACTGGGGAAACTGGGGTTCCCTTTTGGGGTTCTTAGTCTATTTAATAAAAGAATTTATAAGCAAACTTGAAACTTGAGGGCAGTTTTATTAGAATTTAAGAGAAAAGCAACAGGATAGGCAAGCTGTAAATGTTAGCAGCAGCCAGGAGAAGAGAAATGGAGAAGAGAAAAATACAAAGTCATGCAGTCTGAGTTAAGCCAGAGTAGCAGACAAGTGAGAAAGAATAAGGGAATCCAAAGTACCAGAGAAAGCACATTTGGACTCTGGCTAGCATCTAAAAGAGACAAGAGAAGACAAAGAAAAATTATGCCTCTCTGAGTCAAGAACAGGAAGCTGAGCAGATTCAGTAGCACCTCAGAGAGGCTTTTAGGGACTGTCTAAGGGGGGAGGAATTCTGGGAAGAAAAGTATAGTATCTCATGTAAGGCTAATTATTCTTCTTAGCTCTTTAAGTGTAGCTTCCTGAGTTGTGGTTGAGCAGACAATGGTATGCTTCCATCCAGAGGTAGATTCCATTCTTTTGGGTAGGAGGTAACCATTTTCTCTTAATGGGCCTTTAGTGCTACCATAACACAGCCATCGAGCAGGAAATACTTGGCCATATACTATTTTTTTAAACTATATCAAGACTCAAGATTCTGACAAGAAGGACTAATGGCATGATCTCTTGACCATGGTCTATGTGCTTGCGGAAGCATAGACAGACATTCCCATTGATTTCTAAAGAAGATGACCAGGATCCATTACTGTCTTAGGTACCTAGAAGTTTGTTCCAAGGGCCAGAAGATTCATATAATGGCTAGGTGGTAAATATTCTAGCCACTGTGGGCTAGTCACAGTCACCCAACTCTGCCATTGCAGTGTGACAGCAGCCGTAGGCATTGCATGCTGAATATACTTAACCACCTATGTGGGTGTTTGGTTCAAAGTCCATAGTTTACTGACATGTGGATTTTACAGTAGAAGACAGAATTATTCATAGAAAAAACTAGAATATATTACTTAAAATTACTTGTGGCTTTCTAATTTTGTATATTGGAAATATTGATTAAGAGCTATAATAATGATTGAAAAATGTTATGGTTGATAATAGTGGCCTTTAATTTTATAGGACCTGAAATCTTAAGAGTTTAGCTACATTTTATTTTGAGTATTCTGCCTTCTCTTTTATGTTCATTTTATTCTTATGAAAACTGTGTATAGCATACCTGATAGTTTGCAAAGTGTTTCTCTATTTTCAGAATAAATACTTTCTATAATTAAAACATTTATGTCCAGACACAGAAATCAACATGGTAGACCATGAATATCACTGTAAATCAGAAGTGCATTGATCACGAGAGTTATTTAATGATGTTATTACCATGTCTGGTGATACATTCAGAAATGGCACTAGACCAGTTGGGTACTTATTATTAAAGAAAACCCAAACTTCAGCCTCAGTTCACACCTTCACCTTATATAGAAAACATTAACTCAAAATGTAAACTGAAGCACAAAAGGTAACATTATAAATTTTTGAAGAAGATATGGAGGGAAGTCTGTAATTTTGGAACAAAGAGATAGTTATATCAACCATAGCAGAATAGTAGTGACTTAATATATTGTGTCAGAATTTAAAACTCGGGACTTTAAGATAGGGTCATAGAAAAACACAAGTGAGGATCTGGGGTGGAAGGAAACACACATACTGTACCTGATCTGAAAAGGACTTGTTTCAGGAATGTTTAGAGGAGACTAAGCCTAGGCAGCTCAGCTTGAAAAGGGCAGCAGATCTGAATGTGAACTTTTAAAGAAGGCAAAGATGTAAGTGTATGAAAAGACGTTAGCATCGCCAGTCAATAGGAAAGACCAATTAAAAACAGTGAGAAAGTGGAACATAGTAGTGTATGCCTGCAGTTCTAGCACTCAGGAGTGGGAGGTAATAGGATCAGGAGTTCAAGTTCATCCTTGGCTAGGGGACCCTGTATCAAAGCAAAGCAAAGCAAAGCAAAGCAAAGCAAAGCAAAGCAAAGCA
>JADRCH010000100.1:4858349-4906814 GCA_019843965.1 Rhynchomys soricoides | reverse complement strand
CAAAGCAAAGCAAAGCAAAGCAAAGCAAAGCAAAGCAAAGCAAAGCAAAGCAAAGCAGTAGCAATGAGAAAAATGCTGTACTGCTTGCTGCTCACTAACATGTCTGAAGTTGAAATGTCTATAGTGCAAAGTTCAAGGATGAAGAGTAATCTGCAGGCTTCCATTCACAGAGAGGTGAAGCAAAGGAGAAAGACAGTGCTTTGGCAATTTCATCTGAAGTTAAACCCACTAAAAAACCCAGCACATTTATTCCTGAGCATTCACTGAGAAATATAAAACATAGCCATCTACAGATTTACATACAAATGCTCATAGTGGTTTTATTTATCATAGTCAATAACTTGAATTTTCTAAATGTCTGTCAGTGAACACTTAGGCCATCTGTACAGCACCGGTTATGAAGCACTAATATTCCTATATAGATGAATTTCAGTTTTACTGATCACATGAAAAAAAGTAGAATGGTATATTCTCTGTGAGTCTTTTTATATAAAATTCTAGAAAGTACAAGCTAATCTTTAATGAGGGGAAATCAGAGGTCTGTAGACAAGGAGCTGAAGGAGGAGTGAATCTGATGGCCCAGGAGGACATTTGGTGACAGCATGTTTTCACATCTCGATTGTGGTAATGGCCGTGGATTTTACACATGCCAAATCTTAATGCAGTACCCTCTACTGTGTGTCAGGAGTGCACACCCTTCTGAATGTGTCAATACCTCTGCCTCTCCATTCCCAGATGACTCATTCCGGACTCGCAATGCCAGCAGTGTTCCAGCTTCCTTTTCCCCTAACCCTGTCTTGCCCAGCACTTCCCGTGGGCCAGCTAACACAGCCGATCCAAAGAGCAGTGGAAGTAAAGATGCACAACCCCGGAAGGCTACCTTGTGAGTCCCCGAGTGATCCACTGCTGAGTGTGCTGTGTGGCTCAGGGTACCTTCCTTCCCTCTTCCACACTTCAAAGGACTGAAAATGTCTCCAGTGAGGTGATGTGAGGTGATGGTAGTTACCGTGCGAGCTTCACTGTGTCGGGTCTTATAGTAACTATAACAGAGACATTGTCAGTGTGAGCCTCACTGTGTGAGTGTGTCAGAGGTCTTGCGGTAACTATAACAGAGACATTGTTTACTAGGTATCTAAACAGCTAACCTAACCGGAGTATCCGACCACCTTACCAGATGGATACAGCTGTTACCACTTTGAAATACCATAACAGTACAGAACCCAGAAGTGTGGGCTCAGTTAGCTGAAAATATTTGTTGTCAAAACTTGTGCTTTGAAGTTAATGATATGAAGGCCTGTTTTCTTTTCCCATGATTCCTTTCTGTGTGCTATTTGCATCTTGTTTGAATTATTATTTTTTGAACACTTAAGTCATCACGATGGCATGCCAAGGGCGGCCAACCCGTAGTCTCAGCTTTAGTCCCAGTTTTACACTTTCACACAGAGCACCCATTCAGATCACAGGGAAACTTCCAGACTCACATTTCCTCCTGAGCATATGCCACTAAACTCACGAGCCGTCCCTTCGCTCTTTTCCTTCCTTTCTTCCTTCCTCCATTCCTTCCCTCCTTCTTTCTGCTTTCAGGATGGGGCTCACCATGTAGCCCACTCTTCTGTAGCCTAGACTAAACGTACCCCATGTCATTTAAAACTAAAGATATTAAGGAGCTCAGAAGACTGTGGGACAAAGTGCTGCACCAATAATCCTAGGACAGTTGGTTCAGAGGTTGCAGTTGGGACCAGCTTGAAGGGTGTTCTTTCTACAGAAAGCCTTAGCACTCTTTAGGAGCCATGGGAGCATGTGGTCTGCAGCACTCTGAGCTGGAGCCATGTGACCAACTCCAGGATGAGCAAAGCCACTGTATTGGTGACTCATCGGCTTCTGCACATCTGTCCAACAGCAAGTCTAGCCCATAGCTATTTTAGGGGCCTCTCAGGTCTGTAGCCTGGGATCTTTTTCTGTCAATCACCCTAGACCCTCTTCTTGTACTGCCCTGAACTTCTCCTGAGGAACATGGCAGCATCATTGAAATGAGTTTTGCTTTTTAAAGTAAAGACCACTGAACGGATATTTTATGGCAGCTCTCCTTTGTTTCAGATTCTTTATCTGTTCTTACACTGCTGAGCACACCTTTCCTTTTTGCAGACTGAATTTTCTCCTTTTATATCTGACAGTTACCAAAATGAATCTAGAATAAAGAGCAATGAGAGTGCGTATAGAGTTTGTACCTTTTTCAAGTGGTCTGGAGGAAGGCTTGCTAGCACTCACTGTCGTTCCTTCCCGCATGCCTGGCTGTGCAGCACCTGGCTGTTCCACACGTGGATCGAACGCGCCCATTAGTTGGATGGGTGGTTGGTATCAACTCTGGTCATTTTTCAGTGAAGAATTATTCACAATTTAGAGACTGTCATATCCAAATTAGAAAGAAAAAGTCCTCTTTATTTAAAATAGGCCTATGAAGTAATTGCAGAAAGTGTTACCTCAGGTTTTACTTTTTTTTTTTTTTTTTTAAATCTGTGCAGTGCATTCACCTGTTCTACCAAATGCCACCAATGCTATTGAGCAGTGTGCCATAAAGGAAGTACAGGGGACACATAGCTGTTGTCTTCTGGTGGTGGACAGTTGATAGACCCGAGTAATTTCCTGTGTATACAAAATCAAAAATGTATGAAAAGTTGTATAATTTAAAGGGATGCTATTAGGTGTGCACAGGACGAAATTCTGAGTGATCCGTGATGTGTGATTAATTTCCTCTTCGTAGGAATTATCATAGTGTAGGTTTACAGAGTAGCATATTTCCATAATTTACTTTATGTGAATAATTGTTTTGTTTCCTTTTTGGTCTCTTTATCCTTCTCTGCTTCCTTCCCTTCTCTCCTTCCCCTTCTTTCTTTCTTTTATCAGAAAATCCAGAAAATCCAATCCTTAAGTCAACTGCTTGGTGAAGGAGGCAAGTGGTCAGCGGAGACTGTGATGGTGGAAAAGCTTCAGCGAGGGACGGCCAGGCTTGTTAAAGCGTGGAAGGGAGGAAGGAACATCGTGCAGCTGATGTGAAACTTACCCTATCTGGAATTAGATTTCCCTAGGAGGTATGACATGTGGTTTAAAGTAGGCTCTGAATCCCAGTGTTCCAGTGCAGTGTAATGAGCTCCAACTGGAGGTGTGTACTACCCTGCTGGACGGAAGAGGCGTGCCTGTCTTCCTATGAGAGGCTGGCTTTTGTTATGCTAAGTTGTAGCATTTAGAAGTCCGAGGCAGTCTAAATTAGCCTGCTTGTCTAAATTGACTGCCTGGGTGACTGCTTGGGCTAGGACACAGGAGGTAAGGAAGGCACTGTATTTCCTATGAGCTCTCCACGCAGAGCAGAAAAGTCAAACCCAACAGCTAGCTGTCTGTGGTTCTGTGGTCCTGGATTCTGTGGTGTCAGCAGTCTAGACTCAGCAATGAAATCTGCAAAGATTCAGGAAGACTTTAGCTACAAACACCTTAAAAATGATAGATTGATGATTTCCTTAATTCCTAGAATTTCTTTTTTAAATGCTTTGTTTACATTTTAGATTGTATCTGTCCTTAATGTCAAATGATGAATCCAGTTTGAATCAGCTGTTATTCCAAGCTATCATGCTCACGCCATGTCAACAGCACCCATTTGTACTAGTGCTAATACTTCCATCAAAATTTGCCTGTGGAACATATATTGTCCTTAACTTTAAAATGTCATTTCCTGAGATAGAATGTATGAAGCTATTGTCAGCTTCTCTATTTCAAATGCAATCAGCATATATCTATATTGATATCAGAAAATACTTGTTTTTTAAAGATAAATTGATGTATGATAAAGATGATCTAATTTGTGAATGCATACGTGTGTGTGGTTACTTTTTATAATGTGAAATGGATAATGAGCTTATTTAAAATAAAGCAGAGGTTAATGAGATACCTGCGCTTGTGAGAAAAGTTTTAAATACGTTCCTGCAGTCCCTACTCTATAAAGAAAGGCAGTTTATCTTTAAACAGTGAGTTGGCAGAGTATAGTGTGTCAACTGTAAATGACTCAGGGACAGTCGCTTATTGCTTCTTCATTATTTGTCATCCCTTTCCTTCCCCATGGCCTCTTTGGGGCACTGTTTAGGGACTTAATACAAAGCTTTCATCAGGGACAGTCAGAAGTGAAAGTCCAGGAGCCAGGAGCAACTTGGCTGTCCTGCATAAGGAAATTCAGTTTAGGTAGTTTGCGTCTCCTGCTAGCATTAGACATATGGACTTGAATCTGCTGTGGTCTGGAAAACTCATTGTGCATAAGGGGACAGCGAGGCTGCGTCAGTTTTCCAGTATTCTGGTTCACCATGCCAGCACTGAGTCTGTTTACATTAGATACAACCAAGAGTTCCAGTTTGATTGTGAAACAGTACACCTAGTGCTTATAAGCTTTTCATATTCCTGTTACATATGTGGGATAAAGGAAAGTGATCTGACAGAGACTAGTCACCATTGCTTATGAAGTTGGAAGTCAATTGCTTAGGCACTAAATTCTCAATAAAAACAGTTATTTAAAATTACTTTTGGAAGTATTTTTTCACAAGTATTAAAACCTTTTAAATTTTTTTTTGAATCTTTGTTAAAATAATTCCCCAGAGACAAATATGCAGGAAGATTAAAAAGCAAATGAGTGTCAGATAGGAGCATGTATCTACTCAAATCTTCATGCTGTCAGAAGACTTAATCTTCTTTTAACTAGGTGCATGACAGAGTGTTCTGCTCCATCTGCAGCAGTGGTGGCCTGCCTATCACTGGATTGGCTGTGTTTATTTCAGTATAGAGCCATAGGCTTCCTTTTCTGTTTTCTTTCTTATTTATTTATTTATTTATTTATTTATTTATTTATTTTCTACTTTATTTACATTTCAAATGTTTTCCCCTTTCCAGATCTCCCCTTTGGAACCTCCCTATTCCCTCCCCCTTCCCCTGCCTCTATTGGGGTATTCCCCCACCCACCTACCCACCCACTCTTGTCTTCCCTCCTTGGCATTCTCCTATACTGGGGGATCTAACACCCTCAGGCCCAAGGGCCTCTCCTCCCCTGATGTCTAACAAGGCCCTCCTCTGCCGCATATGTGGCCAGCACCATGGATCCCTTCATGTGTATTCTTTGGTTGGTGGATCAGTCTCCAGGAGTATCAGGGGGGTCAGGCCAGTTGCCACTGTTGCTGCCTTTCTGGGGATGCAAACTCCCTCAGCTCCTTCAGTCCCTTCTCCAACTCCTCCATCTGGGACCTCACACTCAGTCCTACGGTTGCTGTGAAGTGACTCTTGGGTATTTCAAACTTTTAGGCTACTAACCACTTAACAGTGAGTACATACCATGTTCATTCTTTTGTGACTGCGTTACCTCACTCAGGATGATATTTTCAAGATCCATACATTTGTCTGCAAATTTCATGAAGTCATTGTTTTTAATTGCTGAGTAGTATTCCATTGTGTAAATGTACCACATTTTCTGTATCCATTCCTCTGTGGAGGGACATCTGGGTTGATTCCAGCTTCTGGCTATTATAAATATGGCTGCTACGAACATAGTGGAACATGTGTCTTTATTACATGTTGGAGCATCTTCTGGGTATATGCCCAGGAGTGGAATAGCTGGGTCCTCAGGTAGTATTATGTTCATTTTTCTGAGGGTCCGCCAAACTGATTTCCAGAGAGGTTGTATCATCTTGCATTCCCACCAGCAATGGAGGAGTGTTCCTCTTTCACCACATCCTTGCCAACATCTGCTGTCACCTGAGTTTTTGATCTTAGCCATTCTGACTGGTGTGAGGTGAAACCTCAGGGTTGTTCTGATTTGCATTTCCCTGATGACTAAGGATGTTGAACATTTCTTTAGGTTCTTCTCGGTCATTCGAGTTTCCTCAGTTGAGAATTCTCTGTTTAGCTCTCTTCCCCATATTTTGATAGGGTTATTTGGATCTCTGGAGTCTAGCTTCTTGAGTTCTTTGTATACATTGGATATTAGCCCTCTATCGGACGTAGGATTGGTAAAGATATTTTCCCAATCTGTAGGTTGCCGTTTTGTCCTATTTACAGTGTCCTTTGCCTTACAGAAGCTTTTTAATTTTTTGAGGTCCCATCTGTCGATTCTTGATCTTAGAGCACAAGCCATTGGTATTCTGTTCAGGAAGTTTTCCCCTGTGCTCATGTGTTCGAGACTTTTCCCCACTTTCTCTTCTATTAGATTCAGTGTATCTGGTTTTATGTGGAGGTCCTTGATCCACTTGGACTTGAGCTTTGTACAGGGAGATAGGAATGTATCAATTCACAATCTTCTACATGTAGACCGCCAGTTGAACCAGCACCATTTGTTGAAGATGCTGTCTTTTTTTCCACTGTGTGGTTTTAGCTCCTTTGTCAAAGATCAAGTGACCATAAGTGTGTTGGTTCATTTCTGGGTCTTCAGTTCTATTCCATTGAGCTACCTGCCTGTCACTGTACCAATACCATGCAGTTTTTATCACTACTGCTCTGTAGTACAGCTTGAAGTTAGGGAGGCTGATTCTCCCAGAAGTCCTTTTATTGTTGAGAATAGTTTTTGCTATCCTGGGTTTTTGTTATTCCATATGAATTTGAGAATTGCTCTTTCTAAGTCTATGAAGAATTGAGTTGGGATTTTGATAGGGATTGCATTGAATCTGTAGATTGCTTTTGGCAGGATGGCCATTTTAACTATGTTAATCCTGCCAATCCATGAGCATGGGAGATCTTTCCATCTTCTGAGGTCTTCTTCAATTTCTTTCTTCAGAGACTTGAAGTTCTTGTCATACAGATCTTCCACTTGTTTGATTAGAGTCACACCAAGATATTTTATATCGTTTGTGACAATTGTGAAGGGTGTTATTTCCCTAATTTCTTTCTCAGCCTGTTTATCCTTTGAGTATAGGAAGGCTACTGATTTGCTTGAGTTAATTTTGTATCCAGCCACTTTGCTGAAATTGTTTATCAGCTGTAGCAGATCTCTGGTGGAGTTTTTCGGGTGACTTAAGTATACTATCATATCATCTGCAAATAGTGATATTTTGATTTCTTCCTTTCCAATTTGTATCCCTTTGACCTCCTTTGGTTGTCTGATTGCTTTAGCTAGAACTTCAAGTACTATATTGAATAGATAGGGAGAGAGAGGGCACCCTTGTCTAGTCTCTGATTTTAGTGGGATTGCTTCGAGTTTCTCTCCATTTAATTTGATGTTGTCTACTGGTTTGCTGTATATTGCTTTTACTATGTTTAGGTATGCTTCTTGAATTCCTGATCTTTCCAAGACTTTTATCATGAAAGGGATGTTGAACTTTGTCAAATGCTTTTTCGGCATCTAACGAAATGACCATGTGGTTTTTTTCTTTGAGTTTGTTTATGTAGTGGATTACATTGATGGATTTCCAGGTATTGAACCATCCCTGCATCCCTGAGATGAAGCCTACTTGATCATGGTGAATGATCATTGTGATGTGTTCTTGGATTCTGTTTGCAAGACTTTTATTGAGTATTTTTGCATTGATATTCATAAGGGAAATTGGTCTGAAGTTTTCTTTTATTGTTGGGTCTTTGTGGGGTTTTGGTATCAGTGTAACAGCGGTTTCATAGAATGAATTGGGTAGTGTTCCTTCTGTTTCTATTTTATGGAATAGCTTGAAGAGTATTGGTATTAGGTCTTCTTTGAAGGTCTGATAGAATTCTGCACTGAACCCATCTAGTCCTGGGCTTTTTTTGGTTGGGAGACTATTAATAACTGCTTTTATTTCTTTAGGGGTTATGGGACTGTTTAGATGGTTTATCTGATCCTGATTTAACTTTGGTAATTGGTATCTGTCTAGAAACTTGTCCATTTCCTCCAGATTTTCCAGTTCTGTTGCGTATAGACTTTTGTAGTAGGATCTGATAATATTTTTAATTTCCTCAGAGTCTGTTGTTATATCTCCATTTTCATCTCTAATTTTATTAATTTGTACACTGTATCTGTGCCCTCTGGTTAGTCTGGCTAAGGGTTTATCTATCTTGTTGATTTTCTCAAAGAACCAGCTCCTGGTTTTGTTGATTCTTTGTATAGTTCTTTTAGTTTCCACTTGGTTGATTTCAGCCCTTAATTTGATTATTTCCTGCCTTCTACTCCTCTTGAGTGTATTAGCTTCTTCTTGTTCTAGAACTTTCAGTTGTGCTGTTAGGCTGTTAGTGTATGCTCTCTCCAGTTTCTTTTTGGAGGCATTCAGAGCTATGAGTTTTCTTCTTAACACTGCTTTCATTGTGTCCCATAGGATTGGGTAAGTTGTACTTTCATTTTCATTAAATTCTAGGAAGTCTTTAATTTCCTTCTTTATTTCTTCCTTGGCCATGTTATCATTGAGCAGAGCATTGTTCAGCTTCCATGTATATGTGGACTTTGTGTTGTTGTTGTTGCCATTGAAGACCAACCTTAATCCGTAGTGATCTGATAGGAGGCATGGGATTATTTCAATCTTATATTTGTTGAGGTTTGTTTTGTGACCAATTATATGATCAATTTGGGAGAAGGTATCATGAGGTGCCCAGAAGAAGGTATATTCTTTTGATGTAGGATGAAATGTTCTATAGATATCTGTTAAATCCATTTGGTTCATAGCATTTGTTAGTTTCACTGTGTCTCTGTTTAGTTTATGTTTCCAAGATCTGTCCATTGTTGATAGTGGGGTGTTGAAGTCTCCCACTATTATTGTGTGAGGTGCAATATGTGCTTTGAGCTTTGGTAGAGTATCTTTTATGAATGTGGGAGCTCTTGCATTCGGGGCATAGGTGTTCAGAATTGAGAGTTCTTCTTGGTAGATTTTTCCTTTGATGAGTGTGATGTGTCCTTCTTTATCTATTTTGGTGACTTTTGGTTGAAAGTCAATTTTATCCGATATTAGAATGGCTACTCCAGCCTGTTTCTTGGGGCCATTTGCTTGGAAAATTATTTTCCAGCCCTTTACTGTGAGGTAGTGTTTGTCTTTAACACGGAGGTGCGTTTCCTGGTTGCAGCAAAATGTTGGGTCCTGTTAATGGATCCAGTCTGTCAGTCTATGTCTTTTTATTGGGGAGTTGAGACCATTGATGTTAAGAGATATTAAAGAATAGTGATTGCTGTTTCCTGTTATTTTTGATGTTGTTTATGTGGCTATCTTCTTTTGGGTTTGTTGAAAGATTACTTTCTTGCTTTTTCTTGCGAGTAGTTTCCCTCCTTGAGTTGGCATTTTCCATGTATTATTCTTTGTAGGGCTGGGTTTGTGGAAACATACTGTGCAAATTTGGATTTGTCATAGAATATTTTGGTTTCACCATCTATGATTATTGAGAGTTTTGCTGGGTATAGCAGCTTGGGCTGGCATTTGTGTTCTCTTAGAGTCTGTATGAGATCTGCCCAGGATCTTCTAGCTTTCATAGTCTCTGGTGAGAAGTCTGGTGTAATTCTGATAGGTCTGCCTTTATATGTTACTTGCCCTTTTTCCCTTACTGCTTTTAATATTCTTTCCTTGTTTTGTGTATTTGGTGTTTTGACTATAATGTGATGGGAGGAATTTCTTTTCTGGTCCAGTCTATTTGGCTTTCTGTAGGCTTCTTGTATATTTATGTTCATCTCTTTCTTCAGGTTAGGGAAATTTTCTTCTATAATTTTGTTGAAGATATTTACTGGACCTTTAAGTTGGGAATCTTCACTCTCTTCTATACCTATTATCCTCAGGTTCTGTCTTCTCATTGCATCCTGGATATCTTGGATGTTTTGGGTTAGGAGCTCTTTGCATTTTGTGTTTTCTTTGATTGTTGTGTCTATGTTTTCTATGGTATCTTCCGCACCTGAGATTCTCTCTTCCATCTCTTGTATTCTGTTGGTGATGCTTGCATCTATGTCTCCTAATTTCTTTCCTATGTTCTCTAACTCCAGGGTTGTCTCCCTTTGTGATTTCTTTATTGTTTCTATTTCTGTTTTTAATTCCTGAATGGTTTTGTTCATTTGATTGATTGTGTTTACCTGTAATTCTTTAAGGGATTTCTGTGTGTTCTCTTTAAGGGTTTCCAGTTGTTTACCTGTGTTCTCTTGTATTTCTTTAAGGGAGTTATATATTTCCTTCTTAAAGTCTTCTATCATCCTTTTGATAAGTGATTTTAAGTCTGAGTCTTCCTTTTCTGGTGTGTTGGGGTATCCAGGGCTGGCTGTGGTGGGAGAGCTGGGTTCTGATGAAGCCAAGTAGTCTTGGTTTCTGTTCCTTGTGTTCTTGCCCTTGCCTTTCACCATCTGGTTATCTCTGGTGTTAGCTGGTCTTTCTCTCTCTGACTGTGGCTTGTCTTTCCTACAGGCCCAGGTGTCAGTGTTCCCTGGAGACCAGTTCTCTTTCCTGGCTGTTCCTGATTCCCTGCGTCTGGAGCCCTCCTTCCGCTCGCTTTTCTGATCAAGTGGGTGGGTCGCTTTCTTCCTGCGCTGGTGGGCAATGGAGGCTGGGTGGCCCAGGCAGAGGTCTCCGCCACAGGTGGAAGCAGACAGCCTCTTACCTCCCAGCTGTTCCTCAGTCCCTGCGTCTGGAGCCTTCCTTTTCTAGATTACATCTAGAAATGAGAAAAGTGCCAGAACTCTCCTTTCAAATTCCTCTTTCCGATCCTGAGTTCAATTCCTATCATCCACATCAATTCCTATCACCCACATGGTGGCTCACAACCATCTATAACTGTTGTCCTATGGGATCCGATATCCTCTTGTGTGTACAGATGAACATGCAAACAAAACATTCATATACATAAAATAAACCCTTAAAGTTCTTTCTCTTTCTACTGTTTTCCCACAAACATATCTGAATAACTAAGCACAAGTACGCTGAATACCAGCTAGAGCCATCGTCCATCTCTCTTCCTAGGCTCCAGAGTTGTCAGGTCCTAAATGAACATCTGTTAATGTCCTGGAATAACTACAAGAGTGAATTAATGTCAAAATTGAGTTGGGGAAGTCTGTCTTAGACTGCCTCTTGATAGAATCTCCTATTCATGCTACTCTGGATTTGTCTCCAAGTAAGTAATCAATTCAGCAATTTCATGTGTGTTTGTATATTAACTAGCTGATAGAAATGCACCTAAGCATTGAGTCAGCACAGCTGACATTACTAGACTAGTTGGACTCTGATATCGAACAATCTCGGATTTACTCCTAAAGCACTGTCTTGTTTCTATAAGCTAGAAAATGGCTGCCCAAGAATGTTTTAGAGGTATCTTCATTTTCTTTTCATACTGGGACAAAGTCCATGCTTACTCTTGTTTAAGCACCGTCGGTGACTGAGGCAAAGGACAGTTCAGAAGACCCTGACAGATGCTTTAGAAAGGGAAGATAGAGTACCAAGGCCTTGGACTAGACTAAGAAGGGATTGGCTCTCCATGGTCGCACTGAGTAGCCTTGGGCCAGAGTTTTACTCCCACTGAGATACAAGGTTTGACATACTTAAAATGTGCAGTGGACCCTGAACTATATATAGTCAAGACCCTCCACACCATCAAGACCCACAAAGGTATTTTCTTAATCAGCAATGAACAAAGCATTTTTTTGGACAAAGATGACTATAATTGAGACTGTATTCATATGTATACCAAAGCTACTATAAAAGGTCATTGTTAGTATATGTATTTGTATGTCCACATATAATCTCTTATGAAGAAAAGTACACAGAGGAAAAAAGTGCCTGTCACTCTTGAAAATCCAGATGTGGCCTTTGTTCTGGCCCCTATTTGTTTTTCTTATAAAATGAAATCATTGAACTGGGTGATCAGTGGTTCCTGTGATGGAGCCGTGTGACTGGATGATCACAGAGTTGAGTGGATGTCATTGAGCCAGACACTGTGATCAGGATTGACTATGGTGAATTGTACTGGTTGGTTTTGTGTGTCAACTGGACACAAGCTGGAGTTATCACAGAGAAAGGAGCCTCCCTTGAGGAAATGCCTCCATAAGATCCAGCTGTAAGGCATTTTCTCAATTAGTGATCAAGGGTGGGAGGGCCCATTGTGGGTGATGCCATTCCAGGGCTGGTAGTCCTGGGTTTTATAAAGAAGCAAGCTGAGCAAGCCAGGGAAGCAAGCCAGAATATCCCTCCATGGCCTCTGCATCAGCTCCTGCTTGAGTTCCAGTCCTGACTTCCTTTCATCATGAACAGCAATGTGGAAGTGTAAGCTGAATAAACCCTTTCCTCCTCAACTTGCATCTTGGTCATGATGTTTGTGCAGGAATAGAAACCATGACTAAGACAAATTGGTATTCCTGTGACAACCTGACCGTGTTTTGGAGAGGACTGTGGAAGGACTTTGGAACTTTTTGCTAGAAGAGCCATTGGGATGTTAAGAGCTCTGTGGGATGTTGTGTAGGAGCTTGGAAGATAATGTTGAGAACAGTGCAGAAGATGGAGGCCTGGATTGTGAAATTTCAGAGGGAAGATTAAAGACTCTTATCAGGACTGTTGCTATTTTGATTGTGAAGATTCTGTGGTTTTGGTTAGCTGGGGCTGAAGAGTCAGCTGTGATTAGCAAGATACCAAAACTACTAAAGTGAAAACTTTGCATTACTAGGACTATTGATGCTGGTCAGCTGGAACTAAGAAATTAGTGGTGATTAAAAAGAGACCAGCATCACTGAGGTGAAATCTTCTGGGAAGTGCTTTCTGAGAGCACAGAGGCTGGGTTCCAGAGATAGCCAAGGTTGTACCTTGTGCTGCCGCTGGACTTGGTGATGTGTAAGAGTCACCCAGGTAGTCCTGGTTTGAAGGCATGAAGGGGTCATGAAGAGCAGCTGAGGCTCTGCACTGTGAGAGGCCATGGAAGGCCATTGGTGAAGAAAGCCAGCTTAGCAAGCTAGGGGAAGCAAGCCAGTAAGTAACATTCCTCTATGGCCTCTGTTTTGTGTGTCAACTGGACACAAGCTGGAGTTATCACAGAGAAAGGAGCCTCACTTGAGGAAATGCCTCCATGAGATCCAGCTGTAAGGCATTTTCTCAATTAGTGATCAAGGGGGCCTGGGCCCCTTGTGGGTGATGCCATCCCAGGGCTGGTAGTCCTGGGTTTTATAAAGAAGCAAGCTGAGCAAGCCAGGGGAAGCAAGCCAGAATATCCCTCCATGGCCTCTGCATCAGCTCCTGCTTGAGTTCCAGTCCTGACTTCCTTTGGTGATGAACAGCAATGTGGAAGTGTAAGCCAAATAAACCCTTTTCTTCCCAACTTGCTTCTTGGTCATGATGTTTTGTACAGGAATAGAAACTCTGACTAAGTGATTTTCTGTTAATTTTAATAAGAAAGAATTATGTGATTAATACTACAGCATACACACACACACAGAGAGAGAGAGAGAGAGAGAGAGAGAGAGAGAGAGAGAGAGAGAGAGAGAGAGAGAGAAGCTGAGCATGGTGGTGCACACCTTTAATTCTAGCACCCAGGAGGCAGCGGCAGGTGGATATCTGTGAGTTCAAGGCTAGCTTGGTCTACATAGAGTTCCAGGCCAGCCAAGTCTATGTTATAGACCCCTGCATGGGGCTGGATTTGGAGAGAAGAGGAGTGGAGAGGGAAGAGGGGAGTGAGAAAGACAGAGACAGGAAAGAGAGAGAGAGACAGACAGACAGGAGAGAGAAAGTCTGGGACAAACTAAAATAAAACACATCCTTTGCAAGAGAAGGCTCTAGAGAGGGAGAAGCATGCCTGTAGAAGAATGTCCATGTTCTTCCCAGAGCCTTTGACCCACACCTGCTGTCCTACCAACTGCTCTTAGTCCAGGCATGCGAGCAGCAGAGAAAGGGAGAGACCCTCCCCAGCTAGTCTTCAGCTAAGGCTCTCAGGAGCAAGTTTAAAATGTACAGACATCTCCTTAAAGTATGAGTTGTTTAATTTTAGCGTTAATCAGCAAACTGGCTGGGTCCAGAGAACACGTCCTTTAACGTCCGCCACCAGCATCTTGTGGTTCAGACACCTCTGGGTCATCCGAGTCACAGGACTGTGGGGTTCACCACCCTTCCCAGAAATAGGAGCATCCTGAACATCTCCTCATAGATGATGAAGTGAAAAGGCCGGTCCACTTTGATGACAGGAGGCATGGAGTAAGCAATGATCTCTGACAGTGTCCCTGACATTGCTTCAGTTCCCCTTTCATCCACTTCAAGCACTGACTGTTGTAAGACCTATATAAAACAAGAGCAGGAAGGACATTTTGTGTGGCAACAGGGGAACTGACAGAAACTTCCCAGCAGTTCTGTTTACCCAGCCATGTTCCTGGGGTTCACCGTGGTAGCCCATCTGTGCTAGGAGGTGCATGAGATCACACCAGAGACTGCCTCAGAAATCCAGACAATACCTCAGAAATCTAAACTATGGGAAGTGGTGTGGCCTGTGCGAGATGCATCCTGGGCTTGGAACCAGGGAACCTGGCTGGCAAATCTCTACATACGTGAATCTAGTAAGTATTTATTGAACATGTACTTTGTGATGCTGATTCTTGAGCTGAAGGCACTTCGAGCTGCCTGGTATTGCTCTGAGGCATTTCCAGGGTCAGTCTGAGGGTCTATGGTTACCTTCTGGACCATGGTTGCCTGTACTCAGGCTGAGGTTACCATACTGGCTACTATTCACATACCATTTTAAATCTCTCAGAATTAACAATTGTATGGGGAAATGTGAACCCTCTCGATTGTAAAGGTGGAAGAGAAGCTGTAATGAATCCAGGCCAGGACACATGGTTTGCAACTAGTTCACTGCAGTGCAAGAACCAAGAAGGCATGGATGCATTTCCTGTCTGAGGAATAGGAAGGAGAGGAGAGGCATGCGGAGAGAAAGAGCCAGAGGGTCCTCTGAGGTTAGTCATAGAGGAGGTGGAGTATCCGTCACAAGGAATGAGGGTGACCAGGTGATGACTGGGGGTTTCTTTCCTTGCTAAAGATGGAATAGTTTCATAAGCCTTTTCAATATTCAATAAAGGTACTGATGGTTAGTAAACCAGTCTGTATGAGGGGCTTATGTTTCCCTAAGCCTGGGAGAGAAGAGGGGTGGAGCTCTTCCAATGAGAACCTAGTTAAAAGGGTGTTTGCGTAGCATGTCTTGAGATCCTTGGAACCCCAGCTTGGGTATTACTTGACGTTGCTAGAACTGAAGTAAAGTTCTCTGCTACAGCTGAGCATCTAATCACAACGACATGGTTTGCAAAGAATTTGTTAGTTTTAGTGACAATGCATGCTACGGACTGACCCCCGCCCACCATGGTCCCTGACTTACCTTGGATACCTGAAGGTTTCTTTCCATGGCTGAGAGTTCGCTGAGGTCAGCTGAGGTGGAGAAGACCTTCCTGATTCCCATCTGCTTGAGCAGTTCATGCATCTCATACCTCTGGCTCAGCTTGAACTTGGGAAGGAAGACCTCCATTTTCCTGTGGCACAAGGACAGGACGGACAATGGTGAAATGGCTGGAGGCTGCTGATAAGGACACGTTCTCTTTTCTGCCTTCTTCCAAGATTATTTCCTTTGCTTGATGGTATATAGCTCATGGGATTTGTTCATGGTGTTCTATCTCAGAGAAAACACTTCTGGATTATGAAGCACCACTGTGTTAATGCCAGTGAGCTCGTTCATCAGCTCACTCCCCCAAATACTTTTAATAAAGAATGCTGGACTCCATGGCCATTTGTGTATGTTTCAAAACAATCCCAACCAACTCCCTGGCTGCTTCCTGCATCCCAGCAGACTGCTGGAGGATGCTGTTACCAGCCAAGTACCCTGGACCTCGATATTTCCAGAGAACTTGGGGAATGGGCAGACAAGGAAAGCAAAGAGGGCTTTCCACTAACCCTGTTTTCTTAGCCAGGTAGACTGTGAGATACTTATTTTTTCTATTGTGAGTTCTCTGAGAATATGAGATTTAGAAAGATGAGTTTTATGGCTCAGAATTTTTTAAAAAAATGAAAGCTACTAATTAAATCAAATTAATCTTAATTTTCAGTTTTCTTGCTCTGTAAAGAGTCATTAAAAATACATCTACCAACATCAGAGTTTTTGAAAAGAATGATCGACGTATGAAAGGTGTCCAGAATGATGCCTGATACACAGCAGCTATCTCATGAATACACCCTTGCCCACCTCTTTCCCTGTGGTGCAACTGGGCTGGGCTCCATCCTGGAAAAAAAACTGAGGATGTGACATGTCCTAAGTTTTAACCCATAAGTGTAATCACTCAGCAAACATTTGTTAGGGTTTATGTTTCAATCCATTCCTAATGCTGAAAGACTTAAAAATGACAGAAAAGTGAAAGTGAAAGCTGTAGTCAGGACGGTCAGTTGAGTTCATCTCTGTACCAGCTCTGGAGCAGCAAGACTTAACAGGCACAGCCATGAGATTCTTATTGGCGCTGTCTCCAGCAGGTGGATTGATTCCAGCAAACACCCAAGTTTCTATCCCACCCTTCCATATCTTCTCTCCACATAGGGTCCTCTCATGTTCAGGCTTACCTGCCGTCATGGTACTAACCCCCAGCCAATACTTGTCAATTCTTAAGAGTCAGCCTCTGGCCTCACCCTGGCCTGGCCTCCTTCATGTAGAGTTAGGGAGACATTTCTAGTCCAGATGGTAGGACTGAACTCTGAACTCACTAACAGGCCTGTTGCTTTCACATTCTTAGTAAGTGATATACCTATCCTTGAGATGCTGAGGTCCAAAACTACAGCTACTGTTAATGACAGATACCTCTTTGGATCTGTCTCTATTTTCTCTTTTGCTTGCATCCCATTCCATATATAGTCATCAAATTTGCCACTTCTTGCTTCCTGGCAGATCCAAAGTCTTGTCTACATCTTATCGCCTCACCTGCTACCACTGCAGTCCAAATGGTAGCATCTGGAAGTTATCCAGCACCCTTCTGACTGGCTTCCTCATAGTCCTCATTTATGCCTGTTCTCAGCACAGGATCTTGTATGGTCTGTTAATCAGGTCTCCTTGAGCCTCTGATCAGAAGCCTCTGTGCCTCCCCATCTCCTGCAGGCAAAGCCCATGACTTTTCTGAGTGTGTAATGTAAGGTCCTGGGGTGGCTGTCCCTGAATCCTCTCACCTCTTCTGCAATGGCTGCAGCTACCCTGGCCACTTTGCTGTTTGTTAGAGCTGCCAGCCATTCTCTATCCCAAAACTGCCTCTCAGCACTCTCCTCCTCAGACAGACACAAGAAATTCACCCCTCATCACTAGAGAAGAACATCCCTGACATTGGCCTACACCTGATGAAGTGTTTTTTCCTCTTGCAGCGTTGTTTGCCTTCCTTTGCCTGGCTTGTTTACTGTTACAGCCATGGCATCAATAGGTATCTCAATAGTCCAACGGTTGTATTTGAACAACTGTTGTTCATTGGAACAATAAAGCTAGGCCTAAACTGGATTGATGCTCAGGATAAAGTGGAAAACAGGACATATTCTGTTCCTGCCTACAGGACCTTGGCACTCACTGGGGAACATGGGCAGTAAGCCAAGAGGCATTAGCTAAAACTAGTTGGAGTGTTGATGAGGCTGGCAAGCCAAGTCTGCGCATCAGGGGAAGCATCATACCTGGTTTTCATATTCTGGAGCCATGTCTCCACGAGATCTATGGTCAAGTAGTCCTCCAGGGCCAAGTGGTCACCTGCTTTCTCCATGAGGACCACTAGCATGGTGGCATTTCCTTGGTATGGCAGTTTGAGTATGTGACAACGGAACTTCTTATCAAAGGTGGAGGCAAAGTCCCCTTCCCGGTACATCATGGGCACCTTAACTGCCTTGTATTTGTCCAGGTGGAAAGTGTCAGCCTCAGTGAAGATGGGGTCAAATGGAGTCAGCCACTTCCCTGAACAAGTCAGAAGAGAGCCCCTGTAGAAACAAGCCTCCACAGAACACATTGGTCTTGCTCAGGTGGTGGAGGAGTGAGTAGGCTGCCCCCTTTATTCCCAACTGAAAATGCCATTCCTTTTTCAAGTTTGCATACTCAGGCATCAAACTCCTCAAAGACCAAACTTCAGCTCTACCTGTGACCCATCATGGAACTCAAACTTCCTCATTTCCTGGTGAATGGCTTCCAATGCCTGATGCATGAGGTATTCCTAGCCCCATGGCCCCAGCATGACCATATGTAAGCATATACTTTACAGATAGTGAGGGTGTGTCCAGCTCAGCATTTCTTTATGTGGCTTTGGAAGCAAGATAGGCTAGCCATGACATGACCCTACACTGAACATGTTTTTATGGAGTGTCTGTAAATGGTCTTTCTACCTGGGGCTTTGTGAATCTCCTGGTAGAGCTTTAAGCTCCAGATTCATGCACTCTATATCCTGTTAGAGCTAGAAGAAATTGGGGTTACAAAATCATAGGATCTCTCTTCGCCTTTGGCTGCTGCCATTCATTGTGTGGTCCTGTTCAATTTAGCTTCCCCAGCCTTCACCTTCATCCCCTTAACAAATGAAAACAGTGGCCCTACTCTGCTTGCTGCATTGACTGCCAGAAAGAATGAATATGCAACCTGTTCCTTCCTGTGCTGAATACTCAGAACCAAGCATCATGTGTGGCACCTTGCATATGTCAGCTCTTAAAGCTCTATGACTATAGCTAGTAAGAGTCCCACTTTTTATAGAAAAATTCCAAGACGAGGGGACTGGAGAGATGGCTTGGCAGGTAAAAGCTCATACTACTTGGACAGAGGACTCAAGTTTGTTTCCTAGCACCCATGTTGGGTGGCTCACAACTCCAGCTCCAGGAGATCCAGCACCTCTGACCTCCAGGTATACCTGTACTTACATGCACAGACCCACACACTCTAATAATGGCAACAACAATAAATCCAAGGGCAGAGATTTTTGCCCAGATTACAAAAACAGGGAATGGGGAACCCAGAGGAAACCTGAGTGTTGCGGATAGTAAGCTGTTCATTCAATAGCCCTGTGTGACCTCTTCCAAGCATTAGATGAAAACTAGGCAGGAGAGCTATGGAAACTGAGGACCATAGGTCTGCAAGTGGTGAGAGTGGAAGCCTCAAGGAAAGAATTGGTCCATCCTCAATGTATGCCAAACCTGCAAAGTAGAGACCATGTTTGCAGAGCATCCTCTAGTACCGACTGTACACTGACCAGAAGAAAGGGGAGAAATTGGGTCAGATTCTTTTGGTTTTGGGGCAACAAAAGATTCAAAATACCTTTGAACAAGATGTAGTCCACCAGAATTAACTTTGTTTCAGGATTAATCTCATCAAAAAGCTTGAGGATTTTCCCCTTGGTCTCTTTGTTAATGTAGTGGTTCATGAGCCCTCTGGTTTGTGAGGAATTTCGAAAATTTGTAGGCACATACTCTGTGTCAAAATACTTCTTGGATAGATTGAAATAGGTCTCTTTAATATCAAAGTCCTTGTGGATGAAGGCAAAGCTACCCTGGGTGAGGCCCAATTCCTGGTTGCTGGAAAAGGTCTCTTTGACCCTCTTGAAGAGGGCTGGAAGGATCAGGGGTCCTGCCTGGCTCAGGGCCTGTAGGTTGAGTCCATTTTCCAGCTGGACTTTGGTCTCTCCCTTGGCCCCTAGCATCAAGTTCACCATGGACACAGACAGGCCAAAAGGTGAGAAGATCACATTGCCATCATGTCTCATGGAGATCTTTCGAAGCAGGTTGAACCCAAAGCTTGAAGTCTTATTGGAGAGCTGCTGGCTGGCCCTCAGCCAATAATCCTCCTCCTCCTCCTCTTCCTTCTCCTCCTCCTCCTCATCTCTGGGATCAGTCCATGTGTCCTCTTCCCAAGTTTGATTCTCATAATCCTGAGACTCCAGGTGAATGGGAGTCTCTGGTGAATGGGAGCTGAGATTGAAACTGGTCACCAGCCACACCTCTACCAGGAGGACAGGAAGAAAGAGGCTAGAAACCACCCTCATGTGGTCAGCTGTAGAGGCCAGGGGCCACTTCCCTTCATCCTAGGCAGATAGAAAGAATGAATGAATGAGAATAAAGAATTACTCAACACCTAATAAAACATCTTTGCCAGGCAAACATTTCTCCCATGACCCTACTTCCTTCCTACCAGGTTAAGTGTGGGCTCCCCTGGTTTTATCACAGGTTAGCTATACCCTAGACTGACCTGGAACACATAGGTGGTGTATTCATCCACCTGGTTGGAGGAGGGGGACATTTTACAAGACTTCTTCCAAGTCCCATCCTCTTGAGCAGGTCCTTGAGCAGCTTGTAGTCCCTCTCCCAGTTTCTGTTCCTTTGCTTTCTCTGCCAGGGCCAGATATGGTCCTTTGTCTGGATCAGGATCAGGTGGGAGCTGGGGGCCATTTACTGATCTGCTTCAAGCTTTTCCTTTGTCACTTGGCCTCTAGGCACATCAAACAGCCCCTGCATGCTGAGTCACACAACCTTAATGTGTGATACCTTTGACTGGGGATTTGGAGGGTCCAAGATGGAATCCAGCAAAGAAAAGGAGGCTTCCTTACAGTTCTCTGAGTTAAGCCCCTCCTTTCCTGCATCTCCTGTACACAGTTCATGGAAGGTCTTCTTTCATTCCTATACCCACAGCTCCTGGATGGGTGCAGGAAACACAGCTGATTCTTTTCCTACATGAGACCTGGGTTCAAGTCACTCAGTCTCATTGCCCATGATGGCACACACTGGCTGTCCATGCCCCAGTTCTGCAGTCTGAGGGAGCCTAACCCTACCCTGGCAGTGGCTTTCCAGCCCCACATTCTTCCCTCTGACTCTCTGTCCTTGCCTCTTGAGATTCCTCGGCACACTCAGATCCAAAACCTGGCTCTGGAGCTGTGCCATTACATTGTGTTCACCGCCATATTATCAGTGTCCTAGAAGCTGGCTGGTTATGCCACTAAGGTGTCCCCAATAGCTTACTCTCCACTGGACAATAGGAAGGGCTGGATGGCAAGATACTCAAGCCACAGGGGTTGGGGATGCTTGATAATTCCCATCAGCAGAGCCCCTCACTCTGACCACTGGACCCTAAGTCAAAATGTGACAAGAAGCTCTCCAGATGCTCCCAGTCCTCTTCTGTACCCGTAACAAACCACATCAGCCCCAGGACACAGGTCCTTGCCCTTGCCTTGCTAAATGGCCCTAAAGAATCCAGGGTCCCCACCTTCTATCCTGAATGACCCTGCTGGGTTTCTCAAATGTTACCATTTAGGAATTGCTTCCCAGTCATAGTGATGAGGTCCCTTAGAAGGTCACCACATGGTTGTAAGCGTTGGGTCATTACCTCTTTCCAGGTACAAAACATCTCCAGTACCATACCTTCGTTTTTAAAGTAGACAACCTGCCTTTATTCCTTCACAACTCAAAACTGAGGCCCTGTCCTCCAAGAAGAGGGTGTGGCACGATGGAGTCCTTTGAGAAGTGACTAGATGAGGTCTGAATTGTGGGGAGATTGAGGGATTAAAGAGGAAGAGACACCAGAGCCTTCCTCTCTCCACCAAGTACATTGAGAAGACTGCCACCTGCAGAGCAGGAGCTGGGGCCCTCACCACAGCCCAGCACAGCCATGCTGTCCCTCACCTTGGGCCTCCAGAACTGTGGAAACACATTCGTTAAACCTCCAGAACTGACTCTTCTGTCCCAACAGCCTGAGCTGCCTGGGAGAATTCTGTCATGGTATTTAGTTCTGCTTTGTAAATTAAGCCCTCAGATTAGTTCCTGTTCCATTAGTTACTTCTCATTGTTTCGGCAGTCAGGAAAATTTCCCAAAACAGCAGCACAGTGTCCCCCTTTCCTAGAACTAAGTCTCCTGAAGTAGCCCTGTAACATCTGGCTGTTAGTACACCTGTTTACTGAACAGTATAACTTGTCTTTTTTAGGTCCTTGATCATCATGGGAATGATCCACACTGTACACCGGGTGCTCCTGGGACCTAGGGCACCATCAGCTGTGTTGAGGGCACACCTTGTCACACAGAGCTTGAAGTGGGCTATGAAATGGGTAGTAAATGAACTATCTACCTGACGCTCAGCCCTGAGCATATGTGCAGAACAGTGCCTTCCTTGTCTCTCCCGAGCCCTGGCTCACTTGCCTGGGCAATGAGCTGTGGCAGGCTAACACCAAGCCTTCAGAGCCCTTCCCCTGGCTACCTCCTATCTATGGCTAACATGCTTTGATGCCACCCGGAGCCCAACTCCAATGTACAGTCCTTTGGAGTTTTGGTCCAAGGCAGCATGCTTGCCCTCTAACTCCCCCACCCCACCGCTCTCCCTGCTGAAGCCCACTGGGAGAGAGTAAGAGCAGCTCTTCTCCCCAGCCCTCCCTGTTAGGCACGCTAGAAGACCTCCTGCCATCCACCACCTCTTACCAGTCCTGGACCTCCTCTGGTGCTGAGAAGATCATTCAGAGCAAGGAGGCAAGCATAAGCTTTGCAGCCCAAAGCCTCCAGTAAATATTTGTTATTCCAAAGTGTAGGCCCTTTGGGACTGTTACTGATTAACACCCTGCTGGGATATGATTGAGTTTCTGGAAAACTAAAGAACTTCTGGTGTTCCCTAGGCTTGTCCTGTGTCCCCAACTATGACCCAAATTCACAAGAGGGTCACCCTCACATGAGGTGGGGGGATGAACGTTCTAGAAAGACAGTTATGGTAGGCCTCATGGCTGCTTGTGGGAACCATAACAGGGTTTGGGTAGAATTTAAGACCCATTCTCTTGTCTAAAAGGAACTGTCAGTCCAGAAGTGGAGACTGGAGTCCTGCTGGGTCATGTCTTACAATACAAACCCTGCCACAAGGTCAATGTACTACCTTCTGTCTCTTGAGACTGACCCTCTCAAGCACTCAGAGTCTGAGCTGGAAGGTACCCTGTAAGACACAACTTTTCAGACCTACCAGGTTGTCATATGTAAATTTTGCTATGTGTCCCTTCCTATTCTTCAAGTGAGACCATGTTAATATAGCCTACACACAGAATTGACAAAAAACAATGATAGGGGTTGGTGTTGTAGTGCAGTTAGTTGAGTATCTCCAGGGTTTGGTCCCTAGCATTGCATAAAATAAGGCACATGGGAGCACACCTGTAATCCCAGCACTATGGAAGTGGGGGCAGGAAGATCAGCAGTTCAAGGTCATCCTTGGCTACATAGCGAGTTTAAGGCCAGCCTGGCTACATGAAAAAAAAAATAATAAAAGAATTTCTCAAATAACAAAACAGATAAGAAACAATAATAATGTTTCAATTGTAACATGAAGGCAAAAGAAAATAGCATGTCTTTAAATACAGTGGCATTCCAGAATATCTGTGCTGGCAGATGTGGCTATCTGCTCATCTCATGATGGAGGCCAGTCATTGGACAGGAAAGTAGCCATTGGGGAAGAACTCCATGAAGCAATGCGCTGGCTGACAGGAAGTTTGTGGCCTGTCGTCCTGAGAGCCACCTTGCTAGAAAGCAGACTGAGGAGTGGTTTTTATACAGCAGGTATGTGATCACCAGCTGGCAGGCCCCTCCTCACAGTAGAGGTGGCTAGCTGACACATCTCACCTGAACCAAGGACTCCCAAGGTGTTTTCAGTTCTTCAGATCACAATGACATGGATTAGTATATTTTATTAAAGATCATTAACATTTCTCTCTTAGTCAGGGTTTCTATTCCTGTACAAAACATCATGAGCAAGAAACAAGTTAGGGAGGAAAGGATTTATTCCACTTACACGTCCATGAAGTGTAATTGAACATTGCTGTTCATCACCAAAGGAAGTCAGGATAGGAACTCACCCAGGGCAGGACTTTGGAGGCAGGAGCTGATGCAGAGGCCATGGAGGGGTACTTTTTATTTCTTGCTTTCCCTGGCTTGCTCACTTGGTTTCTTATAGAACCCAGAACTACCAGCCCAGGGATGGTACCACCCACAAGGGGCCCTCCCCTCTTGATCACTAATTGAGAAAATGCCTTACAGCTGGATCTCATGGAGGCATTTCCTCAAGGTAGGCTCCTTTCTTTCTCTGTGATAACTCCAGCTTGTGTCGCATTGACACACAAAACCAGCCAGTATAATTGCCTTGTTATCGGTTAGTTTGCCTCAGTGTGGGGAGGTAGTTATCCAGAGAAGTGGGACATTGCTGTTGACAGGTTTAGAGCTCTGTCAGGTGAGTGGCCTCCACCTATTCTTATCTGACCCATATTGAAAGAACAAGCAAGCTTCACCTACGGGATGAATAAGAGCCCATTTCCCACATTCCAAGGTAATCACATTTCTCTAAAGCAAACAGCAAGTCCAGTAGAGTTTGTTATTATGTCAAACTCAAGTCCTGGCCATGGCTTACAGAATAGCAAACTCCTAAGTCTTACCTTTGGGGTGTGACAAAATTCCCATTTATTGTCATTTTTCACTCTTGTCTACATTATCCTCTGAAGAATATTTATCACAAGAATGTGGAGAACCACGAAAATCAACACCAATTATCTGAGATATTTGGGACATTTGGGGGCACTCCTTGTTTTAACCACAGGGTTTTTTTTCCTGTTTCCTGGAAGAGAGATGAAAGTAACTAAAGGACAAAAAGGGTGGGGATCTGAAAGATTTTTCTGGAACAACCTGGATTGGTTGTAGAGGGGTGGGCAGACCAAAGATCACATTGACGTGAAGTGTGGTTTTTGTGGACTTATTGACAGAAGCATGACCCTGGGTGGTATCAGGTCCAAGTGCATTCCATTATTGGGACGAAATGAGGGCCTTCTTGGTTGTTAGGATGAGTGTCTCACTGTGCTGGAATGATGTCTTAAACTAAGATGTGAGATAGGTCTATTTCCAGTACCAGAATCCCATTGTAGCTCTCTACGTACCATGCGAATGATTGGTCTGTTTACAGGTAGCTGGGAAACCACATGGGGAAACTAACTAGGATCATGCCGGGGCAATCAGTTGCAGCTCAGGATGGATGTACACATGCCCAGCTGAGTTCATAGAAAGACTATTGATTGCCTCATCTTCACAGGTACACAGTCAGTTGCTTCATACTCCCATTTCCATACTATAGATGTCCTATGTAACTCTATCTATTTTTGATATACATAAAATAAGTATATCTATTTATTAGCACCATTAAAAGAGATTCACAGATTCTCAAGTATATTCAATGCTTCTCAACTCACGGCTGATTTTGAAAAACTAATATCTACATGTATGTGTTTCTCTAAGTCACACATTTATGCCTCTAATTCATACATAGGACTGTTCTTCATCTCCCTTTCCCTCCCTTCTCCTCCCCTCTCTTCTCATCTTTAGTTAACCCTTACCTCTCTCTCCTTCCTTTCCTGCCACTCTGTCTCCCTTAGTCTTCGCTTGGCCCGCTCCTCTGTCACTGTCTCAGCGGCTTTGTCTCCTCTGCGTTGCTCTGTCTCCATCTCCTTTACCTCTCAATTTCTCTCTTGCTGGGGATTGAACTCAGGTCCTCACACGTCCTAGGCAAGCGCTCTCCCACGGAGTCCTCTCTCCAGCACCCTTCCTTGTTTTCCTGCTCCATATTTGCATTTCCCTTCTTTGCTCCGCCCCACAAGACATATAAATAATATCATAATGTCATATGCTTACCCCACTATGAAAGGCAAATCTGCAAAGAAAACTTGGAGCTCTGTTGGCAGTGTTTTCTCCTTTAAAGGGGGAGCATATGGTCCAAACACCAAGTTCCGAAGATCCTTGGCTCAATTCTTTTTCGCTCCTTCTGTGTGGTTATCTGAAATGTGCGGGTCCTCGTTTGTTTTTCTTTTCTATTGGCTTTGAGAATTTTGTCATCTTAAGTGTATTGTTGAGTATGCAAGATGTTACCATTATTCCCAAAGTCTACGCCATATAAAAAGATGCAAGAAGAAACCCACCATCCCCAACACGCCTGCGACCCCGTCTAACCCTCTGCATCTCTTGTGCAGCATTTAACCGCTTTCTTTTTAGTTCCTTCTTCGTGTAGAGCTTTATATGAGAACAAACATGTGTTTGTACTTCCTTCTTCCTTCCTTACGAAATCAGGATGCCCGGAGGGATTCTCGCTTCTTTCTATGACTTCACAGTACTCTAGCAGTTACCCAGCCCTCTGTTTGGGCTTTTAAGTAATTTTTAATGTTTTCCAATTACAAAATTACTTTAGGGAGATTATTTTTTAAAGTGCCAGATGTACGTCATTAGCTTACATTTCTCAAAGCAGGGCTTCTGGATCAAAGGGAAATGCTTAAAATCATAAGGTTTGTTTTTGTTTGTTTTATAATAAAGTTGGAGTTGACTAAGAAGAGGTTTTAATGTACATGAACATTAAATGGCAGAGAAGCTTAAGACAAAGACAGTACATGCCTTGGGATTGGTATGCACATGAACACATACAGACACACACAGACCACACACACACACTTGAGAGCTCTAGCTGCTCTTGTAGAAGATCTAGGTTTAGTTCCCAGCCCCCACATGGTGGCTCACAGCCATCTGTTAATTCTAGTTCCAGGAAAGCTAACATCCCTCTTCTGACCTCCATGGGCAGCAGGCATGACTATGTTGCACACACACACAGTTAACACTCATGCGCATAAAATAGTGTATCTTTAAAAAAAAGAACTTTGCTTTAAGTGAGATGATAAGGAGACTTGTGATGGGGAAGGAGCAAAATATATTCTGAGAGATAAGTCTCAGAGAATGTAAATGTGACAGACTTCGATTAAATAGTCTTCGTAGGTGTAGTTAAGGATGGAAGGAAGAGATTACTCCAATGAAGAGGGCCCTGTCTCACATTGCAAAAGTTCTCGTAAGAGAAAGGCAGAGGAAGATTGAGGTAGAAAAAGATTAGGGGGAAAGGCCACATAAAGATGGATGCAGAAATGAGAATTCTGTCCACAGCCAAGGAATTCAGAGGGTTGCCGACGCCCACCAAGCCAGGAGGGAGACAGCACATGGGCAACCCTTGCTCTTGGACTTAGCCCTCCAAAACGGCACGATTTAATTTCTGTTGTTTGAAGCTACTTGATCTATGGTAATTGGTTACATCAGTCTTAGAAAGCAAACACACAAGTGTATTGCCTAATTCCCTTCACAAGGAAAGACTGGCATCTGCCACAGTTTGTGAGAAGGACAGTTTCAGACTCAGGCTCCACCACCTTGCACTCACATTTCTGCCAACCCAGCAGTTTGCAAGTGGGATTTCAGTGTAGTTTTTTAGTTGATGGTTTTTAAGTGAAGTTGAGCATATGTCCAAGTGTTTGTATTAATATTTGTTTGTATTTATGTCTTCTCATTTTGGTGTAATTAAAAAAATTAAATTATATTATTATATATAAATAAATTATATTAGAAAGTAATTATATATTTATAAATATAAAGAAATTATGATTATATACTAATCTCTCAGTTAATTTTCCTCATCATTTTGACAAATTACCCAATTGAAGCTACCTAAGGAAGGAAAGATTTATTTTGGCTCACGGTTTCTATCCATTATTGCAGGCAGAAAAAACACAGCAGAGTTCCCGGTGCTAGAATTATGTGTTAAAGACTCCCCACATCTTGGTGAATCATGAAATAGAGAACAAAACCAGAAATGAGGCCCAGCTATGGTCCTTAAAGGTCTGTCCCTAAGTGTTCTATATCTATGAACTAGGTTCCATGTTCCTAAGGGATCATAATCTTCCTCAACAGTGCCATCAACTGGGTACCATGTTTTTAAACATATGAGTCTATGGGGGATATTTTACATCCAACCATGCCCTTGCCATGGCTTATGGCCATCTGGTAATGCAACGTTCATTTCAATGGTCCTCAAAGTCTTAACAGTTTCCAATACTGTTCAAAGGTCCAAAATCCAAAGTCTCTTCTGAGACTCAAAGCAAACTCTTAGTAGTGAGCCCCTATGAAATCATATGTAGTACACTTACAATGTACAACAGCACAGAGTAAACATCCCCATTCCAAAAGAGAGTAACAAGAACAGCAAGGAAAGATTGCACCGCAGTGAGAACCCAAAACCAGCTGTGACAAGTGGTGACATTGTGTAGACTCCAAAGGGCATGGTCACTTCCACTCCTGCATCTCTGCTGCCTCTGGCACGCACGGCCTTCCTTGGGGGTCTCCATTGGAACTTAGTTTTTACCTAAGCACATTCCTCCACACACACAATCCAGCTCTGTTCCATGTTATCTGGTCTATGAATTTTCTCTGGAACGTTGACACAGATCTCCGTGACCCCATAACCCTGAAATCTTCATGCTTGAAGTTGTACGGTGTTAAGTTCTGTGCTCATGGTGAGGAGTAGCCTGCCCCACCCCATCCCCAACCCTGTACCATGGCTGTAGCACTCTGAGTTTCTGTGTGACCTAACCTGGAACAAAAACCCATCTGGGTGGCTCTGTTTGAGCTGTGTACCCTGGAGGCTCAATCTTCTTAAGTGCTTACTTTTTAAAGAAAGGTATTTCTAGTGACTTTGCATTTTTACGCTGAGATGCTCGGATGGAGGGCTGTATCCCTCTCGGGACACATTTCTTTTTGTGGCAAAGTGCATGACTGCCTTTCAATTATGCCCATCCTTTGAACAAGCACAGCTCTTTTATCTACACTCACCTTGTCTGTAGCCTCAAACATCCCCCCTTTCTGTCCACTTTTCACTTTAAATTATCATTACAAATGGGGCAAGTAACAACCATGGTCTGAATGTTACACTGTCCTGAAATTTTACCTGCCAAACAAATCTGTGTATAGTTTTAAGTCCTTGTCTTGAATTTTCTGGACATGGGCAGACCATAGCCTGATTCTTTGTTAAACTTCACCGTGAGTGGCTTATAGTTCCCAGTAGGATCCCTATTCCCTCCTGGAAGCCATGAACACAGTTTCTGCTGTTCAGATGGTCTCAGCATTCCTGCTTTCAGTCCTGTCACAATGGCCCCAACATTGGATGCACAGCACTCTGGGGCTCCCTTGCCCATAACATCAAACTCTTCCACATTCCTGTTCCGAAGGCTGTAGTACGTGGTCAGACTTACCAGAGCAATAGCCCCACTTCTTGACCCCAGTGTTCTATACTAGTGGCTTTTTTTCATTACAATGACAAGATAACAGACAGAAGCAACACACAGAAGAAAACATTTATTTTGGCTCCAAGTTTCAATCTGTCAAAGTCAGGACAGCACAGGTGTAGTGTAGTGTTTACAGCAGTGGGAAATGTTGAAGTAATCTTTTCTTCACATTGTGTAAAAGTATGTCTTTGTGTTTTCAATTGTTAATTCTGCAGAGATTAAGTGCTGGCAGGATACTGGTATTGCCAGTTCTATGGTCTATTACTGTATTTTCTATTTTGTAAATATTCTTCCTTCCTCACTTGTCTAAAGGCAATCTAGAATTGTTCAGAGGTTCTTCCACTACTGATGGGTTGAAATAAAGATCTGACAGTATGTAGCAGAAGCAGGAAGTGGACAACAGAACCTCAGGGCAGGTAAAATGCCACAGGGTGAGAAAGCAGAAGCAAGAGATTTGACAGCAGACACTGAGGTGAATGGATGGACCAGAGGACCGGAGCAGAGCACAGAGGTAGAGCTAGCCACGTGGTAGGAGGTAGTGCTGGGATTAGTTGGGGTAAGCTAGATAGCTGGCTGGGAGACTGCCCTAGCTAAAAGGCCTAAGCTGTAAAGTATTAAAAAGCCTCTGTTTCATAAATGAAACCACTGGCGGGTTCAGAAAGTCCTGCTTTAGGGGAGCTTGTAGCATAGGCTTCGAAAATTTTGGAAAACCAGGAAACAACATGAGAACAGGAACCTTCAAAGGCATGTCTGCCATAATCTCCACCCATGACCTTGGTCCTATACGTCAATGGGTTTCTTAACCTCCCTCCCCCACAGCACCACCAGCTCAGGATCCTGTTGAAACAAGCGAGTGCAGGAGGGACTGTAGTCCCTGAGCAGCTCATCACAAAAGCCAGGCTCCTCCTTCCCCGCTCCAGCCACAGTAAAATGTCTGACAGGAGCTGTCCAAAATGGCGGCATCACAAAGTCTCCTCAGTCTGCAGCTGCCACAGGCTCTGCAGAAGCTGGCCACAGTGGCTCACCACCTTCCCCCCCCCCCCCCCCCGCCTCAGTGGGAGCTGCCACCCTCAAGGAGCTGTCCACAGAGGTGACATCTTTCCTATCTCAGCCTACTGCCAGCATGAGGAGCTGTCCACAGTGGCAAGACCGTCTTTCCTGCCTCAGCCTACAGCTTTCGTGAAACACCACTGCAAGAGCTGCCCCACAGGAGCCCCCCAACAGTGGCTGCACCTCCTCTCCACCTCCCCTGCCACCCCAACCCCACTCTCTTAGCAGCCTGCAGAGATGGCACTCAGCAAAAGCAGGCTGTGGCCAGGAAGGACTTCTTACTCTAACCCATGGGCCTGATTCAGAGGAAAGGGGGTGAAAAAAGCCACCAGTCCCTAAGCAGGAAAACCCACCAATTCCTGAGCACACTCAAGCCCAGGACTTAAAATCTTACCAATCCTCACTCTGGAAATCTCTGCTCTTAGAAGCTCCGCCCCCTCAGAAATCCTATATAAGCACTGCCCCTTGGTCCACTCCCGGGAGTAGAGGGCAGCAGCCATCCCTGGGTTCGTCCGTCCACAGCCTGGACCCTCCAATAAATCTCTTTCACGAGACTCCTGATCTGACTCTCTCATTGGAAGAAGCCAAGAAGAACAGAAGCAATGGAAAGAAGAAAGGAAGAGAAGGAGTGGGGCTGAGGCCCCTGAGCTCCTCAGCTCAGGTAGGGGGACTCTCTCCTGGGAGCTGCAATGCTCTGCTGAAGAGGCTTCCTCTCAGAACTGTGTAGTTCCTGGGTTCCCATGTCTTAGGATGCACTTTCCTTGGGACACCATCCCACCTCAGAGCTATGTGCTTCCTGGGCCCCCGTGTCTCAGGATACCCTCCCATCAGAGCAGAAACACTTACAGGGATGTTTTCCTTTTCACACTTGGGTAGCTTCATTTCTTTTTTTGTTTAGATCTGATCCTTTCTCTTCTTGTTTCCATTAATTTATTTATCCACTTCATATCCCAATTGCAGCTCCCCTCTAGATGTCTCCCGCCACAGCCCTTCCCCCACCATCCCTCTCTTTTACCTCTGAGAAGGGGGGAAGGGAGTCCCCTTCTAGGTACCGACCTATCCTGACACCTCAAGTTACTGCAAGACTAGGCACATCCTCTCTCACTGAGGCCAGTCAGGGTGAGCCCCAACTCCAGTTGTTGAGTGACCCACATGAAGACAGTTGTTGTGTCTGCACATGCGGGGTAGGGGTGGTCCAGCCCATGTATGCTCTTTGGTTGGTGGTTCGGTCTCTGGGAGCTCTCAAGGGTCCAGGTTAGTTGACCCTGTTGGTCTTCCTGCGGAGTGTCTCTCATCTTCTGCTCCCTTAATCCTTCTCCTGACTCTTCCACAAGACTTCCTGAGCTCGGTCATATGTGGTGCATTTGGGTGTCTGCATTTGTTTAGGTCAGCTGTTAGGTCGAGCCTCTCAGAAGGCAGTTATGCTAGGCTTCTGTCTGTGAATCCAGGCTGACAGATACGAACATAGGCTCCAAGGTAGTTGAAGGAAGAAGGCAGGCCTGCAGTGTCCCCTATTGATCCTCTGGGGATACCTCTACACATTTCTCCCCAAACTGGCAGGGGTTGCTATTGCATCCATTTATGTCTGTCTCATACAGGGTACCTGTGTATCCAGGCCGGCAGGGACGAATACAGCTGTCAACAGTGTCTTCACATGTTGTATCGCTGTGACAAGGCTTTGACCAACGATGAGGCATTAAAGTCTCACAGTGTGTCCCTGTGAATCCACTATCCAATGCAGGCAGTCGTAGCTTCCTCCAACCACACAGAGACCTCCATGGAGAGGTAGCTGACTGGCACATTCAGCAAAGTTGAGTTTACAGTGGTCTTCATGGACTCCAGGTGCACAGTCACAGAGGTCAGCTCCAAGAGCATCCTGACGTGTGGCACCATGTAGAGATGGTTGGGATCCCTACTCATTTTTGAACTCACAGTTTGTACCAGAACACGCTTGAGGACAGACACACATGTATCTTCCTATCTCACTGAGACATATAGCCTCATTCATGCAGAGATAAGAAACACTGTCATCCACTTCCAAGTCACCCTTTCTACTTTTGTATATGATGTCTCAGGTGTTGAATGGCTCAAAGTCTCTTCTCCCAATCCCTGTCCCTGATTCAAATGGTTACCCAGTTGTCCCAGTTGTTTAAGTCATTCATTATGAAATACTATTGTTGTTTATGCTTTTCTTTAATTATGTATTATTTTAATCACAGTAAATCAGTGAGCTAGATATTATTATCAAAATTTAAAAATATGTTAAAATTATCTTGTAAAGCAGCAGATTTCCTTTGCTTGCTTGCTTGCTTTTTCCACCCACACTTTGTTTTGGTTGACTGTCCCTCGTCCCATTTCTAAAGTTCTTATCCTGTATCATCAGTCTGCCTGTGTGTTCACATACTGGTACCAGCATTTTATCCACAGAGTCTGTGCCCTCCACTTTCTGTCTGCCACAATAGCCTCTCACCTTCTTCCTGAGCCCATAGCTCTTCTGTATTATTGTTGCCCTGGAATCCTTGGGCATTTTCTAAATAGATTTTGATGTCGTATTGTCCGATCTATGAGAAAATTTGTTGGTATCCTTACTGAAACCCAATAAATTAATATATTACATTAGAGAAAACCATATGTACATGATTTTGAAGAGTCTCACTCAGGAAGGGACAATATGTACATGATTTGAAGAGTCCCTCAGGAAGGGGTAACTTTCCACTTGTTCACATCTAACTGTGAATATTTAAGGAGCCTCTTGTTTTTCTCAGTGCAGGTTTAGAGCTTTGTTACATTTATTCCCATGGTTTTGTATCTTTCGGGCTATCGTTGGCTTTGTGCTGCCATTGCACGTTTATTTATGCATATGAAAAGTGTCATTTTATGCTAATTATTAGCCAACATCTTGCTGAATTCATTTACTGAGTTTGTGTGATCATTGGCTTTTGTGTGTATTTTTAAATATAGACTTTGGTATCTTTTTGTCCACTTAGCAATGCAGGCATATGGCCACAGCATGAAAACACAGATAGTTTTATTCATTTTTTCCAGTTTCCTTTCTTGTCTTTAATTAATCACAGCATCTGATAAATAATCCCAGTACAGTGTGAAATGACAGTGATTATAATCAGTATTTTTTCTTAATTTTTGCTTTAGTAAAATTCAATTTAATTTTTTTTTATGTAAGAAAGATTCTGGCTCTAAGAATCAGGTATGTGAGTCTCTATTCAGGCATTCAGGATATGTAGTTAAGAAAATTATCTTTCAACGATTATTTTTCAGGGTGTATATTTCCATCACCTGTCTGCATGTATCTGTCACCTATCCATCTTTCTGACTATATTCTGTATCTCTACCATCTATCATCTGTCTGAGTGTCTACACCTGTCTGTCTGTCTGTCTGTCTCTAATTATTACCTACTGCTCTGTCTCACTTGTTCGGTCTGACCCAGGAAAGCGAAGCCACGTCATTCCACAACGTCTCTCTGGTGCCCTCTACTGACAAAAGCCGGCATTGTGCCCAATGTGGGAGGCAGACGCATTAAAAATGAAGACTTAGATTTGCAGAGCGATAATGATAGAAAGACTTAGAGCCGATGAGCAATAAATTGATAATTTTCATGCCAAATTGTTATTGTTTCTGTTACAATAATTTATAGCTTAAAGATATCTTTGGTATATTTCCCCCTTTGCGCACATATTTACATTTCTGATGCTTGTCATCCTCTCATATAGGTTACCTTCTGGAATCATCTTTCTGCCCAAATAACTATTTCAAAAATATATTTAATAGTCGTAATATGTTTCACCTTTTGTCTTTTGAAATTCGTGCTGTCACATGTTTTTTATTTTATGTGTATGGATGTGTTGCCTGCACTATGTGCATATCTGTGCACCATGTGTGTGCAGTGCCCAGAGAGTAGCTGACAGGTAGGTGCTGGGAACTGAACCTGGTTCCTCTGGAAAAGCAGCCAGTGCTCTTAACTGCTGGTTTGTCTCTCCAGGCCCTTTGTCTTCATTTTCAAGGGTCGTTTTCTTCTTTCTGAGCACTGTTATCATGCCCTCCTTCACTCCCAGAACTTTAAGACATCTTTCTTTATATAGTTTTCAAGAGTTCGAGATTTTTAGCTTTCTAGTCTAAGCATCCTTGAATTTACCAAAATGGCCCTAACCATCATCTTATGATCAAAGGCAGCAAATCTATAGGTTACCATATTGTGTTGATACTATCCGATCGCTCAAATCTTTTTAATTACACTGCTTTTCTGGCTTAGAGTCCACTCCCAGATCTCCCAGTGGCCTTGGCTTTCATACCCTTGGGATGCCCCTCCCACCCAGGCAGTAAGCAACGCAGGTTAGTTTCTTTTCTTTCCAGGCCTGGTAGAAGGAATCTGCCTGGACATTTTTGTACATTTTGCGCTTTAGGCTTGTCCCAAATGCCTTCCTGTCAACTTCAGGTTGTGTGGGGTGGGTAGAAATCCCTCAGAATTAGAGTGTGCTTCTCAGTTCAGCACACCGGCTGACTGGAGTAACTTTAGATGAGAAATCTAGTCTTCTCTTTCTTAACCTTTGTCCTCTGTATGCAATGCATCTCTCTCTCTCTCTCTCTCTCTCTCTCTCTCTCTCTCTCTCTTTCTCTCTCTCTCTCTCTGTGTGTGTGTGATTTTAAGAGTTTTCTGTTTGTTTTGAAATGATATTACATGTGTAACACACATATAGTGTGTTTAAGGATGGGTGGGACTACAAACTTGGTTTGATTATTCTTTGGCTTGCAAAACAATGAAGCAAAACAAAACTGAAAACCAAAGAAAACCATAGTCATGGTAGGACAGAAGCAACACTCTGCTCACGGTCACATGGGGCACTCTGGGTAGAGGCAGGGGAACTGCCTCAGCATGGGTTTGCTTCAGTGTGTGTGTGTGTGTGTGTGTGTGTGTGTGTGTGTATGTGTGTGTGCGTGTGTGTATGTGTGTGTGTATATGTATGTGCGTGTGTGTGTGTATGTATGTGTATGTGTGTGTGTGTAAGTGTTAGTGTGTGTATGTGTGTGTGTGTGCTGATTTTGTAGTAAGAACAGGAGAACCATCAAGTATTAGAATTGATACTACACATCTGCTGCTTTCTCCTCTGCCAACTCTATGCTGGTCACCACGACAGGCTTCGTGGTGTCTGTCAGCTCTTCCACTGTGTGTCTAAAAGTTGCTAGCCCCTCTTCCCCAAACTTTCTAAAGACTACCACACTATTCTGGTTTCATCTTAGGAGCACTCTCTGACCTGGCTGGGCTCTGTCTCAGGCCAGTCTCCCCCTGAAGCCATACACTATACTCTGGACCTGTGTCTGAGGTGCAAGATACCCCCATGTTCTCGTTCCCGTCAGAAGGAAAGGTGGCTTTGCTGGCTGGACTCACCCCTCTTGCAGTAGGGTTATACGTTACGAACTGAATGTCTCACTGATTCATTTTGAAACCTATCAAATCACGTGAGCTCACAAGGATGGAACCCACATGAATAGGATTAGTGCCCTTAAGAAAGACCCTAGAGAGTTATCTCTGCTTTTCCCCCATGTGAGGACAGTGATAAGGCACTGCCTATATAAAAATCAAGAGAGGTGTCACCCTCTTCAGAATGCAACTACCCAGGCACTCCAGAGTTTGCAAAAAAAAAAAAAAATCCTTTAATAACTGTTTTACTTCTTTCTCAGTGGCTCCCTCTCAATTGACTTGCCTTGTGGGAAGCAACAAGGGTTTTTCATTACTAGATATCTAAAAGTAGGAACTCCTGGTTGGGTTGGAGAGACCCTGAAGAAGACTGGAGAAAGGCTTCTAGGCCCCAAAGTCAGATGGCATTGTGGTTTCTCAGGATATGCTCATAGGCTGGATTTATGATTTTGCTCATCATCAGGCTGCTCCATGTGAACTTGTCAAAGATCAGGATGATGAAGGGCTTGTTGAACTTGATAGTGAACGATTGAGAAGGCTCATGTAGGAGAGTCCTGTTGGTGGCAACAGGCAGCACATTTCCCTCATCCAGTTGCAGCATGGCCTTGTGGACCACCTGTGAGAAACACACCAAAGGCAGGAAATAAATCCCTGTCAGAAGACAGAAGCTGCCTCATCTCATCGCATGGACATCTCACTGTCTGTTCCATGGAAGGTAAAACAGCCAAAGTGCCCAAAACATCATGCATTTGCTCCGTATCAAAGCAGCAGCTCTGACTCCAGACTGCACCTCACTTCCTCTTTGTTGGAATGACGGACTGCACCCACTCATGAGGTCATAGGAAGTCCTGTGCTCCATCTTGGGCTCTTTTTACCAGACCCCAGGCTTCAAGAGACTGCACTCTGTCTACCCCTCTATAGAAACAGCAGAGTGAAACTTATATGATGTGCTTGTGCCTACACAGGAATGTAAAGCCCTGACTGTTGGTATGTTTCCTTTAATGATTAACATTAGATAGAGTTCTGAAGACAGCTAAATGGTCAACAGCTGGTTTAGAAAACCTGGGATAGATCCCACCCTGGAACTAAACAATGGTTGACAGTCAATGTATTCTTTGCCTCCCCTGGGGGGGGGAACTCTCCCATCAACTTCATTTCACAGCAAGTCTGAGGAGTTCTGGGTCTTTCTGATGGGCTCCTACAGCCAGGCAGAGGCTGAGCCATGATTGCAATGGACCTCTGCAGTAGGTCTTAAGGATTTGAGATTTTGAGTTGACAGACCAAAGGTCAGGTATTCCACTATTCTTGCTGCTGTTAAGGATTGCTTTTGCTAACTCTGTGAGCACTTTGAGCTCTTCACCTTTTCTAAGTTAAGGATCCCTCTGAGCATTGGGATAATGTCTACCTTCCCTATATGAACTAACTTGAAGCTCCCATCAGGGGTCTGAGTCCTTTAGGGCTTCGATCAATCCTTCAGCACTTCTAGTACAATTATACTGAAACAATATCCCTTCTTGTTTTGTTTTTTTTAATAAATTAATGAAGAGACTGTGGCTGAGCCTTCTCAAGGACTTTAACCATTCATACAACACATCAACACATTTATTGAACTCCTACATCACTAAGTAAGGCTTCTGTGCACCCTAAACCCATGTGTTTGGAGGACGGCATCCACCTCTGAGTAATGGAAACAGATCCAGATCCTAGCACGAGTACATAGTAGATATTCAATCAAAATGTTCTGAACAAAGTTATGAATTTAGAACATTAAGCTGAAGACTGAAACATGAAATTGAGTAGAAGACCTGGTGTGATGTTCACGAGACCTTTACCCTGTCTTCTACTTCTTTTTTCCAGGGACTGCTCTCATTTCTGCCACGACAACATTGTTTTCCAGTGTCCATCCTCTGTGAGGCTTCATGGGATGGGTAGCTGCCCACCCCATGGTAGCCAAGATGGCTATTACTCTCCCTAGGCATTAGCTATCTGTGTGGTTGTTTTCTTGCTGAGCCTCTGTTTACTAACTGTGCTGGAAGGGTTTTGGACCTGGGGTTTTCTGCTTGGGACCTATGGGATATGTTGTTTACTATTAAGATTTTTAGTGTAGATTTTAGAGAAAGGCTCCCAAAACACTTACCGTTAATGTCAAAGGAATATCTTTGGTGGTGCCTGAGAAATTGGTTGCTGATTGGTTGGTGAACAAGTCCTTAATGCCCACATCTGCCAGCACATCTTTAAGGTCATAAGTATCAGACATAGAGAATTTTGGGATGTGCAGGTTCATCTGCCTATTCAGGGTGAAGCAAAAGACGTTAGAGGATTCAAGGCTAGGCCTGGCAGTAGACAGCAGCACATCCTTTCCCAGACAGATGTTTACTTCTTTGTGTGATCCCACCAATATTTGTACCACCAGCCTGACTCACTCACTAGGGATACAGGGAAAGGTATCCCCTGGATGATTCCTTTCAAGAGAATATTATTTAAATTGTGGTATTGTTATTACTTGCTGAGTTTACTCAGATTTACAAGGAGAGATATCAGAAAACCATAACAGAAAGGTGTAGAGAATACACAGTTTGGCTATGAAAGTAACTTACCCTGGATAACCATCCAGAGGGTAGGGTGGGTTTAGATAAAGTGATCATATTTTGTTATAGAGATTAACATTGTTAATGAGAACCAGGAACTTTGCACTGTGATAATAGAAAAGAGCCTTGAATGTAAGTTCCCACTCACTTATCAAGAGCTCCAACTTATCATTTGAAAAGATAGCACCTGAAATAATAGAGCTTGCAAGATACGTGTAAGAAAATTGCTGCCTAGGAAAGTATCTTTTAAGTATTAGACACAAAGGCACACATCTGTGGTTCAAGGGGTGGCATTTCAACCTGGCAGCAAAATTTGGTATCCATATTATAGAATTTGGTAGGCATGAAAGATGTAAAATTGAAAGTCATAGAGGCTGGCACCAAGTTTTGAAAAAGTCTCTGAGGCCAAACAATGTATAATATAGATTTTCTATGCAGAGCTCCTGAGCAGGCTATGTGAAGGTTCAATGGAGACCCCAGAATGTTGAAAATGACAGGACCTTGGGATAGCTGCCAAGGAAAACTTTAGGCACAGAGTGGAGTCATCCCAGGAGAGAGACTACATCATCTACAGGCAGAAAAAGTAGAGAAATGGGGCTTCCCAAAGCTGTTGGAGCCTAGGTCATGCCACCAGGAGGTCAGACATGAAATTTCAGGGTATTGTTTTTGTCTTTCTGAATTTCAGTCTTGCTTTGTTCTATTTCTCCTCTCCTAATCTAAACTTTTGTAATTGGAAATTTTACTCTGTAATGTTGTATATTAGAAGTATATAAACTGATTTCTTTATTTTATAAGGACTTACAGTCAAGATAATTGCCTTGAGTCTCAAAGAAATGTTTGACTTTTGAGCAGTGTCAATATTGTTAAGCCTATTGAATTTTAAAAGAAGAATTCAATTCATTTTGCATTATGAGGTGGTTATGCACCTATGGGGGCTAGTAATGGGATTTAATAGTTTAAAAGTGATGGGTTTTTTGAGTATGAAGTTGTCAAGGGGTGGACTTTTGATGATTATTCTTCATTGTTGGTTGGATTTTAGAATCACCTAGGAGATACACTTTTGGGTGTATTTGTGATGGTGTTTCCAGAGAGGTTTAGCTGCAGATGGAGGACCCATCCTAAATGAGAGATGAGTGTCTTGACTGAACAAAAGGGGCAAAGGGGAGCCAGTGTTCTGCTTCACCACAGATGGGCCCAGAAACAACAACCAAGTTCTTATGGACAGAAGCCTCTGAAACAGTAGACAAAACCACATCTTTCAATATTTTAAAATGCTTCTCTTTAGTATTCATGATAGCAATGAAGAACGAAACAACATGAAAAAACAGTACCAGGAGTGGGGTGATTTCTGTGAATATCTGACAATGTGGTTTAGAAGTCTTGAGAACTGGCTTGAGGAATTTGGAAATGCTTGGAGATATGGACTAGAGAAACTCTAGAAGTCTATAGAAAGGAGCCTAACATGATTAGGGCAGCATCTCAGAAAACCAGAATGAACCATATCTATATAGGACCTATATAGGACCTATATGGTCCTATATAGAGAGTAAAGACTGCTCATGTTTGAGTTTCAATTGGGAACAAGAGCTGAGTAGGAAACAGGACAAAAGGACGTTCATGCTACATTCTGCCAATCAACTTATCTACTCTTTGTCCATGCTTGCATGGATTTAAAGATGATGAACAAATTCACAAAGAACTGGGCATTTCAAGGCAGCTCAGTAGTCAGGCCATGACATGGGCTCTGCTGGCTGCTTTTTGGCTAGATTTACTGTGAGATTGAGAACAAAAGAGCAGAGTAGAAAGATCTAAAAATGTATACAATCTGGTCAGAAAAAGAGCATGTTAAAAGTTGTGAATAAGGAGGGGAGGGCATGGTTGTTAAAGACATTTGTATAATTACAAAGAAATGAACCTGGACTTTGTGTCACAATCTTGTAATCTTAACAACTTCAGACCCCAGAGCAGGAGTTTGCTGTGTCAAAGCCTGCTTGAGATACAGAATGAGTTCATGGCTGGTCTGGGTCAACCCTGCCTTTAAAAGGGGCTTATTGGAGATACAGTTCCATAGTAAGTCTAGAAAATAGAGACCTTTGGTTTAATTCCAAGTACTGAATTTTAAAAATGAAATAAGAGCCATGCTTTAAGGTTAGATCATAAACACCACAGGGTCCAGATGTAAAACTATAAACTCATTTACAAGATATTTTCTCAAGAAAGTAATGCAGCTAGAGCATCATGCTCACACTGGGCACCTAGACAGTTGTTTCTCCATGATTTTTTCACTGTGGTTAGTTGCCCAGGATGCGAATGCCAATTGCGTTGTACTGTACAGAGGCCCCACAGATCTACAGTGAGGTTTGCTTTATAGTAAGCTGCAAAGAAAATAGAAAAGTGGGGAGATCAGTGTTTGGTGAGCTCCCTCTAAGGAATTGATATAAAATATAATATACAAGATGGATATGGCTATAAAATTCACAAGAAAGTGGGACTTGTGGTATGTACCAAATTACCTCTGGATAGAGCAATAGGAAGTATAACTTCCAGGTTAGAGAACCTCACAGCCTATGGGTAAGGGGGTATATATTAGAGAGAAAAAAGTCTACCTGACTCATTTCCCAGAAACATATGCCTTACAGAAACATACATGCTGACTGCAGGGCTTACCTTGGGATCACGAGACTGCCCCACCTATCAATTGTGTCCCGATTAAGGGCAGCCATAACAGTATCCATCTGGCCCTCGTCTGGAAGAATGAAGAAGGTAGTTCCGTTCCCCACATAGTTCATCTGTATCAACTGGCAGGGGATCACTGAGTCATGAAAGTAATCAATGATGCCTGATTGGACCATCATAGGCACCTTCACTGTGTTCATCTTGTTCACATAGAAGTCCTCCTCTGTTGTATTTTCTGGGCTGAAGGGAAGTTCCCATGTGCCTGAAAAAAAAATGTGAGGTAGAGAGATGGGGTGGGTATCGATCATTAGGTTTGTAGACCTGGAAATTAAACATAATTCTTAGACACCCTCTTCTGGGGCAGCAGATCATCAACTGTTCCTGCAGAAACCAGCTGTGCGGCCACCTGCAGTGTGCCAGGAATAACCCCAGATTTCCAGAGATGTGATGATCCCCAGGGGCTTACTGCATGTTCTACAGGCAGCTGAGTGGAGCAGCATCAGGAGGCTGGGCTGTTCTTTTCCCTGCCTCTCTGATGGCTGAGCTCTGCTTGAGACTGGCTACCAAACCCAGGAGGTTGGGGGCGAGGGGCGAGGGAAGAGAAAAAGGCCTTGAGCCTTGGATTTAGGGTAGGTCCCACTTAAGCTAGACGCCTTCCTGGGCCTCTGGGTTAGAAGCTGACCTCAGTGATGAGAATTCTGGTGGTCCTAGCAACTCGGGGTCTCTGATAAGAAGAGAGAGGAGCTGGCATTTGGGGAAATTAACCACCTTGACAGTGTGGCCAGTTCCTGGAGGAGGCTCATACCTCTGCCACTTGGAAAGAGGGCAGACAGTGAGGTTTCCTGTGTAGAGTCAGGATACAGTATGCCTTCAGGCTCACAGTACCCACTTATTCTCAGATGGTGGGGTCACCATCCAGCCTGTGTGCTTGCTGTAGTACTGGTCAGTTCTGACAGAATGTTGCTCCTTAGAATGAGTCAAAGCTTGTCTGATTGCAGCACTTCCCACTCAGCCTCTTCTGTCAGGATTGATTTCCTAGCAGTGTGACCCATTCTGTTTGCCTGACTTCCATAGTTGTCAGATAACAGATGCATGCAGCCATCTGTCTGCAATAACTTGTCACAGCACTGTATCAGGAGGTTCACATGGGCTTCGGTGGGTGCAAGATGCTCAAGGACAGGAGAGAAATTTGATATAGTCAGCCGAGAAAGAGAGAGAGAGAGAGAGAGAGAGAGAGAGAGAGCACATATGTATGTATGTGAGGTGTGTATATGCATTTGTATATTTGGGTGTGTGTGTATGTGTTTATCAGTGGTGTGTGTGTGTGTGTGCTGTGTTTGTTTTTTGGTATGTGTGCATGCATGTGTTTGTGGGTATGTTTGTGCATTTGGATGTGGTGTGTGTGTGTGTTTGCTGTGTACTTGAGATCTTAGAGGAAAAAAAGAGCTGAGACACAACTCTAGAGAAGACAGGAACAAGTAGAATACTCTAGACCAAGGCTTTCAACCTTGATACTCTGAATATTTAGGGAGGATGGCACCATCGGTGGGGCTGTGTGTGTTTGTGTATACGTTTGTGTATTTGTGTGTGTTCTCTGCATATGTTTGTTTGTGTGTGCATATGTGTGCTCTGAGTGTTCATATGTATGTGTATTTGTGTTTGTGCACATTGTGATTAGCATGGTGAGTGACATGTTCACCAGCCTTCCTGTCCACACCAATAGTTCATCCTATATCACCCCCAGTTGTGACATAAAATACTGTTCCCCAAGGTTGCCTAATGTCCCTGGGAAGGTGGGAGCATCACCTTCTCCTGAGAATCTGTACTGTACAAGAATTACAGATCTGATTCTTTGGGATGAGGTGCCTCCAAAGCGACATTAGATTGATGGAGGGGCACACAATGATGACACCTTCTGGGATGTCCTGTAGAGGTTTTGTTCCAGGAGGTCAGTCATGGGTTCTGGAATCTATAATTTTAACGACTCTTTTAAGAAGTGTTCAAGAGCAGCACTGTGGATATCCTAGTTCCAACCTGGTAGAGACTGGCATTTGTTAGGGGGCAGGACCTGGTCACAGAGGGCTGAGAGCTCTGGACTATTTTGAGTGGGATGGCTTTGGGGGGCTCTAGAGAGATCTGTGGTGGGGTGGAACTTAGGATGGTAAGGAGGGGAGAGTAATACCTTTGAGGAAGATGTAGTTGGCCAGGATGAGGGTGGCCGGACTATCCCGGTCTGAGAACATATGCTCAATTTTCCCCTGTGTCTTATTCTTGATGTGCTTGTTGATGTGTTGGCTGGCTTCAGTCCAGTCCTTGAAAGGGATGGTCATGAGCTCTGGCTCATAATAGTGTTTGATGTCTGCTAAGAATGAGTCCTTGAGCTTCAGGTTCTGGAGGAGGAATATGGCATTGCCCATGTTCATCCCCAAGCCAGTGTCAGACTGCTGGAGAAGGTAATTGAGGTACTGGAAACTCTGGTGGATCTCAGCTTCAGATGTCTCTGTGAGGTTGAAGCCCAGGCTCTGGAGAAACTCAGTAGAGCCCCAGATGCCTAGGGACAGCATGGCCAGGGCCATGGAGATGCTCACCGGGGAGATTAAGGTGTTCTTGTCAGAATTCAGGGCCACTAGGTGTTGGTACAAGTTGAAAGCAAAGTCAACATTGGTGGGAGCCAGGTCTCGGTGAGAACTTGAAACCTCATCGGTGCCAGCCTGGGCAGTCCAGAGGCCACTGGTGCAGAGCCAGAGGAGACAGGTATACAGGGCGAGCCACATTGTTCTGGTTGACCAGGCCCTGCCAAATCAACAGTGCTTGTTAGGTGCTATGGCAGTCGCACAGTCAGGGGCACATGGCACTGTGAATAACAAAATGTCCCCATTTTTGTCCCCATCCTTCTTTCACATTAGCTGTGACCCAGGCAATCACACCAGAGCCCTGGGCTTCAGGATCCTCATTTGAAGAAGTGTTTTATTTAGGGCATTTGCTAAATGCCTAACACATCCCCGGGCATTTTGCCTATATTCTCATGCAAGTTTGTTTGTTTTGTTTTTGTTTCTTTAAATCAAACCTTCAAAACAGACTTTATTAACTTGTCTGTAGGCAGCCAGAAACTCAGATAGGTTAAAGTACCTACACAAATCATGTATTCAACAAGCAAGAAAAACAAGCAAACAAACGAAAATGGCCAACCAAGGATCTATATCTGACTAAGCTTTCCTTTAAAACTGAGGGCTTGCTAAAACACGTTCAGTTTGCACGTTACTAAACTCTGCAAAATGGGTTTCCTTTGGATTCCAGATCGGAATGAAAAGTCACTGGACATCAACTGGAAGCTGATGGAGGGATAAAGTTAGCCGCCAAAGGGCAGTGTGCAGACAATTGGCAAGCTGGGGCCATTGGGATTTTTACTGTGTAAACCCACCTTTTTACATTCTATGTGATTTTTAAAAGCCTTAATGTTGACTTGTTGATGGTCTCTGTGTTAACCACTATCTACGGCAAAAAAGAAGCTTCTCTGATAAGGTAGGCTTGAGTTTACTATGAGTAAAACTAAGCTCTCCATTGATGGCATCTGGGAAAATCAGTTCTCTTTAGTAATGTCACTCTTGAGAGACTAGCCGTGCTTCAGTAGATGGTCCTACTCCTGTGCACGTACTGGCTATGCGAAGCAGCCTCAGCATCTTTTTTTAAAAAAAAGAGCACATGACATTGGGAAGGATGTGACATAAGAGAGTCAGACCTGGAGGAGAGGCAATGGCGAGTGGATTTGATTGGAACACACATCCCTGTATGAAATTTTCAGACAACAAAATGAGCCATGGATCAAAATTAGACAGTAATGTTTTGGGAGTTATCCATTCCAGAAAGATAGCATCTGTGACTGAAGTGAGGTCAGGGTAGGACACTGCTGTGCAGAAGCCGAGTTTACAGGAGTTCTTCAGTGCCCCTATGAGACTCACCCTCACTGAGGCAGGCTAGAGGTCTTCATGACCCAGTCCTTCTTCACTCTTATGTTGGACTGCTCGCCATCTGGCTGCAGCACAACTGAGCATCATAAGTCTCTCTCTCTCCCCATCCTTCCACACTACATTCTTCCTCTGTTGCAAGTCAAGTCAGGGGTTAGGGCAGGACAGGGCAGGACATGGCAGGCAAGGCAGGTCAGGTCACTACAGTCCCTCAGTGTTTACTGAGTTCTGTCCTGGCCTGAGACCGGGATATAAAGATGGCCCTCCTCTGATCCTACTCCATGTGGCTCCACTCTAGGCCTGTCCCTTCCTTTTCTCCCCTGGCTCATTCCCTCTTGGCCTTTGAGACTTGGGCACTTGGTCATGGCCTCCAGGAAGCCTTTCTTTTCCCCTTCTTTCTGCTCCCATCCTTGTGTTCTACACAGGGACATCTTGGTTTCAGCACTGGGCCATACCTGTCTATGAATCCCCTTTGGGGAAGAACCCCAGTCAACAGTAGGCTGGACTTTCTTTCTCTTCCTGCTGTTTTTGGGTACAACTGTGTGCCTCACTCTCCCTGTGTCAAACCTGCAGGTTGAAGATTAAATCCCCCTGTCTCAGAAGACTGTTGTGAATGCCTCGTGTGGTTGTTATCAGTGCATGACTTATGTAGACTTATTTCATGAGTCATCCTGAACCTTATTGTAGAGATGGGACAACAGAGCTGGGTGAAGCAGAACTTCCATATAGGACTGGGTGTGTATCCTCAGATCCACATCTCTACTGAAAAGCACATGGCCAGCAAAGTTGCTCTTTAAGGCCAGCCAACAAAAAAGGCTAAGGGTCATGTCTTTCTTTCTAGTAATATCTTTCTTGCCACGCCTGTCTGACGTGCCTTGGATCAGGTGGGGATTTAGGCATCATAACTCTTGGTATGATGCAGAGAGAAGCAGATCCTTTCCTTCCAGCTGCATCACCCCCACTACAGGTTACCAAGTGAGAAGCTATGCAGGGTGTGTGTGAGCACTCTTTAGAGGGTCCCTGTGTATACCAGCTGTGCACCACAACCCCACCCAATAGTGATACAGGGCACTAATCCATCTCAGCTCTGAGATTCCCTCCCATTACTGGATGCTAAGGCTGCTCCACCAGGCAACAGGTGGCCATAAAACATAGCCCCAGCATTCAGTGACAGCCTCCTGCAAGGTAAGGAGCCCAAGGATAATCAAACCCCAGTGGCTGAGCCACAGATTGTGGGATCTGAGAAGTCCCCCACATGGTCGCCTCATGCCAAGCAAGCCTCAGGCATGGCTGTGTTCTGGAATGCAGCAGATGTAGAGGCGGGGACCCTGGTAGGAGCAGGAGGCACAGAGTGCTCTCAGGGGTGACTCACGTCTGCTGTGGTCTCCTCTGTTCCTTCTGGCTATGCCTTGCTGCCTGGGGTCCGAGCACATGTACAGTAAGGCTTCTGAAGACTCCCCTCTAAATCTTGTTTGCTGATGTCTTGCTGGTTAATGGTTAGAGGAGGGGGGAAGTGGCCTTCACCATTTGGTGGTCCCCACCCCCCAAGCATCAACCAATGGAAAACTTTATAGAAAGTGAGGGTAAACACAGCAATTCTGCAAATTAACTCGACACTGCATTCTGTTCCCTGAAGTTTTATTTTTAATATCAAAGTGTGGCTGGAGTTGCATCAGAGTTTGTGGTTGCCCTGTGCCATCTGGCAGGGGACTCATTGGTGTCACTGATAAGCACAGTGGCATGGACTCTGTGAGCAGCCAGGTGCCTGGCACCAGGAGGGGAATAATCAGGCAAGGGTAGGAGAAACAGAGATGCATGAGTGAATGTGTGACCATCCAAGGACTTTTCCTGGGTTATCTCAGACTTCCCAATGATTCATTGAACAGACTGCTACTATCTCCCATCTTTGTGGGATTGATTTGACCTAGTTTTGTTTTAAGTTTGATTTTTCTGTAGTTACTAGGGGTTGAACTCAAGACCTTATGCATGCTGGTCAAGAGCTCTGCCACTGAGTTATATACCTTAGCAGCGTCTCTTTTTTAAATAAGGAAACTGAGAAGGGCTGGAGATGAAGTGAGCTGCCCCACAACCATTTCCATCCTGAAGTCCAGCACTCTTCCCCCCACCCATGTGTTTATTCCACAGATCACTTTTGTTGCAGGAGGCATGCATCAAAGACGTATTATTTGTGTTTGTTTGTTTTTCTTTATAAATAGGACTTCCAAAGAGTGGAAAGAGCTGCAGGGTCTCCAGTCAGTCACTATAGCTTTCTTTTCTTTCTCTCTCGTTCCACACGTCCACATGCATTCTGTTACAGTAGCAAGAAAGAGTCTTCCGAGCCTCAGCTGATGTACGTATGTATGTATGACTGTATGTATGTATTGTCTCAATGTTTCTTTCAGTCTCTCAGGGGACTGTGTACAGGACTATTTTGTCTGTCCCTGGACTGACCACAGTGTCTAAGGGAATGCGCCTCTGTGAATACCCACCATCAGCCCTGAGCCCCAAGCCCCAAGTATAGAGCCTTGTACCCCAAGCCCTAAGCCTGGAGTCCTGAGTCTTGAGCCCTGAGCCCCAAACCCTGAGTCCTGTGCTTGATTTACAGCAGCATCACATCCAACCAAGGATGAAAGAAGCTGTTCCCATGAGAAAGAAGAAAGATTAGGGGTCATGCCTGGAAGTTGGGGGCACTCCAGTTTTGTTTATAATTGTTGCTCTTTTCAAGTTTTCTATTTTGTAAGCCAATTTTGAACTTTATAGCCACGGATTTATCTCATCTTGATTTGTAGATTAAATATTATTCATAGTTAGCTGAGTGTAGTGGTGTGCTCCTTTAATGCCGGCACTAGGGAGGCAGAGTCAGGTGTGTGATACCATGGTGTGCACTCCAACAGGCCTGAGTCTATCTCCTGGGTGGATTTTGCTCATTTCCTGTGCCTTTCTTTGGTAAATATTCACCATTCCTGGTATCTTCGGCATCCTGAAATATCTACCGATGCTCAAATGCTACACCCACAGTTCACGACATTATTGCCCATCCCAGGGGCTCTTTTGGGGGCATTTGTTCCCATTGCACACAGTCCAGCTCCCTGGCCTTTCATAAAAATGTGTTCAGATGGCTAAGTGAACCTCTTGTACTCTCTGTATCTTTAAAGCCAGTGCCATGTGGATGATGTGAATGTCAGCCAGGTGGCGAGAATCATGAAAGACTCAGGAAGTTAACAGAGAACTCACAGAGCTCAGGAACCTCCTGAAAGGTACAAGATTCACAAGGCCCCTCCTCAAGGTTATATAACTGGCAATAATTACTGGGTAGAAGAGACTCTTCCATAGGCTAAGCACGCTGCAAGTCATGCCAGGAGCTCCAAGGGGTCTTTTATCATACAACATGCATGATAGTGTAGGAGCTTTGTTGATGTGGAATATTTGAGTCACCCCTGCTTTTGTGAGTAGGCCCAATAACCTTACTGGTTCACTGAAACTTACTTGGAATCTTTTCTTGGGTCTGTCACTTTTCCTCAGGAAAAGTCCCACAACAGCAGTGCTGTTTGGAATCTCATGTTCAGAAAAACTGAGCACAGGCCTTGCCTGGCATGGGCAAGATCATGTCAAGCCAAAGAACACAGTGATAAGTTTTCAGAGAAGTCATTTGGCTGGCCTTCCCCAACCTGGCTATTTAGTCAAGGAGTCATATGAGCTGTGTTGGCAAATACAGATATCAGCCAGTGCCACTGGT